>JACEEZ010023351.1:0-66770 GCA_016584305.1 Chionoecetes opilio
GAAAACCTTCACCTGTCCTGTTCGCCCACTAGTTTTGTTCTTGTTTTATCTAACCAAAAGGATAGAACCCCTTTTGGGGTCCCTGGTTTTCGCCTTTTTGTTCTGCTACTTTCCCCAATCTCATATATGTTTCTTAGCTAACTCCGAGTTATTTCTTCTCACTGTATCCGCCATCACGTTTAACTGTTCTTTGCTTATCACATCCTGCTTGAAACCTAAATAATGTTTCTTTTACTCCATGTTGTGTTTTAAATTAGGTATCATCTTTGTCACTCTTTCTGACCTTATTCCCTATAAGGATATTCTTTCTGTCTCATTATATTCCTTAAAATAGTATAAATCCTCTCCCCCGACCTCACTTTGTCTAATCTCTCTATTACTCCTCAGCCCTGACCCATCCTGTTAATCATTATCTCTCTAGTAGGCCTCCTCATATCTGGACTTCACGCCAAGTTACTCCAGGTGTCTTCTAATCCTTCATAATGCTTTCCACCTGACAAATCCGCCTTTACTTGGAATTTAAATCTCCTCCATCCCACACCTTCATTATATCCTCCAGGTGTCTTTCTTAATCTCGCATAATGGCCTTTCTAAATAGGTATTCGATGCCTATTGACACTACATTTTCCAATTCCATTTTAGCTAATTGATCCTTCATTAATCCTATTATCTAAATTCCCCCGACCTCCACATTTGTAACTAAATCGTCTCTATTTGTCAGCAATAGATCTAGAATATTATCTCCTCTAGTAGGCTCCTTGATTGCTTTGACTTAGGAAGTTATCCTGGATTATATTTAACAATTCATCTGCATCGCTGTCACCTATGATTAAATCCCAGTCTATATTCCTAAGATTAAAATCTCCCACCACGCATAATCGATTATATCTGCAGGCCTTGTTTATTTCTTCCATATAGGAGCTGAATCCTCTTTACATAAGTTTGGAGGCCTATACACTACACCCAAAACCATTTTCCAGTTCCCTCCGTAACCTCTACCCATATAGACTCTATGCTGTCATCTGTTTTTATACATTGTTAACACAACACTGCAATGCATCTCTTGCATAAAGCGCAACTCCTCCTCCTCGTCTGCCTACTCTGTCCTTGTGAAATAACTTATACCCAGCTATCTCGACTTCCGGATCGAATACCTTTTCCTGACATATCCAACCATGTTTCTGTTAATGCTATTTATATCAAAATCTTACACATTTATTCCTCCAGGAAACTATCTTTTTTAAAATACTCATACAGGTTGTCTAGTAAACCTTCAAGCAAAACTCCTCTTTTTTTTGTCAATTTTCCCTTTATCTTTAACTAAACACCCTCCTCTCTCTCCTTGTTACGAATCACTTTAGTTCCTGCCTTTTCTTGAAAAACTCCTCCTAGTGTCGCAAGTTCTTTACCCAAGCCCGGTCTAAACCCGTTCTCTATCTTAAAAAAGCTGCAGTGCATCTACTCCCTTTTCAAGGGATTCAGACAAGGATCTGAAATCCTGTCCCGAAAAAGTGCACCCCGTCCCTGCGGTTAGAGCTGTTATGCCCGGAAAAAAAGAGGTCCCAGCTGTCGACAAAGGCCCAACCATTGGCTTGCAATGAAGTGCCAGCGGCAATTCACCGCCAATAGCCCTGGAGTACACAAAGTCGTCAACAAAGGTCTTGGAAGGACACCACACACCACAGGGAACCACCCCTGCCCTAACTTTAACTACAGCTTCCTGTGAAACCGCCGTCGCCAATTCCTCATTTTTACACACTCAACATCATTTTCCCCCAGCGCGCAGGCAGACGATGGGGCTTTCCTTGGTCCGCCATGCACTAACTATTGTCACTACATACCTATCCATTTCCCTGGGTAACTCACCGACGTCATTGCGCATCCTTCTATCTGTTCACAGAACCTGCTGTTCAAGATGTCTAACCTGACTGTCACAACAACCAAGATTGTACCTTCGGGTAATGATGTATGTTCTACCTCCCTAACCTTCCGTATCCATCCTCTTGCAGCCCCGAGAGTACATGAAAATGAGTTCGTGAACAAAAGATGGTCCTGTTTACCTTTTTCTCCTTCGGCGGGCTCCATGATCAAAACTACATTCAAACACCCAATCCCTGGTGACTTATAGGGACCTAGTAGTCGCTGAGCACATCTCGCTCTGGTACCCTACAGGCACATCACCGCAGGTTGGCCCTCCACTCGCCCCACGTGGACTTCACCTCCACACTTAATGAGAACGTATCTCTATTCCTGCTTCTTTCACAACGCTTTCAATTCTTTCCTTCACTGCAAAGCTCCCTTTCAGGTCTTCGATCGCCTCCAGAATAGTCTTAAGCGCCGCACCACACCATTCACTACACTCTCCCCGACCCTTCTATCTACCTCCTTAACCTCAGCCTCCCCATTCACTCCTTACCACACTACCACTCTCAACCCACAGCACAACACACACAAAACCACTTCATACTTTCCGCATTCCACAACATCCCATCCAAGGGAGCGTAGTGTCTTTGGTAATATTTAGTAGGCGGAGCGAGAACCCCTTGAGGAATCCTAGGATCCCTGTGATATCCTACGGTGCTAATCACAGACGTGGGAGCTGGGACTGTCTTCTTCAGGAAGCACAGGTGAGCGGGATAACTGCGGGTTTTTACTCAAAAACTGTGACGTGTGGCGGCTGGAGCCCCAGCTCCTCCGACCACTGTAGGTTTGGCAGCTTAAACGTCGATTACTCGTTATTATAACTTAGTGAATTATGGTGAGATGTATAATATAACGTGTCATTATCTAAATCAAATGTAGCACGCTGTTGGTCACCTTAAAATAAGGGGTGAGTTATAGATGATATGATGAGGTGACTGCTGGCGGGCAGTGAGTGACGGAGAAATTCTTGCTGCGGGGCCTCCCCATATCACACATATTCACGAAAATCAACCCACACACACACCTCTACCACCAAAACACTAGCAACACAGGCTCATCATACTATACATCTTACTATCTGATTACATTAAAACTCCTTAAAAGCAAGCATACCGATTAAAACGAGAATTAGTTTGAGATGACGGGCAAGAAGGCGGGGCGAGGCAGTCGGCATGCCATTCTTGCCCGGAAAATAGTCTCGCTGACTTGTTGATTGTCGAGAAGTTTTAAAACTGTTGTCATTGGCTGGTGACTGAGACGCGCTTGTGACGTCATTACTCGCCTTAGCCAGTCAGCGCCTTCCGACGCTTAACGACAGAAAAGGGAGGTTTGTAGCTTTCGTGTTAGAACAAGAAGTTCAGAGAGGAGGTCGTGCTGGCGCAATACCTTTGTTGCTGGGTTCCTGCTGAGAGACTAAGCGCCTTCGTTCCCAAAAAAAACCGTTAAGCCGTGGAATGTATCAGTACGAGGTGTGCGGAAAATGGGAAAAAGCAATGTTTTCTCTATTATCTCCAAACCAGATTCTTTTTCAGAAACGGTTATAGATAGAAAAAATCCCGATTTCAACAGGCTTCCCTGTGGTGTAAACAGATTAAAATACATTGAGAAATGAACGATATTAAGTGTTTTGTACGACATATTTCCCGAAAAAATATTCAGGAATTCAATGGTGACGGAGGGTCAGCATGCGTCAAACTCTTGCCAATAATACATTTGCATTTTAATAGTAGCATACGATTCCTGCAAGATGCTCCTCCATCAAGACATAAAAGAATGTTTGCCGGATAAAAGATAGATGTAGGGTGCGTCAATAAGCTGCTGGGAAAGTGAATATCACAAAGTTGGCGCAAAAAAAAAAAAAAAAGAACATATCTAAAGCATCTGGTATAAGCAAAAAGAAACACGGATAGTTGCTTAGGGTAGATCCGTTGAGCTTAACAAAAAGTATTCAAGGTATACTTGGTCTAGGGTTATAGTTACATGGTAAAAATGTAGGGAAATTGCAAGAAAGGTAGTATTGACCATTACGTAAAACAGCCTAAAAATTGGTTCGAGTGTATTATCATACAGAAGTAAATTGTCTCAACAACAATTGTAATTTTCCGAAGAACAATAATACATGTTCCCAAATCATTTTTCACACAGAAGAATAGTTGGTTTTGAAAGGGCGTTACAAATAATATTTACGGGGGTAAATAAGCTTAAAA
Source organism: Chionoecetes opilio (assembly GCA_016584305.1). Lineage (NCBI taxonomy): Eukaryota > Metazoa > Arthropoda > Malacostraca > Decapoda > Majidae > Chionoecetes > Chionoecetes opilio. The sequence goes on from JACEEZ010023351.1 coordinate 4,131, forward strand.
GGCTCAACAGTTGCTTTAGTACATAATATCGGAAAACGAAGACCTGATCGTGATCACCATCAGAAAAAGCCACGCATGAACAAACGTTTCATGCAAATCCGGTGAAAAAAAATACTGCTGAAATGTGAAGGCCATGGCCCAGAATTAGATTGAGGAAAACGAAGATTTTGTTACAGAATTATTTGGAAATCACATTTTAATTAATAAACCTATCTTAAATCGAGAAAAGTCTCTGACCAGAGAGAGATCACACGCGTAGTCTAGTCTCTGACACGGAATCTGCGAGATCTGAAGCCGCGAAGCACCTTTGTTCCTTAAAAAAGAACGTTATGGGGCTCCACATGGCAAATTTGTCTACAGACAAGTTGAAAAAAACACTGCACGAAAATACAACAGCCGACATATATAGACATAGGCGAATTTTGGTGAGGAAGCCGTAAGAAAACAGGCTTTCTGCAGCTTGCGTTTTCTGTTAACGCGAGGCACTTTTAAGAAAGACGGCTTTCTTACGGATTGGCCCAGCTGGGAAAGACGTAAGAAGCGGAAGAAAGCGAGAGCCAGGGCTCTCTTCGCATTCAAATACAAAATTCATTTCATAAAATGTTCTACTTAGGTGATGGGATGATGTAGTTCATTAAATTGCTTAGAAATATGATTTATAAATAAATGAAAATATTAATGCTTTAGCCGCTTGGGGACTTAAATAATCCAAACTAATATTCTGGACATTACTGTACAAGCCAGAAAGAAAGAATAGAATAACACAGTTCAAAATGTTCGAGTCAAAAACTCATATAATCATTGTTTCTTGAACCTTGAACGTCGAAAACCCGGAAGTCGCAAACTTTTTACCGTTACTTTTTTTTTAGCTCTGGCTCATTCGCGTTCAGTCGTTGTCCTTACTTCTTTCTGCCGTCGGTAACCTCGTTTTCTTTTAACCTCAGATTAATAATATATTTTAAGCGATACCAAACATATTTTTTTTAGAAACTCAAAAGTCCCAAAATCGAGAGTGAAGGTGAATGTCCCAGTCCCCATCAGTGCCCCGAAATCCCCAAATTGAGGACAAATCCCCCTATCTGGCATCACTGGATGATGATGCTCGCGAAATGCATTCGAGACTGGCCCCGTCTCATTGTCGTTTTCCTATGGCTGGGGGATCGAGTGTGGGCGGGTCCTCCGGGCAGAAAATGCAATTATTTTTAAAAAGCGCGCGTTTTTACCCAATGCGGAAGTCAAGTTGCAGGGATGGACTGTGAAAAAATTAATGATGAAAGTTCATTTCATTACCGTTAAAAACACTCATACTACAGTCGCCACTGCACTAATGTCGCAGGGGGCATATATTACGAGTTTAGCCTCCATTACAGATCACATCACGTGCACAGTAAGTAGCTTACAATTATTACATAACACTATAGCTACAGTCTTAAGTGACACATAACAAGTCTGTAGTGATGCTAAAATTCAAAATATATGGAGCCTGGTGACATAGTGCAGTGGAGGACTATAGTGTTGTTGACGGTCATTCATTCACAAGAGTTTGTTTCAACAAATTACGAAAATATTGTAATTTTTCGTGAAATTACTTAGTCTTATGGTCGGCCACCATGGTGTTTCATGTCTTATCAGTGGCCACGAGAAGCTCGGTCGTTTTTTCCCGCTGGATGTAGTGCGCAGGCGCCAGTTTCCTCACACTGGTCCAAGGTGAGTCCTGCGCTCTGGCGCACCGATCGGCTAGACTGGATCTAGACTGGTCCAGCCCGCCTCGCGGAAAACAGTCTCCGCCCCGGACTAGTCGAGTCCAAACCGGGAGAACTGTCGCGAAAACGCCCGCTATTTAATATAACATGGATTCCTCATGGAGGGGGGCCACCAGCCTTACTGTGATGATTGTTGGTACCCTTAACTGGGCGGCACTTGCGGTCGAGGTCCTAGTCTTGGGGACACTACATGAGCCAAGTTTGTCCCAGTGTCGGGGGGGCGGGACGGTGCTTACAGTCTCTCCCTCGGCATTGGGAGAGAGGTGAGAGGTGTTTTTCTCCCCGGGACATGGGGGGAGATGATGGAAGTGCCATAGAGGTAAGGCGAAAAGAGCGCCTTACCGTCTTCAGGCGCTTTTTGTAACGGCCCGGCTAAGGCACCGACTCTCTAAAGCCCATGTTACAGTCGAAAGTTCAGGCGGCTTTTGCAACTGCCTTACACCTCCAAAGCCTATGGCGTGGGCGTGGTCCGAGAATCCACTAGCCAATCACGTTGCCTATCTGAGCGCTGCTTAGGCAGCTTCGACCAATACAAGGCTTGAACACGTCTCTGCTGAAGCAGGAATGTTGTCCCTCCTCCCCACCAAGCACTATGGCACGGACCCACACTGCTCTCCCCGCCAAACGCTTGTTTCATCACAAGTTTGGACCCGTCAACGCAGGTTTGACCACTTATAATTTTTGCATGGGAAGTGCCATACACAATGATAATCGTTAGGGGTGCCGATTCCGGGACAGTGACGTGAAAATTTAAATGCATGCAAATTCCAGGAATAAGGAGAAGATGAAATAAAAAAGGGTTTGAAAAAAAAGTTTATGACACGATTTAATTTTTGTCTCGTTACTTATTATAAGGTATAGTTTACTGCAATTTTTATACATTCATGATATGCAATATGTTCGTGAAGATGGTGGGTATTCAGTGTCCTAAATATCATCTGCTAGTATGATTAAATACCGTGATAATAGTACAACATTTTTAGTGCGGGGGAGCACCTGCCGCCCGCCGCCCGCCGCGTCCGCCCCTAACCAACACACACAACAACATTCGTATCACCAGCATATAACACCACTATAATGCCGCATTAGTCTTGCACCCCCCCCCCCCCCTCTCCAATTCATACACCACCTTGGGCAACCACTATTAATACGTAAACACCATTGTTACGGGTAGGAACTGAAACAAGGCTGTATATGCTTATAAAACAAAGGATGAGTCTGTCGAAGGCCCACAGCAGCTCACTAAGTCAGGGTCTGACCATTTGCCTAGTTTTCAGCGCCTTTAGCGAAGCCTCTAAGGCAGCTAATCTCGACTGAAGCATCTGCGGTGGGGGCGTTTCGCCTTACCACAGGCGCCCTAGTGGATTAGGGGCGCCTAGCTCACTTCAGCATCTGGCCCATGCAGTCATACCTTTTATTGAGAGGGCTGGTATTCTCAACAAGTTATGATGTTTTTGTAATATTCGTTTTTATTACTTTTAATACACTATTGTTCATTTATGTATTTTGATTATATATTAAAATTTGTTTTGTATTATTACTTTTACTGTATCTTAGTAAGCAGGGTCATTCAATAACACGCAGTTGCGGCGCCTTAAAACATAATATCATCTATCTATCTTATACATTTTGTTTCTGGAAAACTGAATGAGTTTTAGAAAGGGAGGCTAGACCAATTGCACGGATGGGGATAAAAGGTGGTGTAGGTAGCAGTTAAAGTAACAGGAAAATACCAGTGTAGGTCTCACGACCTCTGTAGATTCCTTATGTTCTTATGTTCTTAAGTTCCCTGCAAACCTTTTATATCAGACTTGATTAATAATGAACATATCTTAGTGTCAGCAGCCAAACATGCTGATGTCAATGCTAAGCACATATCTAAGTCGTGATGTAAACCCCAAAAAATAGTAAAGGTTTGTAAGTCTTTCTTAATATTTGATGTATTCGGCCGTAGATACTCGCGGGGATTTAAACCGTTTCCAGTATTTGTACATTTTTTCTCACCTCACTGCTTTTATTAAGTATACATTCTGCGTCCTTCTTAAATACTATTATCATAATGATGGAATATAAGCTCACCACAGAGTTAATACATAGAGAAGCGAGTCCCGCATCCGCTGTATGCGACGAAAAAAAAAAAAAGTGAGCCCGCAGGTAGTGCGGCACATCTGGCTTATCAAAACTGTATTCCCAACTAGTTTTCTACACAACCATTTGACATTGAAAGGAAATAAAACTAGTGCCACCATGCTTCCTGAGAATATTATGCTCATATAGCCTAAAAAATCTGCAACAATAATATCAATTATACGAAGTGACGGCTAATAAAGTAGCGCATGAAATTTCTCGATTTGTGTTCTTTCAACTCCTTAGTGCTCAGCTATTTATTCATCGTACCACTTTTGTTAAGCACGGTTCGAATGTACCACGCTTTTCGATGATTATGTTGGTATATGATACGTCCCGTGTGAACATATCTAGACCTAGAATATTGTTTCTGAACTTCAATTAAATTGATTGTTAACGAAAATGCCTATGCCTCATCAGCGCTGACATCACTGACTCCACCCACTGTCGTAAAGACCTGCTTGGCACTTTTAATCTCTGATTTCTCCAAACAATAAGCCTGGTCTGACCTCACCTACCCATAACACTCACCTAAAAAAATAACAATTTAGCCACCGGCCGCCGACCCGTTACCCACTGGCCACAGCGCTCCACGCTGCGTGCGGCACTGCCCTCGCAGCCCAATCTTATCCAGGCAGCCGTCGGGGAAGGTTCTGCTGCTCTCGCTCATAACTCAACGCCACAACAGTGTAACAGCCTTCGTCCCTCGGGGCTCGGGTTGCTGTGAGGTGATCTACATTGTGCCGGATTCACCACTTTCACTTTCAACGTTATCTAGATCCTGACAGCCCAGTGAGCGGGATTTAGTCCCAGTGCTCCGTGTTAACAGCTAGACTAGTAACTGATTAGCTGAAACTGTAACACTGTGTCATGATCCTGTGACCGAGGCGATCGCCACAGGGTTGTAGTGGCTGCCCAGGAGGTCATTTGTTTGAGCTCGCGGTAAAGACAGCGTAGCTAACGTAGTTGCAAGATTCATTCTGTCGCTCTTAGGCGCCCTTGGTGGGTTACAAAGCGAAAAACCCCTATAGTCACTGGCGTATACACAAGGGGTGGCATCAGAGGGCTAGTTAAAGGAAGTACCAAGGGTGGGGAAACCTTGCTGTTAGGGACAGGCGACACTCACGGGGCAGCTACCACTAGTGTGCCTGCGACGCTCATTAGTGGGCGGGGACACGGTGGTGTGGTAGATGCAGGCTGTGAGTGATTGGTTGTAGTTTGAATTTTTAAGTGCAAGGAGGGTAATGTCACCGTGGTTAGGCAACTTGGGTATAGATGGAGTAATCAGATAAATCAAAGCAAATCTAACCTAACCATTAACCGTGAAGCGAGTTTTCACGATTTGTATAGGTGATAACATATCGGTAGGACGACAGTAACCAGGTACTACCCTAAGGCAAGGATGGGTAATGTCACCGTGGTTATGCAACTTGTTATGGATGGAGTAATAAGATCAATCAAAGCAAAGGTTGGGATGTTGGTATAGACTCAAGAGTATGCATTGGCTCGTCAAGAACACTAAAACCATGATGAACAACTACTTATTATGAGGGAAAGACAACAAAAGGAACTCATTAATAAGATATTTTAATGCTATCATAAACCATGTGAATTGAATATGTATGTACAGCTACAAAGAGAAGACTACGACGATGAAAAAAATTTTCGATTGTTTTGGGCGAAATTGATATCAAGGTGCTATCTTTCCGTGCTCGCTGACAAATCGAGAGACCTTAGGTGATGGTTGATGTGCAAAGTGCTTCTAAACCAGGAAACAGTCACAGCAAGTCTCATTAAGAAGTAAGCAAAGTGGTAGGGACCAACATTATGTAACTACCGTTGCTTAACTTTGACGAGGCTTGATCAGCATTACCTCAGGTCTTCTCTATAGTGTGTCAGCGAGAACAGAGCACAGGTAATATAAGCACCTGGAATATCAATTTCGCGCAAAATAACCTCTTAAATTCTTCCATCGCCGTAGTTTTCCCTTGTCAGGTCTACCCGCGGCGACCCCGCCTTATCCCCAACAATGCACCGATGTAAAACAAACGTGACGTAGGTATGGGTAGGGTCCATTAAGTCTTGCATAACAATGAACTATTGGGTCAGATGTCCCACTTCAGTACCACCGCCATCTTGTAGGAATCCATGTACCTCCTTGCATCAGATCACAAGTTTATTGGAATATTGTACACATTAATACACTATAGCGGTACAAAGCGCAACCTCCCATGCAGATTGCATATATATAGGATTGCCATGATTAATGTTGAGGCGCTATTCAGGAAGTCGATTAGCGCCTCAAATAAAAAAAAAAAAAAAAATGCTTCAAAGTTTTACAATGTTCAAAAGTCATATTTTTAAACCAACATACATGTTGATGAATTATGCATGAAAACGTAGCTGATTGTTGGCTACCACTGATACCATTAAGGTGGGGTCACACGAACAAGCTTTTTTTTTGGTATTTAGCCGGCAATATTCGGCCCAAAGCCGATTTCTTATCGGTTTCTGGTCACCCACGGATGTCACAGAGCTAGTCGAGTTGTGGGGACGCCAATTTTGGCTTCTCGTTTAATCGGCGCGGGAGCCAAGCCGTATCTGAAGAGCGTCTTTGGAAAACTAGGGTAAATAGGGAGAAAACTGGTTCACAAAGTAGGGTGTGAATTATTGAATGGACTCATGTTCTTAATGCTAAGGAGCCGTGAATCCAGCGGGGTTAAGGATGGTCCAGTCCAGTATCCCTAAAAAGGTAGACAGCAACAAAAAAAGTAGGGAAAAAAGGACATCACTGACGCACGAAACTCTCCCCTAAGAGTTATTTATTTATCCTCGAAAGTTCTAAAAAAAGTACCAAGACTTCACAATTCGTTTGAATCGTTCTTGCCACAATGTAGTGATTCAGCTTCTGTATTTTGAATTAAGGGCGGCATTACACAATGAACGTAAAGAATATTCTTTTAGTGGTAGTTTCACGGGTGAATTTAGCCAAAATTGCAATAACAGCCAACAACACGAGCAGTGTCGTGCCTCAAATTGACAATTTTAGCAGAGTTGAGCGGATTTGTCTTGCGGCTGCCTGAACATTTGCCGGAAAAAGTGCTCGTGTTGGGCCCCCCCCCCCCCCCCGCGGCTTTAAACATAATAAACGTTATCGGGATTTGGAATGAAATAAGCGTTAAATGTGACTCCATTTTGAATATCAGCCACTCCCACTAACCCTCCATACAATTATTAATAATAAATCAAATCAACCATTAATGCAACGAATAATGGACGGCAATTGCCAAAAAAACGTTTATTGAGGGGTAACGGCCAACATTAAAAAAAATTGATAGGTAAGGTATCAGGGATAAAACAGAATATAGGTTGGACACCCCAAAGCTACGTAAACTATTAGCGTTAACTAAATAAAATAACCCATTCAATCGGGAAAAATTACCCGATGATGATGTTATCATTTAGTTAACGCTAATTATGCATGGTTCTAATTAATTTAGCAGAAAACGAAATCATATCAATGGGAAAGCTAATACAATCCGCTTATATTGATCGTTGCATGTAAAAAAGTTCTCACTGCAAAAAATATTAAATGGCGATGAGTTAAGGAATGCATATTCTTCAGTCTCATAATGGAATTTTTAAGTGTATTTTACAGTTTTTATGTGAAATATTATAGAACAATAATTACGAAGTAACAGTGTAGCATTCATACTGATAAGGCCACAGGTTTACTGTATTCATGGACCAGCTTTTTTACTTGCCGATCCGATTATGTATTTTTTTAGTTAAGCAAATTATGCATGGTGTATTCATTATAGAAAACTAAATAATCAATGGAAAGCTAATGAAAATCCGCTTCTGTTGATATGAATGTTGGTAGAATAAAACCATGGAATAGCTACACATAAGCAAACGTATCGCTGAAAAGATCAGAAGGTGAAAAAATATTTGGCGTGAGGGTGAGCCCAGACGTCGACCTAGGAAACAATGTATTGAGGCCAGAAATTAGAGCTAAAGAGTGTTAGGATATTACCAAAGTGTTAAAGTAGAAGTCGGAAGTTATTCTAAAGCTTTATCTTGCTCTAGGTCAGCCTCCACCTAGGAAATATGTGGTTCATTTTGGTTCTCCATATGACAGGGGATATAGCCTTGTTAGAAACAGTGCAGAGAAGGATGACAAAATTTTGATTTTGTTCAACGAGTTAACTTTAGTTATGAGAAGAGAAGTGCAGCTTTTAAAGTTACACTCACTCGAGAGACGCAGAGTAAGGGGCGATCTGATACGAAGTTTTTAAGTGGATAAAGGGATGTAATAAAGAGAGGTAGGAAAAGTTCTTACGCTTTTAATCAGGGTAGTATAGAACAAGAAGTAACGGATTCAAGCTGGAAAAGCTTTTAGATTTAAAAAGGAAATAGGGAAAAACGGGTTTCACAAATAGGGTGGGAAATGAATGGAAGGGGTCTCAGTAGACAGGTAGTTAGGCGGAGTCATTAGGGAGTTTTAAAGGGAACTGGATAGTTCATGGTGGGGATGAAAGGTGGAGTAGTAGGAGGTGACGGGAAATCCACTGTGGGCCTCGCGGCCTCTTGTAGCTTCCTTTTTTTGATTTTTTTATATGTTCATCAAAAAATTTTTTCTCGCAAAATATTAAAGGCGAAGATTTTAAATTTCATGCATATTTCCCGCGTGGGGAGTCATTGTCGTGGTGGCGGGGTTGAAGGTGGTCACGGCGCCCCCTATCGGGCGGCCTCCCTGGCCATTTTTGGGTTCGGTGGCCGTGGGCCCTCGTGGACCAAGTGTCCCCCTTCGTCACTGGGAGGTGGAGCCTTCCAGTGATGTCCCCTTTATGTTTCCCTCCCCCTTTCTTCCTTTCTTAGGGCGTTTCTAGGCCCGGTGAGCCCCTTCCCTTTTCGTCTCACGTTTTTTCCCTTTTTAATTCACGCCCCGCCCCCACGTGTTTGCCGTGCTTTGGACCTGTATATTCCCCGCGCGCCCCTCTATCGGAAGTTGAGTCCCCCGCGGGGCGGGTTGTATTCCTTCGGTGGGAAACACGTTCTTTGGTAGGGGGTTTTGGGTAAGACGGGAGGCCCAGTGTGGCCCCGCTGGATCAATCGGTGGCATGCTTTGGCTGGGGCCAAAGCGGAGGCTGCCGGTGGGCCCCGCAGGGTTCCCGCGGCTGCCACCACCACTGGAAACCCGAAGCGTATACTTCCCTGCTACCCCTGGAGCTGTTGGGTGAGGTCCTTCCCCAACGACAGTTTCCCCCTCTTTGGGGCTCCGTGGGGGTGGGGGCGGGGGGGGAGTGAAGAAATTTTTTTTATGTATAAAAAAAAAATTACCCGGCCTCCCTTTTCCCCCTGAGCCCGCTTGTCCTGACTTCCCCTTTGACCCTCTCACATAGCCACTCGGGGCCCCTTTTCGGGGCCCGACGGGGCACGAAGCGGGCAGCCGCCCCTTTCCCTCCTCTCAGCCCCCCGGTTTGGGCGGTCCCCGCACAAGGGACGCAGACGGGATTGAGAGACGAGCCGGCCCTCGGGGCACTTCTACTTTGGCACCTTGCTTCTGTCCAACGTGTCCCAGGCTTGTCATACAGAGAAATACATGATATTTTCAAGGTATGGTGTGGTTCGCCGCATCCGTCTTATTTATTGAAAATGGACAACAAATAGGTGCCCATAAATTTGCTGCGGCAGAGACTTCCTCTGTTAGAGGAAGCCAAAAGAGGAATTTTGGAGCGGGGACTTTCAGACCCGAACTCTTTCGCTCCGTAAATTTTTGGGACGGCCCTGAACTACCCCCCAAACTTTTGAGAAAAATAAACATCACTCCCCCTGTGCCAAAAACCCTACCCCTACTTGGTACGTGGTTTTTATAAGAAAGGGTGGCAACTTTTCCTTGCCGCGGGTACTTAGAAAAAAAAAAAATTTGGGAATGACCGGGAAGGAAACCCTGAAAAGTATGGCAGGGGGGTTCTAATCCGACCCAAAAGGGCCTTACTCAGGCTCGGATGCTTTTCACAGCCCACCCCGAAGACAGCATTTTGATCCCCACAAACCTCATCCAAAGTTCAATACCAGTAAAGGCGTAGTCAAACTACGACCTTTTGAGTTTTCGGAGGCAAAAAATACAAAAGTGCCGGAAAAGTTCAACAGGTCTATAAGGTTAGAGGAAGCAAAACATGATCTTTATAATTTTCTAGGATCAAGTCCCCCCACCATCAGGATGGGCCCCCAGCTCTAAAAATAAAAGCCTTATCGACCCCCCTATGCAGTGCTATGAGTGCTACAGTTTTGGGACGGAAAAAAAATTTTTTTAAACCCCCCCTCGCTGGGTGAGCTCGGCGTTGGGTGCACATCCCACAGTGACTGTACATCAACTCCTACTGCTCCCTGCCGTTTTGTCACCCCGAGTTCCGAAGTGTGGGATTTAAAAAATTGGAAGAAGACACCCTTTTTATTTGGCCAACCCCAATTTATCAGTTTTGGGAGCCCCAAAAAGAGAATTTTCCACAGACAAGCAGGCGGGGGGGGAATAGGACCTACGCACCCGGGTTTGGTGCTGCTTCTTCACCTATGATCCATTCAGCCTGCTGCATTTCCCCACCACACTTTTCCTTCACAAACCCCTTCCACCAAGTGAAGAAAAAGTTCTCGCTATTGACCTGCGACCGTGGAGTCTGCTGACTTTTCCATAATGACCCTCCAAACCCACCTCAGTGTAGGCATGCCGCTCGCGGGAAATATGACAATAGTGACCCGTCAAAGAGGCCCCCAGAATCCCATCCTAATAAGGAGTTCAGAACCCGAACTGCAGTTCCACTGAGCCCTTTAGAGTCAGTGGGGCCCCTCCGGCTAAAATATCAATGCTGAGCAGAAGGTGATGGACGTGCGTACAGATCACCTACTGTAGGTGGGGAGTATGACGGACTCCTAATACCTGCCCCCTTTTACCCCCCCTGAAGCGGCTAGCGACACAGCCTACTCACGGAGGCAAAGGGTGTCATACAACTTAGGGGACAACAAGCAGTTGATAGCCAGGTAAGCAATCTTAAAGCCCCTCGTCGGGAGTATCAGTAAACTTAGAAGGGGGGAAATCATCCGTCGTAAATCGGCATCTTTGGGGGGACATAGGGTATCTATACCCCGCGGGTCCTCTTTTGAAAACCCCCGTTTTTCACCGCCCGGATGTACGAAAACGCCAACCGCACTGGGAATGTACAGAAAAGTAGTTTCCACTTCTACAACACAGAAAAAAGATGGGGCTTTCAAATAGGCAGGTCTACAACCCGAAAAGGCTTCTGCATCAACTTCACGCACGAAAAAAATCTTCAATCCCCCCAAATGGAATATTCGTGGTTTTACGGAAAATTTGGGGGGAACTAGCCTTCTCATCAACGAGTTGGACCCCAGAAATTATCTGTTTAAAAAAAAAACAATGATAGGCAGGGAAGGTGTCTTGCCCGACAGGTTTTATACCTGTCCACACACCCCCCCAGCAGGTGGTGGTTTAGTGGTGGTTGTGGCCTTTACCACGCGGGATTCCCCTTAACTGTCATCCCGCTGCAATCACCCTGCGGGCTGTAGAGGTGTATCCATTGCACAAGACCTACACTGTCGCTCAATATATCGCCTCAAATGACCATACCTCCCCAAGATCTTTGAGGATTTTATCCCCCAGTTTCCCCGTCCTTTTTTTTCCCCTTGGAGACATGAATGGGGGGCTTTTTCTGTGGGGGGATTCCCCAGAAATCGTCGCGGTGTTCTCCGTAAATTTTTATAGAGGAAAAACCCCAAAAATTTTTAAAACACGGGAGAAACCCAACACATTCCATTCTCAGAGGGAAAAACATTGATGTTTTGACCTATCACTTGCAGTCCACGGGGTGCCCCGACTTCTCAGGGGGGGTGGCCGATTTCTTGGGGAAGTGACCATTATCCCATACTATTTAAAAAGCAGTGTCCTCGCCCCCTTCCCGATGTCTCCCAAAGGTCCTCTCTCGTGCAGACTGGGGGGCTTTAAAAAGGCGTGTTTTTGAAAATATATAGATGACTTTCCCCAATAGATGAGGGCCGAGATTATTTTGGTTCGAACCCTTTTTGGGCAGCCTCGCGAGCATCCCCGCACTGGATCTTTCTCTCGCCGACCTGTTCCGTGGTGGACTCAGGACTGTACGGCAGGAGGAGTCACCCCGCCGGCAGGACGAATACTTTTCGGGGCCCAAACTTCAGTAGACCTAAAAATATTTTTCACAGGTCAAGAGCTAGATCCCCGAGGGTTATAAAAGGGGCTCGTACCTTTGGGGGGCTTATATAAGTACGATCTGGCATTCCCCCGGGGTGCCCAAAGGGTTTTGGCAAAGAGTGGGGAAAATAAAAGGGGAAGTTTATCCCATCCCCCCCTCCATTCTATCGATTAATGGAGACCCTGGGGCAGACCCCTGACTGTAGCAGAGGAATTTGTTACCATTTTTGGTCAGTGGCGCAAACAGCCCTTTGCGTCTCCAAGGCTAGGGACAGACTGCGAAAAGAACAAGAGGCATAGATTTTTACCCAGAGGGGGGGGAAATCTTAAAATGTTTTTTTTACACCTCTGAGCTATGTCAAGCCATGAAGGTTTGCGTGACACTTCCCCAGGCCAAGTGATGTACCATATGCGATGCTCGTATCTAAGAGAGAGGCTCAGATTTTTGGTGAGATTATAATAGGATCTAGATTAAAGGAACCCCCCCAAAAGTACGGGGGTGGGCGGTTTTGGTGATCCCGACCCCTAAGCCTGGGAAGGACCACTCATACCGAAAATTTTCCCCCCTACCCCTAATTCATGGTGTGAAGTTATTCGAAAAAATGGTAAATAGTCAAATTGTAGGGTTTTTTGGAGGGAAAAAATTTTTTCTCCCGTTCTCATTTGTGGATTCCGTAAGCTCATTATACGGAAGCGCTTTTTTCCTTAGAGTCACCCATATGCGGGGATTCGCCTTCGACAACACATGGACCATTTTTTTCACCTTGAAAAGGCTTACGCCCGGGGCTTGGAGACACGGTTATTGCAATCTCTGACGATTTGGGCTAAGAGGTCGTTTCCTGTGTTCCCCCCAGAGTTTCCTAGCCAACCGGGTTTCTTAGAGTTCAGTGGCAACATACTGTCTTCTAAAACCCCCGCTTCCAGGTGGCATCCCCCCAAGGTAGCTCTTGAGTTAGCTCTGTTCGCTGTGGCCATCAAGGGTTTTGTTGAGTACTGCCAGAGGGGATTGTTAGACTTTATACGTGGATGATTTACCTATCTTTTTTTGCTGCTTCAGGATGTGGGTTGCGAGAGAAGACTTCAACTTGCTATTGATAAAGTTTTTTTGAATGGACGGGCGAAACGTGGCTTCGGTTTTTTCCAAAGAAGACTGTAGCGGTTTATTTTTGCAGAACCGTGGGGTTTATCCGACCCAGACCTTTCTTTGGGGAAAGATTTCCATGTAGGGAAGAGACCCCGGTTTTAGGGGCTCATTTTTGACAATTTTGACGACTTGGGGGACTCACCTTCGTGCTCTCAAGAGACTGTTCCGGGGCCATGGATTACTGAAAGTCCCCCGACACCAGTGGGGGGCTGATCGCGCTACACCCTCTATCTTCACCGCCCACTTATCCTTTCGAAGCTTTAATATGGATGTGAAGTGTACCCTCTGCCACACCCACCGACTGCGGATGTGGGGTTCGGTACATCTGCTGGTGTCCGTCTGGCAACCCGGGGCGTTCCTGTATCTCCCATCCCAAAAATCTATTGGGGGATGCTGGGTCCTCCCCTTTGGGTCTTTTAACGCCAGTCCTCCTGTAAGTGTTGGGTTTGCCTCCAAAGCCTCCCTGACTCAATAGTTGCCTGCTTTTATTGTGTTCAGGATCGCAACTTTACCATGGGCGAAGAAGCTTGCAAAAACCCCGGTTTTCGATTGACAGCTTTTTGGAGACGTATCTTCCCCCTTTACGGATCTGCCCGCAAGGCCTTTCGACAGTCGGTCCAGGTTCTCCCAGAAGTTCCTTTTGCAAAAGCCTTCGCTCCAAAAGGGGCTTTACCTCCTCAGGGTGAGCGGCCCAGTTTTTTGACCACTTTTGCACGCATCAGAGTTTTTTTTGGTCCCTGTCTTTACTGATGGTTCCAAATCAGACGAAGGAGTTTTGGTTTCGGTGCGTATTCCCCGTTTTAACAAAGGCGTCAGCCTTCCAAATGTTTCATTTTTTTTTACGGTGAAAAAGTTATTTTATATCTCTCGTGCTTATTTTTACCCTTCCCGGGTGTTTCTTTTACAATTTTTTGTGATTCTTGTAGGCTCTTTAAACTAGGAATTTTTAAATCTCCCCCTCCGCTGGTCAAGCCCCCCTGGAAGGGTTTTTTGCTCAAAAGCGAGGCGGACGGCAGCTTTTGGGGTCCGGCACATGTAGGTGTTTCCCGGTAATGAGGAAAAAACTGAGCCTTGGCAAAAGGCAGCTAGAAGACCAGCTCTACACATTTTTCAGTGCCGGCTACGGACCTGCGCTCGGGGAATCCATAGATAGTTCACAACATTGGCAGGAAAAAGGGATTTTCTATAGGGCCAAAATAAACGCGCCCATCCGCCAAAGTATCGAGGACTGGAGCTACTGCGGTCTTCCCCGGGGATGGGAGACGCCTTGGGACGATTGCGTATTGGTCACACTCTATATACGCAGGGTTCCTCATGGAGGGGGGCCCCCCCCTAGTGATGATTTTTTGGGCCCCTTAACTGTGCGGCACTTGCTGGTCGAGTTTTTCCAGTCTTGGCGCCTACGTGTACAATTTTGCCGGGGGTTTTTCGGGGTCGGGCGGGTTACCGTTTTCCCTGGCATTGGGAGAGAGGGTTTCTCTCCGGGAAGAAGCCCTACATTTTGAGGGAAAGGGTGGCCTTCTCAAAAAAAATTTTTGTGTTTTTAAAATTAATTATTTTGTTTTTAATGACTCTTATTCTTTTTGTATTCGTTATTTTTTAAAAATTTTTATTCTATCTTAAAATTTTTTTTTAGGTTTATTTACATGTACCTTTTTTAAGCAGGCGTCAATAACCCCCCAGTTGCGGGCCTTTAAAACTAAAAACAATCAATCAAAAAAAGCATATTTCTTCACTCTCTAATGGGATTTTAGTGTATTTTTACAGTTTTTTATTTGGTAATATTATAGAACAAACATTACGAAGATAACAGTATATTTTTTAACTGATAAACCACAGGGAAGGGAAATGGGGGGATGTTCGCAAATGACGGGAAACGCCCAAAAGGCCTTCATGGTCATGGCGGGTTGGGGGTCGGGGCCAGGTTTGGGGCGGGGGACGGTAGAAATCCAGTATAGAGCAGTCTTTGGTTTGGGCGAAAACTGAACTCTCATTTATGATGTAGGCGTTTTTCAAGCTGTCACCTAGTTCCCACCAATTTCCCCAAAAACAGACTCGTGCACTAGGGCAGGAATTTTTAATGAACCCCCCACACGCACGGTGGGCCTACAGATCTTTTCCTTTACAATATTCCGAATGAAGGGGGGTTAATTTTGCCCCAAATTTCTTTTTTTCTGACAAAACCCTTTCGACCCAAAGTTGTGGATTGCGCTTCTCGGTTCAGATGATGTCTAGGCTGTTTTATAAACTATGATATCACTATGGTAGCACACAACACTGTACGCCAAGAACAAGGTACGAAATTCCAATGAAATGAAATCGATAAATCCGGGTCGTGGAGTTTTTTCCAAAGGTTTGGGCAACCCGTTTTTGGCTCCCCGACTAATATTTCATAAACAATTTCGCGATAAAATTAGCACCGATCTGAAAACCAAAAAAATTAGTTCTTCTGTTTTTCTACTAATTGTATGGATGACAGTTACGAGGAACGTTCTATAATAGCAATTTAATGCAAATTGCTCGCCTCGATTATCAAAGCTTAATATATTTTTTAATGTATATTGTAGCAGTTTTATTGAGGGGATGTTCCACATTTTCTAAGACATACTGCTGCTCTGGAAACGCTTTTCAAAATACAAAAGAAAGCTTGGAAAAACGAAGAATATAGAATGCCGAAACTTTCGTTGCTGCGACCAAAGGTTATAATGGGCCCCAGAAATAACTACGTCACGGTTGTTTACATCGGGCATTGTGGGGTAAGTCGGGTCGCCGCGGGTGGACCTACGAAGGGAAAAAAATACGGCAATGGAATAATTTAGAGTTATTTTGGCGAAATTGATATTCCCGGGCATATTACTGTCTTTTTCTCGCTGATAGCATATTTAGAAGACCCGAGGGAATGGCTGATGTGCAGAGGCTTTAAACCAAGAAAACAGAGTACAACAGAGCCTCGTCAAAGGTTTAAACAAGTGGTAGGGGCGTACTGGTCCTACCAATTGCTTACTCTTAAATGAGACTGGGCTTTTTTCCCGGTTTAGAAGCCCTGCACATCAACCATCACCCCGGTTTCTCTGTTTTTGTTCTTTTTTTTAGGCCTGCGAGGATCCTTGGGGAACATATAGCCCTGGTGAGTCCCATGATGTTTTTACAGGCTGGTAGTTGACCGCCTCCTAGGAAGGCACAGGGAGGGGGGATGACGGGGGTGTCCCCTGAGGGGTGGGGCGCCCGCCGCCCCCAGCGGGTGGGCAGGAAAGGTGGGACGTTTAGGCGATGAGTTGAGACTGTAGCACTACACGGTGCGAGGGGAAGCGCGGACCTGCAGCAGAAAGTGTTCAATGTCTCCGGAACATTCATGCACCAGGGGCAGTGAGGGCGGGGACAGACGAAGACGGTGCAGGGGGCCGTGAGTGTCGTGTGCCCCAGGCGGGGGCGGGTGAGAGTGACATAAAGGACCGGACTTTTCCTTTTTCACGGCGGGGGGAAAAAGTCACTGCGGTATTGGCCCATGGGGTGATGCAGGGTATCCCGGGTGTTTTTCCAGGTGGGGCGGCGACCCGGGGGATGAGGGTGTGGGTTTTAGAGCGGGAGGGGGAAGGGGTTTTGTTTACTTTGACAAGGCCTCCTAGCAGCAGAGTGCTACCTCGTTGCCCGGGGTACCAGCGTGGGGGGGAACCCACTGAAAGACAAAATCCCAGCCCCCTGTGTAAGGGGGAGGAGGGCCCTCTGGAGGTTGGACGAGGGCCGTGGTGAGTAGGGGTGCGGAGAGGAGGAGGTGGAGTGAGGAGAGGGAGTCTTGTGTAAATCACAGCCGCCCTTGGATGACAGGTGGGGAGGTGTGTGACGGCCCCGGTGGAGGGCATAGAGTTCCCACGTCGGACGTCTGTCTCCGGTGGGGGGCCCCCCAGTCCTGCAGAGGAGTTGGCAGGGCGTATAGGGCTGCCCGCCGTAGAAGGGGGTGACGGGGGGTGGGAAAACCATCGGTGAAGAGCTTGATATGGTGGTGGGAAAGTGTCTCGTCCATTTTTTGAATAGCGTTTCCGCCAGAATGCCGGGGGGTGCGAGAGGGGGGCCCGGAAGGTGAGGGTAAATGGGGAGGTGTCCAGCCAGGGTGGGGGGGGGAGAGTGTGGGCTGGTGGGTTTTGGTGGTGGTGGGGGTAGGTGAAGACGGTGAGAGCCATCAGGGGCCCAACCAGCAGTGGTGCTGGCACCCCGGGGACCAAACAGGTGTTGAGGTCCAAAACCAGAGTTGGGTAGAGTAGCAAAAGGGTAAGCCGGGGGGAAGCACATGAGGCGGTGGGAGTGGGCACAAAAACCCTCCCTTCTGTGGGCTGAAAGGGGGGGATGCCACTCTCAGCCTTTCTATGTTGTCAGCGAGAACAGACGGAAATATGCACCGGAATATCAATTTGCCCAAAACAACGAAAATTTTTTTATGTCCCAGTCTTTCATTGTAGGTTTACATATTTATGGTTATGATGATTTAAAAAACCCTTTTTAATTTAGTTCCTTTTTTTGTCTTTCCTATAAAAAGGTGGACATCATGGTTTAAGGGGACTTTACGAGCCAATGCATACTCTTGAGTTATCCAACATCACCAACCTTTCTTTGATTTATCTTATTACTCCATCCAAAAAACAAGTTGCATAACCACGGGGACTACCATCCTTGCCCATGGGACCTGGTACATCCTTTACCGAAAATTTTTGTCCCTAACAAATCGGGAAAAATCGCCCACGGTAAGGTTTGGTTAGATTTGCTTGATTTTTCTTATTCTCATCCAAAAAACAAGTTTCTAACCACGGTGACATCACCCAAATTTTTCCCCCAAGGTACTGGTACTCTCGTCTACCGAAATTTTTGTCCCAAAGAATTTTTGAACAACCACTCGTATATTAGCAATCAACGAGATCCACAAAACAAATTCGGAAATTAAAATTCTGGCGGTATGTAGTAGATAATAACAATGTTAACTAATATATATATATATATATATATATATATATATATATATATATATAATATATATATTATATATATAATAGAGGCAATACTTTCTCCATGAGGGAATCGAGATCTTATAATGAAGATATAAACCAGCGCGGGTAGAAACATCTTGATTGTTTATTTGGAACGTTTCGGCTATACATAAGCCATCATCAGCCTAAAATCGGATACAAAAATTATTTTTTTGTTAAAAATGAAAATATTCAAAATTAAAAATGATTTACGCATTTAAAATGTCTAACCTAAAATAAAAATAAAGATTATAAAACATTAATAAAAATACTACACCTACCAATCAACATTGCAGTGGAGTGTGGGATTCCCACATGGTTTAAAAACACACAAGCGGGGTTGAAGTGCCCTGTGCGCAAAGGGATGGTTTGTGGTGGTGGGTGAGGAGGCTCTCACATATCCATCGGGTGGAGTCGTGGGAGCTTGTGTGTAAAATGTTGAAGTCTTTGTTTGTTATTGGGTGGCCTGAGGCTTCGGAATGATCCCGAATGGCTGAAAATGGTGGTTTGGACACTGGTTTGCCAGTCCTGTGAGACAATCCCCGATGCTCCGCGATCCTAGTGGTGAGGTGGCGTTTGGTCTGCCCAATATAAGCAGCGTTACAGCTACTGCACTTAAATTGGTACACCACTGAGGAACGCAGGGCATCAGGGATTCTCTCCTTGAGTTTAAAACAGTGTGATAACGTGAAAGGGGGCTTGAACACTACTCTAAGCGAAACTTGTGGATAACATTGCCGAAGCAGGA
Source organism: Chionoecetes opilio (assembly GCA_016584305.1). Classification (NCBI taxonomy): domain Eukaryota; kingdom Metazoa; phylum Arthropoda; class Malacostraca; order Decapoda; family Majidae; genus Chionoecetes; species Chionoecetes opilio. The sequence continues at coordinate 23,173 of JACEEZ010023351.1, forward strand.
GTTGAGCTTTGTTTCGGATGGAAAAAGATTTGTTACCTATGAAGGGAATTATAAAATACACAACGGCTTTATGAGCGGTATGAATTAGGGGAGGGGGTGAGTGTAGTTTATTTAACTGTTTACCAATGTACGTGTTAATGAACTGCAGGGGATAACCATTTAGTTTAAGAGTGTGTCTCAAGTACTCTAATTCTAAGTGAAAATTGGTGTATGAAGAGCAAATATTGTACGCCCTAGTAACCAGCGTGAGGATCAGATTTTTCTTAAATTGGGCGGGAATGTTGGAATTAAATTTTGTTGTTAGTCCTGTGAATGTGGGTTTTCTGTAAATGGTAGTGCTGAATGAATTACCCGATTTTGTAATGTCAATATCTAAAAATATTAGCTGAAAAACTTAGCACATACTAGTTGGTACTCCCAAGGAACCTTTGACACTTCCTTGAACCCCAGCAATTCGAAGCTTTAAAATCACTCAGAGCAGACGACTCCATTGTCATAGCTAAACCCGATAAGGGAAATGGTATAGTCCTCCTTGATAAGACTGAATATGTAAAGAAAATGAACGACATACTAGACGACGCCTCCAAATTTACTAAAGTTTCCGATGATGTATTCCCAACACTCCTTAAACATGAAGATAGATTAAATAATTTCCTCAGGAAACTTAAGTCTGATAAAATCATAGATGAAACCTTATATTCTAATCTATATGTCTCCGGTTCTCAACCTGGTGTACTATACGGCCTCCCTAAAGTACATAAACCCAACATTCCACTTCGCCCTATCTTGTCGGCACTGGGCACCTTCAATTACAAGCTAGCCAAATTTTTTGTACCAATACTAGCACCAGTTACATCCAATATATATACAGTTAAGGATTCTTTCTCATTTGCTAAAGAAATATGTAACAAAAATTTTGATAATTGTACCCTTGCATCATTCGATGTGAAATCCCTTTTTACAAACATACCTCTGAGCGAGACTATAGATATTTGCACAAAACAAATCTTCCAAACAATGAACACACACATGGTTTCAATAAAAAGTCATTCCATAAATTACTTACCTTAGCTGTTAAAGATTCTCTTTTTATTTTCAATGACATGTGTTTTAAACAAGTAGACGGCGTTGCCATGGGAAACCCATTAGGTCCAACCCTTGCTAATGCATTTCTTTCATTCCACGAGAGCACCTGGCTAAGTGAATGCCCACTGAGCTGAATTCAAACCCCTCATGTACAGACGCTATGTCGATGATACCTTTGCAATTTTCAAATCACCAAACCATGTAGGGGCTACCCTTGTTTCACGACTACCTGAATTCCAAACACCCCAATATTCAATTCACTTTTGAGACTGAACATAATAATAAATTACCATTTTTAGATATTGACATTACAAAATCGGGTAATTCATTCAGCACTACCATTTACAGAAAACCCACATTCACAGGACTAACAACAAAATTTAATTCCAACATTCCCGCCCAATTTAAGAAAAATCTGATCCTCACGCTGGTTACTAGGGCGTACAATATTTGCTCTTCATACACCAATTTTCACTTAGAATTAGAGTACTTGAGACACTCTTAAACTAAATGGTTATCCCCTGCAGTTCATTAACACGTACATTGGTAAACAGTTAAATAAACTACACTCACCCCCTCCCCTAATTCATACCGCTCATAAAGCCGTTGTGTATTTTATAATTCCCTTCATAGGTAACAAATCTTTTTCCATCCGAAACAAAGCTCAACTCCTGCTTCGGCAATGTTATCCACAAGTTTCGCTTAGAGTAGTGTTCAAGCCCCCTTTCACGTTATCACACTGTTTTAAACTCAAGGAGAGAATCCCTGATGCCCTGCGTTCCTCAGTGGTGTACCAATTTAAGTGCAGTAGCTGTAACGCTGCTTATATTGGGCAGACCAAACGCCACCTCATCACTAGGATCGCGGAGCATCGGGGATTGTCTCACAGGACTGGCAAACCAGTGTCCAAACCACCATTTTCAGCCATTCGGGATCATTCCGAAGCCTCAGGCCACCCAATAACAAACAAAGACTTCAAAAATTTTTACACACAAAACTCCCACGACTCCACCCGATGGATATGTGAGAGCCTCCTCACCCACCACCACAAACCATCCCTTTGCGCACAGGGCACTTCAACCCCGCTTGTGTGTTTTTAAACCATGTGGGATCCCACACTCCACTGCAATGTTGATTGGTAGGTGTAGTATTTTTATTAATGTTTTATAATTTTTTTTTTTATTTTAGGTTAGACATTTTAAATGCGTAAATCATTTTTAATTTTGTATATTTTCATTTTTAACAAAAAAATAATTTTTGTATCCGATTTTAGGCTGATGATGGCTTATGTATAGCCGAAACGTTCCAAATAAACAATCAAGATGTTTCTACCCGCGCTGGTTTATATCTTATATATTATATATATATATATATATATACGGGCAGGAGATTTTCTCTGAGACAGATCTCGTTAAAAGTGATAGCTAGTTCAGCGTTTATTATCTTCAAGATATTTTTTCTTTGTCTTAAGAGTGTCTTATTCTCTTTTGTAATCACTTTTATGACTTCGCCGTAGCTTGTCATGTTTGCTGTATCGCGATTTCGGGTCTAAGAACCTTCTTCAGCAGCATATGGAAGATGTTTTCTCCTCAGGAGTTGAGGTGAGCATGATTAAGATGCGAAGTGAAGCGCTATTTATAGCCGGTCTGCCTGCCACGCAGCCTATTACCGATGTCGTTGATTGGTAGATAGCTTTTGCTTCTCGTCTTCTTGAGTGGGAGACGCTGATTGGTTGTTTGGTCTTTGCTTGGCTTTTCTGTGAGTAGGCTGTTATTTGCTTTTGTTCTTTTCATGATTGATTTATGGACGTTTGGTACGGAACATTCTTTAGCATCACAGTTGTAGTTAGCATATTTCATATCATTCTTCACTACGAAACTTCCATGTTCCTATCTTCTTTAGGGACATGGTATCATATTTTAACTGTTCTCTTACATGTAGTTGATAGTTAGTAGTATGTAGTTTAACAGATACCCTAGTTATGGACCAATAGGTCTCCTGGGGGCGCATTTAGAGACGCTAAACGTCCATGGTAACAACTTAAACAAACTGTCATCTGCTGTTTTGGCATTCACAGAGGAGATTGATGACGTCAGAGTTGTTGTTCACAAGGGAACTGCCTATAGGGTGGTTTTAAGGAAGCAACGTACATAAAAATCCTCATAAATTGAGTATATATGATGTTTTCTGACTCAAGAACTGAACAGGGCAAGTATACAAACGAAATTAGGCCATATAACAAACCCAGGCGCTTGTGATTTTGTTTTGTGGTGATGTGCCAAGAGTGGTGAACACCTTAGGGTTTATTTTTGTATGAAAAGTCTTAACAAAAAAAGTGTTTTAGTCATTCTGCTGGTATCAATAGTGGTTAGGAAAATAGTAATAATTATGATGGTCTTCATTATTTTTTTATGTAATGGAGACGGATCACGCACGGGCTTCAACAAAAAAGTATGAAAAAAAGCTTGCTAACTTACCGCTCCATCAAAAGAAAACAGTGAGATTTCCAAAAAGTGCTAAGTCAATTTAGTTTGAGAAGTGTCTTGGTACTCCCCACGTAAGGATGTGGAAAAAAAGAGGGAGGCAAATTATTCCAGACCTTACCAATGAAAGGGAAGAAAGAATGAAGATACTGGTTGACTGTGGTGACAAAGTTTAGTGGTTTTCTCTATTGTGAAACTCGTAATAGCAAGTCACACACAGGCCAACATTACATTTTTTTACAAAGATATTTTCGATCTGACACGATGGTCAAGTCCTGCAACGCAGTTTCTTAGTTTTTTCTTAGGAAGCTTTTCCAGTCTGTTGTCAGCCTCTGGCTGAATGTTATTAGGTGCCAGGATGGCAAGGGGCTGCCGCTGGCGCTCCTCCATTTCTTCTCTCCTACTCCGTACTCTCTGTGAATCATATTTTGAAACCAGCTCATCAATGATGGATAGCATAAATTTAAGCCTGGACACAACATTCCCGTTAGTGTGCATTTTGTATATTATGTATGCATTTAGCATAGCTGTCCCAAAAAAGTAGAAAGCCACTTTTGTCGTCCACTTCAGCGTGCGGCGTTCACAGAGGTAGGCATAGAGTTTTGTGTCTTTCAGATCAACTCCACCCATGATCTTATTATATTCATTTATTAAGTTTGGCCTATTGACTCTTTCTCTTGTTCTGTTGGTGACTTGAGTGAACCCAGCACTGCAGGTTGTTGATATGAGGTGCACGGGATCCTTTCTTCCATCTCTGAATTTCACACACAATAGATTACCTAGACGCCACTCAGCCACTTCATTGCTCAAAACTCTGGTGTCCTGCAGATCACCTGGCAGTCATGCCGATTTCTCCTCACTGTGCCTGTTGCTGTTGTTCCACGTTGATAGAGGTCCTGGAACAATGCTGGAGAAGAGAGGAATTTGTCAAAGCCAACATTATGACATAAATGTAGTAGATTTGCCTGGCGGAGGAGTCTGATTGTTGTGTTGTGAGTTATGGTGATGGTCCCACGTGGTGGCTCTCGAGTCTTCCCACGGTATATTTCAAAGGTACATGTGTGGCCTGTGTTGACGTCACACACACACCACATTTTGATACTAAACTTTGCATGGTGCTTGTTGCGCATGAACTGATGGAGGTGGGGAGTCGGTCCTTTGAAGGCAATTAGACTTTCATCAAGAGAAATATTTTTATCAGGATGAAAATTCTGAAGAAAATTTGCTTGAAAATGATCAATGAGGGGTTGGATTTTGTAAAGAACATGATCTCGATTTTGTTCATTGTAATGGGAATTATCATTGAAATGCAGAAATTTTAACAAAAGTTGGAATCTTGTTTCTTTTGAAATGCTCGGGAAACCAGGAAGTGTCTATACTTGGGTGCATTGTATCCCCGATTCAGAGAACGTGCTTATAAATTTAATGTGATCATAAATAGCCGAGCAATGAGATGATGAAGCCAAACAAGTGGAAGAAAATGTTTTCACTGTTTCCTTAACCGTTGTTTTCGAATACTTGTAAATTACATTACAGTTATAAAGTATACTAATGCGATGCAAAATTTCCCCAGGAAGCCGATAGTGGTCTCAGTGTTTCTTAATATCCAATGGTATTGTCAGCAAATCGGGTAAGAGTGAGGTGTGTGAAGTGGTTGATTTTCGGTCAACACGGCTTTGTTGACAAGTCGCACATTCCACTCTTTAACTCAAGCTCTTCGAATGCATATAAAGCAATACATACAGCTGTGACGATTATATTATCCTTAATTACACGCCGCAACCCCCCTTAATTGATTCAAACTTTTATGATAGGACATTAAAATAAGAAAGTGTAATTGATTTTGTCGAAAATACACTGTCATTCATGTATTGAAGCAGAAAGCATCGCCACGTCAGCCGAACGCGACAAACAAACATTTCGCTTGCTGCCGCAAGAAATTTCTTGTGGGTCGGGCAATCATCTTCCCTGGATGATTGAACAGCAAGCGAAATTTGAGCAAGCTAAATCTTTTCGTTTGCAAGCGAAATTTATCTTGCTCCCTCGCAGAAAACGCCTTACGTAACATAGTAATGAAGTACTGTAATGATGATAATACACACACACTTTTTATGGGGGGGAAAAAAAACGAAAACAACGCAAATGCAACATAAATGACATAAATTAGGCTAAAGTCCACAGTATATTATTATTTTCACAAAGTATTTTCAAGTTACTATGAGGTATCAAGTAAAATGTATTCGTACGCCTAACTACAGTTACTGCACTATAAAATAAAATAAAGCGTCATGTACAGGAACCCCACAGCATATAAAAATATGGATGAACAGAAAGTGCGGCGATGACGTGAAGTAATAAATAATATTGTATTATATATGTATATATACTATGTACACTATAAGGTTATGTTTAAAAATATAAGTCACAGGTTCTTACAAACGGCCCACGGATGCTTAAGTCTTAATAGACAGGCCCGAAAAGTTAATATCATGACAAGTACCACTCCCAGGTGAGTGGTACTTGTACTTGAGTGTGGTACTTGAGTACCACACTCAAGACTCACAACACAAAACGAAAATAGAAAGGAAGTAAAAAAAATAAAGAAAAGAGGTATAAAAACATGACGCTGACATTCCGTTCCAAAGAGAAACAAAAATAGAACACAGTCGTTACAAAGCCAAACCAGCGTCTGAGGTGACCAGCCAATCACTCGCTCACACCGTGTGTTGACTTAACTAACACGCATTTCACAGATCAAATCAAGTAAATGTTCAAGCAAGTGATAGAAATGGACGTCTGTATTGCGTTCTCTTTAGTTCCTCAGCGATATACTATTTTTTATCCCTTCTTTCCTGCCTCTTATATATATGGACGTCTCATTTCCCTAGATTATTTTACTCCCTCAGCGATATACTATTTTTCCCCTTCTTTCTTTCCCCTTATAACTCAAGGTTTATGTTTCCCAGTATTTACCCGAGGCTGAAACATCACTTCGCAGGACTTATTTTTCCTTATCACACACATAGCCTACATATCCTGTACATGCATATACATTCCTTATCATTCCTTATTTCTGATGTCTGGCATATTTCCCCCTTTTTGGCCATAAATCAATCAATCCTTATCATAGCCATTACCGTAGATAACACTTAAGTCGCCAGGATAACGTTTCTTTTTTATTTACAGACGTCTGGTGGCGTAAATACTTACATTTTTACATCCATAATTTCAGGAAAGTTAGAAGGGGCTATCTGAAGAGTCTGTGTCATTTTGTGTCTTCATCTGTGTCATATTATGGCTATAAATGAACAAATTGCAAAAATATAAACCGAATGGCGACGTTTTGCTTCAATGCATTTTTACTCTAGGCCTAATAGTTACGGCGTAATTTTTTTTTATAAGAAACATAGTATGAAATATATCTGATATTAATACACTTTTTAATAATCACTAAGAGTATATATAATTAGAAGGGTAGGATATTATATACCCTTAATAGGGATACAATAATATACCCCTAATAATCTCCTAAGAGATACTTTAATAAATTATTGTGTAAAATACCTGGATCTTTTATATAGGTTTGGTGAGGTTAGGTTAGGTTAGGTTTATATTTTTTAGTTTTGCTAATTAAATTATTAGTCCTAGAGGAAACATTAATAGCGTAACAACAAAGAAACGTTAAGCTTGAGGTGTTCTACCTATAGATATAATAGGTATCTCAAAAAAGGGGTACACCTTTGACTTTCAGTAAAGCATCATATTTTTTTAAATAACTCGAAACCTATGAGGTTTACAGGAAATTTCTGGGATAGAGTAAAGATAAAACTTGAGCAGGCCTTTCTGATGAGCCAGCAAAATGAATTTGGAGTTTATATTTGTGAGCAAATTGTATTGGTGTATGTTTGACATACTAGCAGGGCTTGGAAACGGTTTAAGGGAACGAAAACGAAAACCGAAACGAACGAAATTATGCTCGGAACAAAAACGTTATCATATTTGTGAGGCCTAAAGGAAAGAAAAAAGGTGGAGAATCTCCACCGTCGTACCTCCACTGGTGACATCTACAAGAAATCCCGACTGGTGGATATTTGACAGGCGTACCAACACAAGCGAGCCCAAAGCGGCATCAGTATTTTGACTGTTTTATACATATCTAATACATTTTACTAGTGAAATTTATCATTTCTGACATTAAAATAATAGCTTAGTTAGTGTTCGCCACTTGTCTGAGGCGTTGGTGCAGAAAAAATGGGCCCGAGTTATGCTTGCGAGTACATTTGAACGGCCCGCCGCCACTGCTCCACACAATGGCCGACCTGCACCTGCCGCCGCCGCCCGGCTTCCTCACAACTTCACACACCTATATAAGGCCTCCTTGACCTGATTTTACCTTAATGATGACACGTGTGCATTCACAAGGTATGCATGTTACTCTCGGTTGTGTTGAAAACTCACCTGTAATGGTCTGGGAAGAAATAGGAATGAATAAGTGCACAGCGGGATGAAGGTGGGATCTGCATGTTGTGGGAAGGTGATCATGGAAGGTGGGAGCTGCATGCGAATCAGCTGACTCAAACCTCCACCCGCTGCGTTACCTCCTGTTGATTCTTGTATACCGATTCGCGATGCAACGGGTGGAGAAAAGTTCTTGAATATAGCCCTTATACGAGACTAGTGTATTAGTGAAGAGATGGAGAAATACTTTGGTGTCCCTTCGTGAGTGTGGGGACTCAAACTTGCTCCTGTAACTACAACGAGGCTTCCCGGGGACGCAGCGCGGGGCCCGCTCCGCCACGCCCCGAGGCCGCCTGCTTGCCCCATGGGGCAGGTGAAACTCTACGGGCCACGACGACCTTGTTTCACACCTGCCCTTGTAGCTCCTCGTCTGTGGCCCTCCAGGGCCCGGGAGCAGGGCGGGACTTGCCCAGCAGGAATTAGGAACCCTTGAACATTCCCGATTTACAAGGAGGCTACGCAGCAGCTGGTGACGTATTGCCATATGATTGAGTGCATGATAGGGCAGGCGATTAAGGATGCCCCTAGGGGACCTGTATCAAGCCAGGGACCCTAGGGGGGACAGGGAGGGTCGCCCTGGCTATGCCGGGGCTATTGCTAGTCTGGGGAACCAAGCTCCCCGTATCTTCGACGACACGGCCGGGCACTGCCCGTTTACTTTCAGTACCTGGAGATACGCTTAACCTGGCCCCCGACAGGTAGGGGTGCTGGGGTTAGTTGTCATGCCACACCAACGACCGATTGGGTAGAACCGTAGCGGGTTTGGGGGTCCGCTAACAGAAGCTTCAAACCCCCCGTTGAGCCCCCCTGTCTCCCTCAGAGCAGCGGGGCTTAACATATTGGCGCAGTGAGTAGGATCCTGATCTAGTGGCTGGCGTGGTTAGGTGCAAATAGAGAGAGATAGCCAGAGGTGGGCGCGATAATATTTTTTTAGGTAGGGCGATAACGATACTGACACGGTGGACACGACACGGTGGACCCTCCAACTGAGCAGCTTCACACCACTGGGTTACAGGCAGTGGATGCCGATCCTCCCATTGACGAAACCGCACCCTCTCTGACGAAGTCAGAGAGGCTGTAGCAAAGTTGAAGGGTGGAAAGCAGCTGGTGTTTGTAATATCAGTGCGGAGCTCCTCAAAGCTGGGGGTGAGGCCATGATCCGCGGGTTGCATGCTCTCCTGACTGCCGTGTGGCAATCAGGTACCATTCCTCCTGACTGGGAAAAGGGGGCTGGTCGTCCCTATCTGGAAAGGGAAAGGGGACCGTCAGGACTGCAAACAATTACCGCGGTATTACACTGCTCAGCGTACCAGGCAAGGTGCTTGCCAATCTGTTGCTGACACGAATTCGCAGTCATCTGGTGAAGCATCAGAGACCTCAGCAGTCTGGGTTCACGCCTGGTAAGTCAACGGACCGTATCCTACCCTTCGTGTCCTGGTGGAACGCCGACGTGAGTTTCGACAGGGGATGCTTGCAGCCTATGTTGATCTCAAGAAGGCGTTTGACTCAGTGCATCGTGAGTCACTGGGATCTTCTGCGACTTCGAGGGATTCCTGCAAGGACTATTGGTTTGATAACTGGTCTGTATTCTGGGACTGAAGTGCTGTGAAGTGTGGGGCAGGTGTATCCAGCTTCTTTCCTGTGAATACAGGAGTGAGGCAAGGGTGGGTCCTTGCCCCATCACTTTTCAACGCTTGTATGGACTGGGTATTGGACAAGGTTGTAGATCAAAGTGATTGTGGAGCATCCATCGGCAACACCAAGATCACTGATCTTGTTTTTGCCGATGATGCAGTAATCTTTGCTGAGTCGCTGGAGGTCCTGGTGATGGCTCTCGAGGCGCTGCACGAGGAGGCAAAGCCTTTGGGACTTGAGGTCTCCTGGCTCAAGACCAAGGTCCAGGTATTTGGAGACTTACTAGATGAAGCAGTACAGTCTGTTCATGCGTGTGGCGAGGACATTGAGATCTTGGAAAGTTTTACATACCTTGGTAGCGCAGTCCATAATGACGGCGGGTCACGTCAAGAAGTCTTACGGCGGATTGGCATAGCCCACGGTGTTATGGACTCGCTCAGCGGGAGTATTTGGCGTTGTCGGTACCTGTGCAGGAGGACAAAGATCCGGATCTTCAAGTCGCTTGTGATCCCTGTCTTACTCTATGGTTGTGAGACATGGACACTAAATAGTGACTTGAAGAGACGAATCAATGCCTTTGGTAATAAGTGTCTTCGCAGAATCATGGGGTATCGCTGGGATGATTACGTGTCAAATCAGCGATTGCACCGTGAGACTGAATCGAGGCCTATTACCTGCATAGTCCGTCAGCGCCAACTTCGGCTATATGGGCATGTGGCACGCTACCCTGAAACCGATCCTTCCCATCGGGTTGTATCTGTAAGAGACAATCCGGCGTGGAGGAGGCCAAGGGGGCGCCCACAAGGCTCGTGGCTGGGGCAAGTTGATGTTTCTTGTCGAGAGCTGCTTGGTATGGGAAAGGAGCCTGCATGGGAACTCGCGCGTGGTGACCCCCGGGAGTGGCGTCGTAGGGTGGGCGAGGCGACGCGCCCCCCGGCGTATGCCCCCAATGATTGATTGATAACGATACTGCGCCAAAAAAAATTTGGTTGTGCGATAACGATACCACGAATTTTTTTTTAGTAGGGCGATAACGATACTGCGATAATATTTTTTGGTAGTGCGATAACGATACTGCGAGAATTGTTTTTTGGTAGTGCGATAACGATACTGCGATACATTTTTTGGTAGTGCGATAACGATACTGCGATAATTTTCCCGCTGGCTCCATACGCAATGATCCGCTACTTTTTCGATTTTTCTCGAAACAGTGCGCGATACTGCGATGCCCCGCTACCACATAATTTTTTTTTTTTTAACGCGATAGAATCGCAGCGATACTGCGATACCAGGAATTTAGCTTTGCGTTACTTTGCTACCTAGGAAACTACAGTTAGGCACATTATAACATTGTAATATATTTATTTCTATTATAATCTATGCGCATTGCCGCTGTAAAACTTTTGTTTCAGGTCGTCTTTTAAAGTATCGCAGTGTCGCCCTAGGTATCGCTCTCGCCCACCTCTGGAGATAGCGAGCGCCACATGCATTAGTAAGTGTGTGGGGTGTCGTGAGGGAAGTGACGAGTATTAGGTCCACCACCAAATAGAGTATGAATGTGTGAAGTGACTGACGAACACCGGGATCATATGGTCAGCGCGGCGAGCTGACGGCCGCAGCTCGGCGGGCTGCCGTGTGACCCAGTGGATAAGTAGGTAACGTTTAGGGCAACAGGGGAAGTTCCTTATGGAGTGCCTGGGCGTGAAAGGACTAACCATTTAGGGGGAGGATAACGGGTCGGTCGTAAGAGGAGAAGTATTAACTCGGCTTCTTGGCGTGCCTGGTGGCCGGGGAGGATAAGTACCTGGCCCGGTATTTATAATAAGGCTATGGGATTCCCATAAGGTTCGACATAACATAAAGTCGCCCATAAGATCTTCATAGCTATGGAGCAAATTTCCGCCATAGCTATGGGTCTAGCAGTTCCTGCTGACATAACTAACTGACATTAGCATAACCCGCTAAACGTAGCATTTACATTACCCTAAAATGTTTTTTCTGAAAAGGAATTTGAAATTAACAAATTTAAATCATTTTAAANTTTTTTCCTCGCTGTCAGGGACTGATGACCTTGGCCCCGTGCCCACCCACACACGGGGTGTCTCTTCCTGAAGACAGGGGAGAGAGGATCAGATTCTATATATCCTGCGGTGTGGCCACACGTCTGTCTGGGTCGCGGTGACCTCTTTTACGAGACTTGTGTATTAGTGAAGAGAAGGAGAGATAATTTGGTGTCCCTTCGTGAGTGTGGGGACTCAACTTGCTCCTGTAACTACAACGAGGCTTCCCGTGGACGCAGCTCGGGGCCGCTCCGCCACGCCCCGAGGCTGCCTGCGTGCCCCGTGGGGCAGGTGAAACTCTACGGGCAACGACGGCCTGGTTTCACACCTGCCCTTGTAGCTCCTCGTCTGTGGCCCTTCAGGGCCCAGGAGCAGGACGGGACTTGCCCAGCAGGGCGGGACTTACTCAGCAGAAATTAGGAACACTCGGACATCCCCGATCTACAAGGAGCCTACGCAGCAGCTGGTGACGTATTGCCATATGATTGAGTGCATGATAGGGCAGTCGATTAAGGATGCCCCTGGAGGACCTGTATCAAGCCAGGGACTCTAGGGGGTACAGGGAGGGTCGCCCCGGCATAGCCGGGGCTATTGCTAGCCTGGGGACCAAGCTCCCCGTATCTCCGACGACACGGCCGGGCACTGCCTGCTTACCTTCATTACCTGGAGATACGCCCAACCTGGCCCCGACAGGTAGGGGTGCCGGGGTTAGTTGTCATGCCACGCCAGCGACCGATTGGATAGAACCGTAGCGGGTTGGGGGGCCGCTAAAACAGGAGCTATATCAACACGCGTTGAGCCCGCGCACGCAATTTCCTTCCCCCCTTCGGGAGTAGGGCGGCGTGGGGCTTAACCTATTGGCGCAGTGAGTAGGATCCTGATCTAGTGGCTGGCGTGGTTAGCTGCAGATAGAGAGAGATAACCAGAGGTGGGCGCGATACATTTTTATTTTGGTAGGGCGATAACGATACTGCGATAATTTGTTTTGGTAGTGCGATAACGATACCGCGATACATTTTTTGATAGGGCGATAACGATACTGCGTTAATATTTTTTGGTAGGGCGATAACGATACTGCGATAACAAATTTTTGGTAGTGCGATAACGATACTGCGATAATTTTTTTGGTAGTGCGATAACGATACTGCGATAATTTTCCCGCTGGTTCCATACGCAATGATCCGCTACTTTTTCGATTTTTCTCGAAACGGTGCGCGATACTGCGATGCCCCGCTTACCAAATAATATTATTTTTCTGAACGCGATCGAATCGCAGCGATACTGCGATACCAAAAATTTTGCTTTGCGTTACTTTGCTACCTAAGAAACTACAGTTAGGCACATTGTAACATTGTAATATATTTATTTCTATTATTATCTATACTCTATGCGCTTTGCCGCTGTAAAACTTTTGTTTCAGGTCGTCTGTTAAAGTATCGCAGTGTCGCCCTAGGTATCGTTATCGCCCACCTCTGGAGATAACGAGCGCCACATGCATTAGTACGTGTGTGGGGTGTCGTGAGGGAAGTGACGAGTATTAGGTCCACCACCGAATAGAGTATGAATGTGTGAAGTGACTGACGCACACCGGGATCATATGGTCAGCGCGGCGAGCTGACGGCCGCGGCTCGGCGGGCTGCCGTGAGACCCAGTGGATAGGTAGGTAACGTTTAGGGCTGCGGGGGAAGTTCCTTATGGCGTACCTGAGTGTGAAAGGACTAGCCATGTAGGGGGAGGATTACAGGTCGGTCGTAAGAGGAGGAGAAGTATTAACTCGGCTCCCTGGCGTGCCTGGTGGCCGGGGAGAATAAGTACCTAGCCCACGATCTCGGTCGTAAGAGGAGGGAAAAATTAACTCTGCCACCAGGTGACGAGTGTAGTATCAGCACCGTGCCGGGGCGGCCGGGATTAATTAGTACCTGGCCCACGATCGACTCACCCGTTCTCATCCTTATCTTACCCGGGGGGGATGCTCCCTGACTCCTGGCTCGAGTCAGGCCCTGTAGACCCGTGCGGGGTTTAAACGTACCCGGCGGGGTGGATACGCAGCACGCCGATCTTGTCAAGTCTCAGCGCCCGGAACAGCGGGGTATGGTAGGGTCGTGACATGAGACCTGAGGTATGGTTAAGGTCCTCCCCGCGCTTGGTGGTGGTAGGTAGGTAGGGTGAGGCCGTGGGGCTGATGAATGGCGATTCCCACCACATCCTCCCTCTTCGGGGGCCGAGGAGTGGCGCCCACCTAGTAATCCCCCCACGGTTCTCTGGGCGAGAAGAGGACAGGAATGCCAGATCACCTGCACCTTCAGTCCAGGGGGGATTCGCCCTGACTCCTGGCCAAAGTTCAGGCCCTGTAGACCCGACGGGGTTTAAACAGCATCGATTCACCAGCCCAGGACAAACATTGTCGGGGACCCTCCCGTCGCCCCATGGAGGTAGTATGAGGTGGAGACGCCCTCAGCCGCGCGGCCTGTGTTGTCTGGTGAAGCCACTTTTCTCCCCGTCCGCCACACTGCTGTGGGCAATGTCACGCACTGGCTGACTGAGATACCCACTCTTTCTTTTCACTTTTTACACTGTTTGCACTTAATGATATCATGGTGTGTGAAATTATACTTTTGTTTTACTACTGAAGTATGCACGAGTTCTTTGGTAAGATGTTCCTAGCACTTAGATAATCAGTAGGGGAAAGGAAAAAGGAAGGAGGGAAGTGTACATTTCGGTTCTCAGCATCCCGCAATTATTAATATAAACCCTACGAACACAATCGCTAACACTTATATGCTATTACTAAAGCTACCGCCACTATTAATACTATCAGTAACACAAATGCCAACCCAGTGGTGCAGTAGTTATCACACTTTTCTAACAAGGTCACTGTCTTTGTCTATCAAATACATGCACGTTTGTTTGAAACATAATTTTATAAAACAACAAATGAATAACTTACTGGTGAAATGTAATGGATGGGTCAGATGTTTTGTTCGCTCTTTCATTGCACCCAAATGCAACACAGCTATTCACCATAGCAGAACACACAAGGAGCGACACTCCTGCCGTGGAAGTGAACGTATAGTACTGTTGGCGTAGGGAAGCGCTGCTCGTCTATTTCTCTCCACATAAAAACTTAACCCTTAAAAGTGCACTTCAACACTGTCCCGTCCCTGTATTCTAGGTGACGTCCCTCCCATTAATTATTAAAGTGTTCACGTGGACAAAAATCGGGAAGGAGGGAAGTAAGGGAGGGAGGGAGGGAGGGAGGGAGGGAGAGAAGGAGGGAAGGAGAGAAGAAGGGAGGGAGGGAAGGAGGGAAGTAAGGGAGGGAGGGAGGGAGAGAAGGAGGGAAGGAGGGATGGGAGGGAAGGAGGGATATGGGAGGGAAGGAGGGAAGGAAGGGAGGGAGGGAAGGAGAGAAGGAGGGAAGGAAGTTATAGTAGTAGAGTTAGCAGCAGTAGAGTTATATGGGCTGCCTTAGCCCACAGCATGATGGCTGACTGACAGTTCACTGACTTCAACCCGCGCGGCTGAGGGCGCCTCCACCCATTCTACCTACCTCCATGCGTCGCCCTGTGCCCTGTCATGCCAAAATTGTTTTTCTTCCTGTGTGTGATATTCTGTGTATTACATCTTCTGTGCTAGGCTCCAGATAGTAGATGAGCTCTCCCTCCACAGGTTTCCCCGCCGCGATGGACAAGGGACCGCCTAAGTTTAGTGCCACCCGGCAAACGATCCACGACTGGATCAAGACTT
Source organism: Chionoecetes opilio (assembly GCA_016584305.1). NCBI lineage: Eukaryota > Metazoa > Arthropoda > Malacostraca > Decapoda > Majidae > Chionoecetes > Chionoecetes opilio. The sequence continues at coordinate 38,702 of JACEEZ010023351.1, forward strand.
TTGAGCTTCACTGCCGGGCACTAAAATTTGATGAGGACGAGAAAACCACATGGTGTCGTCTCTGGATCGTCCCCGAGGCCGAAGCCTTTCTGGCCACCCTACCTGACGCAACACCATGGGCCTCCATGAAGAAAAAGCTGACCAAGACCCTCGGCACCACCCAGCCCCGTGACGACGCCATGACTCGGCTGATGGGCCTTGCCTGGGGACACGAGACCGTGCGCGGCTTGGCTAACCGAGCCCTTTTGTTGGCCAGCCAGGCAATTCCCCGGGCTTCGTCAAAGGAACAAGGACGCCTGGCTCGGGAAGTCTTTCTGCATGCGGTGTCACCCACCTTAGGGTGTGATTGGTCTCGTTTCCCTCACCCTTCTCTTCCCCAGCTGATAGAAGAGGCCGAACGTCGGTTAGCACAGGGTGGTCGGGTACCGGCCGGGGAAACCCTCGAAGTAGGGCCACCTAACGTGGGGCTGCGCCGGCTGGGGCCGCTTCCGTCCCCGATGGCAGGAGACTCCGTCCCTTCTACTTCTGACGCAGCGGCCGCCGACTCGCCCACCGCCGCCTCGCCAGCCGGTCGCCCGAGCAAGAGGCGGTTCTCTGACTATCACCAGGAGACCATGCCTGAGGGTGAGCCTGACAGCGCCAAGGGCAACATTGACCAACGCCAGATTCAACATCTCCTCCGCGATGGTCTGAATGAACTCAAAGCCGCCCAGAGCCTTTTCATCCGGCAGGGTTTTAAAGATATGCGCGATGGGCTGCGAGCCGAAAATGCGGGAGGAAATCCGTGCGGAAGTCGGCCGTACTCGCAACGAGGCTCGCTCAGGAGCATCTATCGCACGCGGCACCGAAGCAGTTCCCTGGCGTTCGGGGGCGGCATTCAACAACGCCAACTCTCGAGGGGGCCGCAGGAGGGCTATAGAGGGACCAGGTGAAAGGAATCGCCAATTCCTGTCAAAAAACAACGGCCTTCAACATCAGGGGTAGCGGGACCACCAGAGGGGGAACTGGTCCCGTGCCCCTCGCCCTCCTCCCCCGGAATATATGTGGATATTTCAGTCCAAGGAATCCCCGTGCGCCTCCTGGTTGACACAGGAGCCTTTCGGAGCTGCTTAAGCGCTAGCTTGTTTCATCGTCACCAGGGCATCTGGGGACAACTCCAGCCTTATTACACACGGGTGGCTGGAGCCGACCAAAATACTATCCACATCGACAGGGAGTCTCTGGCCCTGCAGGTGGAATGGGCAGAGTCAACAACATATACCCGTTTTTTGGTTGTGCCGAGGCTAAGCACGGCCCACGGCCTGGTGGGAATGGATACTATGGAAGTGCTGGACGTCCTAATAGACACTAAATATCGAGTTGCGCGACCCCGCGTTTCTGACCAACCGCAGCCAGCCCCACCCGATTCGCCATTGGCGGAGGCTCCCTCTTCAACTCTGCGGCTGCACCAGCGCGTGGACCTCCCAGCACGCAGCTGGCGCCAGGTAGAAGTCCCGCATCACGCAAACGTTCATCAACTTATGATGTTTACGCCTTCCCCCAATCTCTTGGCTGGGGTACGGGCCAGCCCATCTGTTTCCCAAGGACCGTTGGCCAGCGTGCGGCTGGCCAACCATTCCACCGAACCCCTAGTGTTACACCCCGGCTGGGTGATTGGAGCGCTCGACCCAGTGCAAATCGACTCTATGTCCTCGACGGGACCTACAGTGATACTGCCTGCCTTCCCAGCCGGGCTCACGGCCACGCAAAGTCAACAATTGGGTCAACTCCTCGGGGAGTTTAGGGAGGTCTTTTCACAAACCGAGACTGACCTGGGCCGCACCCACCTGGTGGAACATGAGATCCACACTACGGGTCTACCAATTCGACTACCCTACCGGCGACAGAACCCATCTTTGAGAAAGGAGGAAGACGAGCAGATTCAGAAAATGCTTCATCAAGACGTAATCCGGCCCTCACACAGCCTGTGGGCCGCAGCGGTAGTGATGCCCACAAAAAAGGACGGATCCCGGAGGTTCTGCCTTGACTTCCGGCGCCTAAACAACGTGACCATAAAAGACGCCCACCCCCTGCCGCGCATCCATGACACTCTAGAAGCTCTACACGGGTCAACCTGGTTTACGACCTACAGGTCGGGTACTGGCAAATTCCTGTTCGCGAAGAAGACCGACACAAGACGGCGTTCCGCACCAGTTCTGGACGACTTTTTGAGTCAAACGTAGTGGCATTCGGCCTATGTAACGGACCGGCCACATGCTCCAGACTCATGGACCAAGTCTTGGAAGGCTTGAACTGGGAAATATGTCTGTGTTACCTCTACGACATAATCGTATTCTCAGCCACTTGGGAAGAACATCTAACCCGCCTACGTGGCGTTCTTGAAAGACTGCAGGTCGCCGGTTTGACACTGAAGCCATCGAAATGCGCCCTGGCACGGCGTGAAACTGCGTTTCTTGGTCACGTTGTGTCTGGAGAGGGTATCACGGCAGACCCGAAGAACTTGGCAGCTATCGGCGACGTCTCGACTCCAACCACTACTAAGCAGTTGCAGTCGTTCCTGGGTATGGCCGCCTACTACCGGCGGTACATTAAGAACTACTCAACCCGAGCCGCTTCACTATACTTCCTGACGAGCCCTAAAGTGACCTGGAACTGGACCACCGAATGTGAGGCAGCCTTTCGCGATCTTAAACAGGCACTGACGAAACCCCCTGTCACTGCTTTCCCGAATTTCGAGCTACCCTTCCGTTTATATACGGATGCCAGTAATCTGGGCCTGGGTGCGATCCTTGCCCAAACTCAAGACAATAAGGAAAGAGTCATCGCCTATGAAAGCCGGACTCTAACCACTTCTGAAAAGAACTATAGCGCGACGAAGAAGGAGTCTCGCTATCGTCTGGGCACTACGGAAGTTTCGCCCCTATTTGCTTTGCAACAAGTTCCACATCTTCAAGGACCACCACAGTCTCCAGTGGCTACGTTCTATGAAGTCGGAAGACCACCTGCTCCATACGTGGGCCTGTTCCTTAGAGGAATATGATTTCGAGATCAAGCATAGGCCAGGGAAGGCACAGGCCCTTGTCGATGGGTTGTCCCGCCTGCCGCTAGACACCATTCAATTGATTACTCTTCCCCCTGACGTCCAGGACGAGATGTCGGCCGCGGTAGTCGCAGTTGAACAAGACGACCGACCTCCACCAGGACTGAGGGTGGTCGAAAATCGTCTATTCGACGCGGAGGGACGATTAGCCCTGGGAGCTAAAGGGGCTCGCCACGCAATGAAGCTGCTGCACCACACAGCGGGTGGCCATTTGGGTATTCGGAAGACATTGGCAAAATTCCGACAACGCTACCGGGCGCACCAAGAAGCCTTAATTGCCCGTGAGGCGGTAAGCCAGTGCAAGGGCTGCCAGCTCGGGACGGATTATTATCGACGGCGGCCTGGACCACCTGGAATCATCGAGGCTGCATTACCATGGGATACGGTAGCCGTGGATATCATGGGGCCGTTCCCCTCTCATCGGGGTAAACGCTTCGTCATAACATTCATCGACTGTTTCTCCAGGTTCACTATTTTGGTGCCAACTGCTGACCACACAGGGACCACCGTGGCTCGGGTTCTGATGGACCGTGTCGTGTCTGTCTTTGGGGTACCCCGCAGGATTCTCTCGGACCGATGACGGGAATTCACCGGTATCGTGTGGTCCCAGCTCAAACTCCTCCTGGGCTGTTCTATGGTAGCACGTCGCCCTACCACCCTCAAGGTAATGGCATTGTGGAGCGCTCGCATATAACTGTGGGAAATATCCTCCGCGCAGTGGGGGTGGATGATCCTCGCTCCGCTTGGCCGGACGTCGTCTCTTCAGCACAGCTATCCCTCAACACATCGCCTGGCGAGCCGCACGGTTTTAGCCCCTTTGAAGTCATCTTCAGCAGAGTGGCCCCTCTTACCGCTGATCACCACTTTCCTGCTTACGGAACGGACCCTGCGGCTGCCCCCATGGGCGAATACCTTTCCGCGCTCCGTGACGGACTTCAGGCGGCACAGCGCGTTGTGCAGCGTCCACCCCACCTCCAAGCCCAGCCGCCATCGAACCCTTTTCATCCTGGGATGCGCAATTTGGTGACAACCCCTCCTCATCTGCGCTTCTCCAAGCTTCACCCGAAATGGATGGGCCCTTTCACAGTTGTCCGCATTCCAAATGCTTACCAGGTCTGTTATGCCACAGGCACTGGGGTCCGCACAGTTCATGGTGCGGATGCAAAGCCCTACACCGAGTTTCCCGATCCCAACACCTCCTGTTCTTCAACATCCGCCCTTCCAGGTGGTGCCTCGTCCGCACGTCCTCCACAGCCCTCAGACTCTTCTGACCCTTCGCTTTAATTGCAGGCCTTGACGCAAACAGGCCCCAGCACGACCGAGGACGGCCGTCTTCGTCGGAAGGGGGTAATGTGAGGGCCTAAAGGAAAGCGAAGGAAAGGAAGGAGAGTAGGATAGAATAAATAAGGGAAGGAGAAAGAATCTCCAATAGCAGTAGTGGAGGCGAGAGGCGACGATGGTTTTCGCTGATGCAACTTTTCATTATCAGTCCCGCGAAGGGGTGGGCAGCCGCCGCCTGCAAAGTCGCTAACGATTAGGTATTCTGCAGATGAACGTCCGCGAGGGGAGGGTGAGAGAGAGTGACAGAGTGAGAGAGAGTGAGAGAGAGTGATAGAAGGTGAGGGAGAAGGAGAGGGCGAAGAGAAGGAGGAATAACGCTGATTCTACACTCTTCTCTCCTCGCTGTCACCTTGCACCTCACTTCATAGCTGTCAGACTGATAGGACCTTTGGCCCGTGCCCACCCACACACGGGGTGTCTCTTCCTGAAGACAGGGGAGAGAGGATCAGATTCTATATATCCTGCGGTGTGGCCACACGTCTGTCTGGGTCGCGGTAACCTCTTTTACGAGACTTGTGTATTAGTGAAGAGGAGGAGAGTACTTTGGTGTCCCTTCGTGAGTGTGGGGACTCAACTTGCTCCTGTAACTACAACGAGGCTTCCCGGGGACGCAGCTCGGGGCCGCTCCGCCACGCCCCGAGGCTGCCTGCGTGCCCCGTGGGGCAGGTGAAACTCTACGGGCCACGACGACCTTGTTTCACACCTGCCCTTGTAGCTCCTCGTCTGTGGCCCTTCAGGGCCCAGGAGCAGGACGGGACTTGCCCAGCAGGGCGGGACTTGCCCAGCAGAAATTAGGAACCCTCGGACATCTCCGATCTACAAGGAGCCTACGCAGCAGCTGGTGACGTATTACCATATGATTGAGTGCATGATAGGGCAGGCGATTAAGGATGCCCCTGGAGGACCTATATCAAGCCAGGGACTCTAGGGGGGACAGGGAAGGTCGCCCCGGCATAGCCGGGGCTATTGCTAGCCTGGGGAACCAAGCTCCCCGTATCTCCGACGACACGGCCGGGCATTGCCCGCTTACCTTCATTACCTGGAGATACGCCCAACCTGGCCCCGACAGGTAGGGGTGCCTGGTTAGTTGTCATGCCACGCCACGACCGATTGGATAGAACCGTAGCGGGTTGGGCGGCCGCTAAAACAGGAGCTATATCAACACCCCCCGTTGAGCCCGCGCACGCAATTTCCTTCCCCCCTTCGGGAGTAGGGCGGCGTGGGGCTTAACATCTAGGAATTGAGCGGAACAGTTCAGATTAGGTATTTATTTTACGGAACAAGGAAATGTTAAACCTAAGCATGCCGGGATGAAAATTGACCCACCTCATTACACAAAATTATGGTATATTAAAATATGAGGGGTTTTTCACGCCTTAGTGCCTTCCAAACTTCCTCGCAAATATTTTTTTTGTAAAAAATGAGAAATGTGCAACTTGGGTCCAGTTATTCATATCCTGTGCTGCAGGGAGTTGACAGTAACAAAAATAAGGAAGCAAGGGGGACGCACGTTCCTCCCCATGAGAATCCTGTGCCCCCCAGGTGGCCTCCACTGGCCATGGCTGCCTATATAATGCTCTAATACCCACCACTGATCTGATCTTAGAATATGCCCTATAGCTACCCTTCTATGTGGCATCGGAGTGGCCCCTGAGCTGCACTTGCCTAGTGGCCTCTCAGGTGCCTCCCTATTGATAGACACTCAGCCACGCCACTGCTAACAAAGCAATTCAGTCCTTTGACGACCCACAAACTACGTATACCTTTTTTTTTTTAAGATATCCTACCCACAATCCTCTGTGACGCTGTTAACGAGTTCGAAGCGTTAACGAACCCTGTCAATATAAACTTTAACAAAATACTACACAACTATACCAGCACTATTACTAACTCAATTACTACATTTAAGACTAGAAACGTTACAGTCAAAAAACTTGGTCAAAGGTCAACAGGTAGGGCGTAGGAAGTGGGAAGGAAATAAGGGAAAGTTTGTGTTTCGAAGCAGTGTGCAGCAATCGTAGGTAGTTGGAGCGGCGGTGAAGGCAGCTGTTCAGGAGCTGTGAGGAAGGAATAGGACGGTTTAGTGTTTCGGCAAAGGGAATGTTNATAGCTAATGTTTGGGTGCGCCGAATTTCGGTGTGGTGTCATAAGTTAGAGTCCTTGGTACCACATGTAGTATTAACTCATTGATTAGGTTTATTTTATTAGTGGGCTGTGATATACGATATAGTTTACCATATATAATATTAATAAATAATTAGTGATTCATGTCTTACGACGACGAGATTGCATACTCTACATCGCTTCCTGTATTGTATATGTAAATGTGTGCCTTATTTAAATCGTATAATAATATAGTTCTTACGACATCTAAGGGTTTCAATTTTGTTGAATACCATGTTGAAAGCCACACCATGAAGTGTATGGCTTTATTACCATCTATGAAAATGTAGTTATGTATAGGCATTATTATTTATTAGGGCTAATAGCATATTCATTACATGGTTTGATAATAACGTTCTAACCGGTTTTCATTTCGTTCTAACCGGTTCAGGAACGTTATGTTTGGAGGAGGAACGAAATACGAAACGTTAATAATACTGTTTCTGATCGGAACGAACCGTTTAAGAAATTATTTCGTTTTCAAGCCCTGTATTATAGTATATCATATATACTGATAAACCAGTATATATGATCCGTATATATATATATATATATATATATATATTATATATATATATATATAATATATATATATAATTATATATATATATATATAATATATATAATCCGAGCGGCCCTCCGACTTGATTAGATTGTGCAACAGGCCGATATTCCGTGCGCAGTCCAGATTTACAGTGGTCTATGCACATACATAAGTTTCCTTTCAAAGCGTTCTATTGTAGCTACTGTAGATGGACTTTCTTCTTCTAAATATATCAATAGTGGTGTTCCTCAAGGTTCTGTCCTATCACCTACTCTCTTACTATTATTCATTAATGATCTTCTAAGTTTAACTCAAAGCCCTATCCACTCCTACGCTGATGATTCTACCCTGCATTTTTTCAACGTCTTATATTAGACGTCCAACACAACAGGAACTAAGTGATTCACGGAGAGATGCCACCGAGCGCCTAACTTCTGATCTTTCTATAATTTCTGATTGGGGTAAAGCAAACCTTGTTTTGTTCAATGCCTCAAAAACCCAATTTGTTCACCTTTCTACTCGACAAAACCTACCAGACAAAATATCCCCTCTTCTTCAATAACACTCAACTATCTCCTTCTTCTGCAATGAACATTCTTGGACTATCCTTTACTAAAAATCTGAACTGGAAATCTCACATCTCATCTCTTGCTAAAAAATGCTTCTAAGAAGTTAGGTGGTCCTGTGGCGTCTGCGTCCTTTTTTTTCTCCCTCCCAGTTGCTTGCTCTCTACAGGGGCCTTATCCGCCCATGTATGGAGTATGTCTCGCAGGTATGGGGAGGATCCACTCATACAGCTCTCCTAAATAGTCCAGTTGCCAGGTTGAGAACCTTGTGTTGCGAGAAGTGTATAATTTTTTTTATGGGTTTTATACTCGAATGGGTTTATAGAAAGATTTAGCTCGGTTGCCGGAGTGCCAACCTTGGGGAACTCCGCTAATTAGCATAATCTAAGATGGACGCCGCAGACGGAGGTGAAAATAACTTTTCAGCCAATCAGCCTTTAATTACGTGTGATACATTTTTTCCGTATAACTTGGATATGAGGAACCAATTTTGAGGTCAGTTGCGTGCCTTGGGGTCAAATTCAGGGTCAAAGGTCAAGTTAAAGGTAATTTTTGTACATTTGGGAGGTTCAAACTTTTTGATCCCTGCATAAGCTGCACAGTGCACACCACTCATACTCGATACGTTGATTTTAATATCACCTCTTCTTCTTTTCATAGAGAGGTATGATAGCTGACTCAAGGTGTCTTTTATCGGTGTGTCACGGAGGTGGACAAGAAACGAATTCACTGAGAACGGGATCAGGAAGCTCATCTTATGTGCCAAATCTCGTGGAGATGGAGACCTGCAGGCTACGCTACAGAACATTATTGATGTTGGTGGAGATGCGGCAAGCATAACCTGTCAAAAAGGGTTTGCTACTGTACTTATACATCGAAAAGAGAAAATTGAGAGAGTGAGAAAGTCACAGAAAAGAAAGGCTGAAGATGAGGGTGTAAGGACAAGTACAAGGTCTCATACTAAGGTAGCTGATAAAGGTGTGCTTGAGTACAACCGTGATTGTATGTTCTGTAGCGAGGAATGTTTACCCATTGATAGACACCCAGAAAGATGGGACCGCGTTCGTAAGTGTATGACCAAAGAACGTTTTAACACAGGACGTAACCCACTCCCAACTATGAAAGATATGCTCCTTGATGTTGCTGATCAGCGTAATGATGATGTGGCTAGAAGGTTCAAGTTGCACCTTGCTTTTGTTTCTGATCTACCTTCTGCTGAGTGCAAGTACCACGTCCGCTGCTATAACAGTTTTACGAAAGTTCCCACATATGCTGATTTGCCACCTGGTGCTGCAGATGAAGATGCTCTGAGAGAAGTCATTCAGTACATGAGCCGAGACAGGTCCAGATTATGGAATAGTGTTGAACTGCATTACCTGTACTCGGATCTAGGTGGCAATCTCGCTCGACGTGACATGTTTAGCAAGGTGACTGACTGCATGAGTAAGGATGCTATATTGTTTCGAGTAGATGGATGTGCTACCATGGTTGGTTTCCGTGACTCCGTTGCTAAAACTCAAGATAGTTAGGATGACGATACGGATGAGAGGAGCATTGCTTACGTGGTGAGGCAGATCAAGCATGAGGAGATGTGTCGGTCATAGTTAAGTCCATCAAGACGAGATTGTCCTCCCTCGCTGGCAAGAAGGTCTTATACTTTCGATAAATATCACAACGTTTCTGCGAAGGACCATGAGCGTATGCGACGTGCTGACCTTGGTTCCATCAATTACGACCTGACCATCAACACACCGCTGCCCAGTCGAGATGCCATCATGAGGAATAAGCACAACAAGTTGCAGCTGTCGAAAATTCTTAGTACCTACAGCTTCGACGAAGGAGTCATCGTGGAGAGACCCAAGGATAATGTGTTCACCCATGACGAAGCGGACATAACAATGATCTCGTACCTCCTTATGGCTGCCGAGTCCGACACGCGAGTCATCCGCATTCTCTCAGATGACACCGATATGTTCGTGCTGCTTGTATACTGGATGTAACGAAAAAACATCCAAGCTACAGTGCAAATGGAGCGGTGGGATGGATCCATTTGGGACATCAACGCCACCTGTTCCCAACTCGACCCCAAGTGCCTGCAGATCCTGGGAATGCACTACATTACTGGTTCAGATACCACCGCATACCTGTACGACAAAGGGAAAGTGTCGGCACTGAAAACCCTGAGAGCTGGCGACTTCCCAGGCCTGTACTCAACCTTCGGCGAGCTTGATGCCACACATGCACAGCTCATGGAGGCAGGACAGGCGTTCTTCTGTGCTCTATATGGTCAGCAACAGGGGACCACTATGAGTGAGGCGAGGTACCATATGTACACAAAGAAGGCTGGAAAGCTGCTCAAGATCATGTCGCTACCAACAACAGACAAAAATCTCTTCCTGCACATCTTGCGCACTCATCTGCAGACTATACTCGCCAAATCTGCTGACCAGCAGGCTCCACCTGAACTTGACATCACGAAGTATGGGTGAGAAATCAAAGATGGCACCCCAGTACCAGCAACCTCTGATCAGCCCCCACCCAGGACCCCAAGATCACATGGATGTAGTGCGGTCCAGCTGTAAGGCGACGGGGAAGGCATGCGTCAGTGAACGTTGTAGCTGTCACCATGGAAATATATCATGCACAATGTACTGCGCTTGTGGTTCTAGTGACGCTTGCTTGAACCCCTTCAAGACAGGAGACGTAGACCAAGATGAAGTGGAAGAGGAAGGAGAAGCAGATGTGGAAAATGACGAGGAAACTGATCATCTTGATCTTGCATTCGGCTCTGATGATGAATGGGAGTGATCGCCGTTAATGAATAAACACTTGATCACCCTCGTTCTGAAAATGCAATTATTATTATATTAATGAATTTTTTGACCAAAAATTACCTTTAACTTGACCGTTGACCCTGAATTTGACCCCAAAGCATGCAACTGACCTCAAAAATCAGTTCTTCACATCCAAGTTATACGGAAAAAATGTATCACACGTGATTGAAGGTTGATTGGCTGAAAAGTTATTTTCCACCTCCGTCTGCGGCGTCCATCTTAGATTTATGCTAATTAGCGGAGTTCCCCAAAGTTAGCACTCCGGCAACCGAGCTAAATCTTTTCTATAGACCCGTTCGAGTAGAGTATGAAACCATACAAAAACAATGCACTTCTCATGAAAACAAGGTTTAGTACAGAACACCTATGGGTGTCAAACGGACTAAAACAGGGTTGAGTCAAAAGCTTTTCGTCTCATCAACTCCTCTCCTCTGACTGACTGTCTTCAATCTTTAAATCACCGCCGCAATGTTGCTTCTCTTGCTATCTTTTACAGTTATTTTCATGCTCACTGTTCTTCTGAACTTGCTAACTGCATGCCTCTTCCCCTCCCGCGGCCTCGCTACACAAGACTTTCTACTTAGTCTCATCCCTATTCTGTCCATCTTCCTAATGCAAGAGTTAATCAGTATCTTTACTCTTTCATCCCTTTCACTGGTAGACTCTGGAACTCTTTTCCTGTTTCTATTTTTCCACTTTCCTACGACTTAAATCTATTCAAGAGAAGAGTAACAAGACACCTCCCGAACTAAATTGGCACACTCTTCTGTTTTATTACTCTCCTACTGTCTTCTTTATAGGGACTGGCAACTAAGCGGGCTTTGTGTTACCTATTTTTATTGTTTGGCCAGTTCTTTATGATGTAAAAAACAAAAAACAAAAACTTCCAGAAAACGGCAATATGCTAACGGGGGGCAAGGTGGTGGTGGTGAGTTGTTCTGTTCGCCTCCAACAATGACAACACGGTGCATGTAATGGTTAAAACAAAACTTTAATCTCTACAGTTTATTATAAAATGTACTCACGCTGGAAAAGGAAAAATCTGTAACAAACGCGAAATGTATTAGTGAGCAGCCTATCGGCAGCTTCCAATGGCCACGGGAGCCTCGTTCTTTATGTTAATATCCCCCGTTTTTATGTATGATAACAGCAAACATTGGATGGCCAGAGTACAATAATGTGTAACATGCACTATAATAGTACAACACACAACGCTAATGTTCCTATATAGTCCAAGAGCATTAAGGTCAAATATAACTAAAAGCTAGAACAAATTCCTAAAAAGCTGATTTTTTCAGGAATCACTCAGAATTGGGTTCTAAATAACATACTAAAAGTGCCGTGGAATTGAAGAACAGGAAAACCTTGAAATTCAGGATTGCCGCCATAAGGATTATTCCATATCGATAAAATTGGAAAATCAGTAACTCTGCATCAAGTGGTCAAACAGTGATGTGTAATACCTGTATAGGCCGTGTCGCACGGACACTTTTTCCCGCATCTTTTGGTATTTTGCTACCAAAAGATACCCGTACTGGTGACAAAAAAATGCGCGTTCGTCATACGGCGTTTCGGCTACGACATCTTCTACTGGCATTTTCCGGGACTAGCAACCAATTTTGACAAAACTAATATTATGAATCGTGCAAGAAGACTTCAATCGTATTAATTTCAATCGTATTCTTCAATTCAAGACTTAAGAATCGTGCAAGAAGATGCTCGTAGCCGAAACGCCATGTGACGAACGCGCATTTGTTCGCCACCACTACAGGCATCTTTTGGTAGCAAAATACCAAAAGATGCCGGAAAAAGTGTCCCTGTGACACGGCCTTAAAGACAGGGATCACAAGCGACTTGAAGAGTCGTATCTTTGCCACCGGGAGACTGCAAGTGAAAAAAAAAAAAAAGGAAAAAAAAAAGGTTTAGTTTTTCTTGTCTGTAAGTTCTTTCAGTATTGTTTGTAATAATGTTTGTGTTCTTTCATGTCGTTGTCTTTGTGTCTGTTCCTGTTGTCTTTGGTGTCTTTCCTGTTGTTCTAGTATTTGTTCTTGTTGTCTGAGGTATCGTTCGTTTTGTGAAATTAATTGTTCTTGTTGTCTGTTGTGTTGTTCGTATTGTTCAATGACTAATTGTGTGAAATGTGTGAAGCTTGTTGTTCTTTCACTTGCACTCTCCCTCAGCAGTTGTAATTGTGCAGATACATTTTCGCCCTCTCCAGTCCTACTGCGCTTTTTCCCCCGTGGCGTTGAGGAGGGTGGTGATGCCACGGGGGAAAGTGGTTGCGATGATGTTGCAATCTGGCTGATGGAGTTGGTGGTGAGTCACTTTGTCTTGAGGATGATGGGACTGAAAAATTAAAGATATAACAGTTTAGTGAAGCAACAGATTAATAAATTGTTAACAGTGCAAATGAACTTTGAAAGCTTCAATGACTGGTTATAGAAAAAAGAATGAGCAAGCCCTAAAATGAGGCATTTTTATCAAAATAACACATGTTTGCCGGTCATATAAACTTACAGTACAGCCTGTGGTCAGCCATGAAAGGAGAAGAAACAAATAGAAGTGGTATTCAAGCTATGACATGACAGGTTACATTACAGAAACATTGCAGTTGATTTATGATATCTCTTTTGAGCCTATTCATTTAAGTTTCAAAGAAGTAACAATGACTCCAAGGTTTCCGGCTTGCCTACTCCGTTTTCTCACCTTGCTCCTCTTTTTTTAAGTTGCCTACCCTAACACACTGTCTCTACAATTAATAAGTGGTTACATTCCTGTAACATTAACATCTCTACCGTTCCGATGCTGTTAATAATCGTATCTTCTTCCATTATCTCTCGATATCATGACAAATGCAACCAGGGAAGAACAAAGATAATACATGACTATTTTATAATACAATATAATGTACCTGCAAGAGAGGACTCCACAGCACGTGGAGTGATGATAGGGTCACCGGCCATGAGCTCATCCATGAGCTCAAAGTACTGCCACTGATCGTCACTCCCTCGTCCACTTAGTTTGGCGTTATCTTTGATGAACTTGTACCTGAGAAAAGTAAAGTATTGACATTTTCATTACTACTTAATTAAGAAAGGTAGAACTTGTGAAGAAATATGAATTATTTTTACTTGTACTTGCTTCTGACTTCTGACTTCATGCCTGACACCAGTACCGTGATACGGATTCATTGTGAATACAATAAAAAAAATAGTATAAGATAAAGTTTTGCAACCAATGCTGTTAAGACTGTATTTGTCATGCAATAACACACCTTTGCTTCAAACCACGCATCTTGGCGTCACACATGTCCCCATTGACAGTGTAGCCTGCGTTCTGCATATTATTGGCGATCTCTCGCCAGACCGCATATTTTTTTTTGCTGCTTTTATTTAGCCCCCCTCTGCCGTCTCTAAAGTTTGCCACTAGAAGCAGCACTGCTTCATAGCTCCACACATGTTGTTCTGTAAGTAAAATCGAAATATGAAATGCATGAGCAATTATATGAACAGCCTTATTTCCTAAGAAACTTGACAAAACTATGTAGTACATGTAAATGTTTCCTACATGTACGTAAATGGTGAGAAGAAAAAAAACTCATGGTATATACTTTGCCCATGAGTCACCTTACCTACAACAACCACAATTAATGCCACAAACTAACAATAAATGTAAATTGAGAAGAGAAATCATTACAGCTCTAGTTTTTAAAGGAAGTACCGGGTGATCACATTGAATGTTACGGATTGAATCCACGCCGGATTGTCTCTTATAGATACAACCTGCTGGTGGGAAGGGTCGGTTTCAGGGTAGCGTATCACATGCCCATATAGCTCTGAAGTCGGCGCTGACGGACTATGCAGGTAATAGGCCTCGATTCAGTCTCACGGTGCAATCGCTGATTTGACACGTAAGCATCACAGCGATACCCCATGATTCTGCGAAGACACTTATTACCAAAGACATCGATTCGCCTCTTCAAGTTACTATTTAGGGCTAAGAATTGGGGCAAGAATGCTCGTCAATCAAGGAATCTCCCGGCAGGTGGAGATTCCCCACAGTCGTATCTCCACCGGTGGGATCTTCAAGAAATGCCCGACCGGTGGATATTTGACAGTCGTACCAACACAAGTGATGGCTGCAGAAGCAGGCGTACCAACACAAGCGGTGGCTGCAGAAGCAGGCGTACCAACACAAGCGGTGGCTGCAGAAGCAGGCGTACCAACACAAGCGGTGGCTGCAGAAGCAGGCGTACCAACACAAGCGAGTCCAAGGCGGCATCAGTATTTTGACTGTTTTACACCTATCTAATTCCTTTTACTAGCCTAATTTATCCTTTCTGCCATTACAATAATAGCTTTGAATAAGAGTTATTCATTTCCGCCATAAACGAGAGCTAAAATAAATTAAAACAAATCAAGGTTAAAAAGAAAAGAAAAATGTTGTCTTCAAGAAATGTGATGTCCAACAGTGAAGTACACTTTAATCTTCCTTTTCATCATCGGCGACAGTTTCATAAACCCACCCAGCTGGTTGGCGGCCGCCTTCTACCGCGGAATATTCGGTAATAATGGACAATGACTTAGCGGTCGTTTTCAGAGACACCGATACATTTTTCCTGACCTAAAATAGGTGCTTTTTCTAATGGAGATTGTTTTATATTCCGGAAACCCATATTAAAAAAATATATATATATTTCATCACCTAATTTTCTGGTTGGCGTTTCCATTAACAACACTGTACCTCTGTATCTCTATGTAGGTTATAATGAAACATAACCTAACCTTAACCACTAAGTATACCGAACCTAACCTTAACCATGCATAAAATTCGGTGATGAAATTGTTTATATATTTTTATATTTTTAAATGGGTTTCCGGAAACTAAAACTATCTCCATTAGAAAAAGCACCTATTTTTGGCCAGTAGAAAGTAGTCGTTGTCTTTGAAAATGACCGCGAAGTTCTCGTCCATTACAACCAAATACAGTAGGTTATTTAACTAGTTTTGGTCAATTTATAGTTTCACCCAACCAACGATTTTCTGATGCGTCTTATGTTTTTCTGGTGTCTTTTTATGTGTTTTGAATGAATCTGCTAACCGTTTATGTCGCAATTTATTGAAGAAAAAAAATTAGTTTTTGCAAGAATGACGATTTTAAAAAAATGAACCTAAACCTAACCTAACCCTTACCTATACCTAACTTAACCTATACCTAACCTAACCTGTACCTAACCTAACCTTTACCTAACTATAAAAAAATAAACTACTATAAAAAAAAAAATATGCGACAGAAACGGTTAGCAGATTCATTCAAAACACATAAATACACCCCAGAAAAACATAAGGCGCATCAGAAAATCGTTGGTTGGATGAAACTATAAATTATCCCTAGTTTTCTTCCCCAAAGCATGTTATGAAAATGCACTTACTTCTTGTTGGTGGCCCAGTGGTGTCAGACACTTCTGCAGCAGTGTCAGGCACTTCTGCTTCTACAACAGCAGCTGGAGCCGTGTCAGGACCAGCAGCTTTACAAGGAAAGATATATCTTAGCAAAGAAGAAATGTCCAACACTGGGATACGTTGTTTTTCATTATATATACGACGATAGTAATATCACTGCATTATCTCCTTATCTTACAACAGCAGTATTACTTACTGCATTGCCCGTAGTGCAGTTCCACGTCTGCTAACACGTAACTCCTATAATTTCTGCAGTTTGAACACTCATAAATATCACCCGACGCTGCCATCTTGCCGTTTGTTTACAAACATTGTTCCGCGCTGTTGTTGTCGTGTTGGCAAACCAACTCCTCGAGTCGGTGCGCGGGAGAGCACACAAAAATTTTATGTACGGCGTACAATAGCATACAATATCGTACAGAATGGCCTAGTGAACGCACCCCTGGGCTTCGCCCACTTTCACTTTCAAAGTTTCCCCTGGACCCGACAGCCACAGTGAGCGGGATTTAGTCCCCGTGCTCCGTGTTAACAGTAGTTAACTGATTTAGCTGAAAATGCAACACACTGTGATTCCTGTGAACCGCGGCGCTCCCCCCAGGGTTGTAGTGGCTGCCCAGCAGGGTTTTTGTTTGTTTACCACGTTGCTCAACGTGGGTTTCAGATTCCATGTTGTCGCCTTAGCGTCCCTTGGTGAGGTTTCAAAGTCAAACCCTGCTGGTCACTGGCGTAGGACCAGGACACAAGGGGGCCCTCAGAGGATAGTTAAAGGAAACACCAAGGGTGGGAAACCGCTGTTAGGGACAGGCGAGACCCTCACGGGGCAGCTCCAAATGTGTCCTGCGACGCCATTAGTGGGCGGGGGGCACGCTGGTGTGGCAGCTGTAGGCAGAGATTTTGTTAGTTTGATGTAATTTGTTTTTATATTTGTATTTTCATTTGTGCCTCTAGCGCCTGTAAACAGTGACTTCAAGCCCCGGATGTAGACCCTGGAGGTTAACCCTTTAGGGTTGTGACGGTTGGCCTTCGCCCGTGGTGTCTTAGGAGGGTTTTATAGTGACGCCTGTGATTAGAGGCTTATGCCTCGTATATTCCATAATGTGTTGCATGAGATGCTACCCAAAATCGAAAATCACAATGAAAAAAGACTACTAAAAATAAGAGTATAAGGGCTGCTCGGAAAAAGGGTTTAGAACAGCCTAGTAGTATAATAATTGTATATTCGCATGCTGATAACGGTTCACCAAATTTAAACGCCAATATGATAACGGTTCAGGTGTACTAGGGAACGGCCGCAGACAGGGAACGGCCGCATATATAAACAATGTAATTAGCACGTCCGACCCTTTCGGCTTCCCGTTTTCCCTCCGGCCCGTCCTGTTGGACGTGCTAATTGCAATTGAAGAATATTAAATGAAGGTGACAGCCTTGACTGTTTGATTGTCGATCGTAGTTTTTTCGTTTATATCACATGTTATTAATTCAACATAACATATCAATTAATTTGATGCAATTTATTTGGGTCTTTGATTAATTCTTAAATGTACTTGACCTTGTATACTTGCAGGTGACTTGCTTGCTAATCTACTTGCATACGGTAGCCTTGTGATGGAAGCTATAGTTGGCATAGTTGATTTGCTCCATAATCGACTCGATAGCGAGTCAATTATGTTCGACTACACTTCGTTCTCGCAATGCCGTTCGCTATAAAATGCGGCATCCCACAGAACCAAAGATCATATATTTCCGTGTCCTCGACTGATAGTTTCAAACCACTGCAAATCATACCCTACATTGTCCGATTCGCTCTACAAGTTAAGTCATGGTGCATGAGTGCATCCCCTTGCGGGCCGTCCGGTACGCGCACGCCAGCAGGGGATCCAGTGCGATGGATGTGACCGGTGGCAACACCGCACGTGCGGCACTGGCCTTACACAGGCCGATTATCGTCGTGCTGTACAGAATGGAGAGATTGAGTGGGCCTGTCAAAAGTGTGTTGACCAACCGATACAGGCACAAGCAGCTCCTGATCAAGATGTGTCCGTTCAGGACCCGAACGCGTCCGACCTCGGTGATTTTGCGGAGCCGGACGAGCACGATGAATCGCAAATGGACGATCCGACACCGGTGATAGTCAACGTACCTCAACCGGTGGGACCAACAACGTACCAGCTTGTTGTGGGAGGTTCCAGTAAAGGACAGGTAAATACGGATAAAATTTGTAAATTGTACTCATTTCAGTTTGATTATTCTGTGTATTATACAATGACTATAATTTTGCTAAATCATACATAAAATGCAAACAATATACAATATCATTTTGTAAATATATTCGAGAAATATAAACATTTTAACGCAAATTAAAACATATTGAAGTTATTTGTTATATAATAAATTTCTGCGTCTATGTAAAATGTACTGCATCATATAATCATTACCATGTTTTGTCTTTCCCTTCACAGGACATTTTAACCGACAGCCTGGGCTACCAGTACGCCAGGAAGGTAGACAAGAGGAGGGCTGCAACAAATTCCTTTTTTTTTTGCCTAAATATGTTGAATGTACATTCAAAACACCTAATCCACCAAAAATAATTGATTTCCAGGCCTTATTTCCGTAAAAACACGACTTTTGTAAAAAGCGCGCGAAATGTTTTTTCTTCCCGCCAGCCAACAGGGTTACGAATATTATTGATGACGTCAGAAGAGTAAGTCCCTCTCTCTCTCCTTCCTTTCCCTTCTCTATCTCTCTCTCTCTCTCTCTCTCTCTCTCTCTCTCTCTCTCTCTCTCTCTCTCTCTCTCTCCTTCCTTTTCCCTTTTCCTTTTTCTCTCATCTCCTTTTTTTTTTTCCCCTCTCTCCCCTCTCTCTCTCTTCTCTCTCTCTCTCTCTCTCTCTCCTCCTCCCCTCTCTCTCCTTTTTTCCTTCTCTCTCTCCTTCCTTCCTTCCCCTTCCTCTTCATCTCTCCAATTTATATCTCCTCCTTTCTTCTCTCTCTCTCTCTCTCTCTCTCTCTCTCTGTCTCTCTCTCTCTCTCTCTCCCTTTTTCTCTCTCTCTCTCTGTCTCTCTCTCTCTCTCTCTCTCTCTCTCTCTCTCTCTCTCTCTCTCTCTCTCTCTCTCTCTCTCTCTCTCTCCTCTCTCTTTTCTTTCTTTTGAAAGACTTTTTTCTTAGACTGTACATGATATGAATTAGTCCATGAGCCAGGCCAGATATCGGTACCAAACCCGGGGTGACTAAACACGAATGGTACTAAAATGTTTTTAGAGTGACTGTTTAAAAACATTAAGATATGATAGCCTTCCCGCACTGGTAGTTAGTCGATTTTNTTAACCCATAATAAATACATCATAAAATGCGTCATTCTGTATCTTTATATATTTCGGTATGTTTTCAAGGCTATTTTGGTATATTTCGGTATTAAAGAGACCGCTACCAGTCTTATCAGCTGGATGAGGGAAAAGCGTTTATTTACACATGGCGCCGGACAAAAGGCTTACGCTGGGTGACTCCCAAATCAAGTTCATGTTTCAGATCGTACTGAATCGTACTCGCGACACACACCTTAGAACCAAGAATGGACCATAACAATTTATTCATACCAAGAGCACTTTGGTATGAAATACCTCGCGAGTAGCCCCATAATGTTATTTGTATCAGAAGGAGGAGGAGGAAAGGAGAAGGAAGAAGAGAAGAAGGAGGAGGAGGAGGAATACAAAGGAATACAATGCCATTTATTGCAAGTCTGTTCTCTTCTGTCCATACAAGTGTGAGCGGGCGCGGTCGTGTAGGAGTGGAAGGAAGGTTGCGCTTGTGTGTGTGAATTTCATACGCCGTGTTGTGCCCCAGACAACTCCAGTGGATTGGATAAGGGGCCATTAAACAATTACCTAACTTTTTTTCCCAGGACAGGATATGGTGACTGGGGTGGCCAAGGTTGGACACAGATTTAGTTGGGTGGCCATGGCATATACCCATTCAAAAAATGAATTAAATTTTCATTAGACCTCTTGACTCAGATCTGGGGTGGCCAATGATATTTCAGGGCCACCTAGATCCACCACTGCCCACTCATTCCTCTCACTCTCTCTCCCACTGCCTCCCATTCTCTCTCTACTTACCTTACGCTGCAGAAATATGAAGAAAAGCAACAAAATATAGCGTTGTTTGGCCAAAATTCATCCCCTTCCCTCCTCCCAGCTGCCTGCACACACTTCCTGTCCTCTCACCGGCTCGCTCTCGACTGCCGCTCGTACCGGATGACTCAAGGAACTTTACACTGCTTCGAAACACTAAACCTTTCCCTTATTTCCTTCCCACGCCCTTACCTGTTGACCTTTGACCAATAATTCTTGACCTGTAAGGCTACTTAAGTCTTAAATGTTAGTAAATGTGAATTAGTAATAGTATTGGTATAGTTATGTTGTAATTTTTTTCAAAGTTTATATGATGGGGCTCGTTAGTGCTTCGAACTCGTTAACAGCGTTGCAGAGGATTGTGGGTAGGATATTTTTTTTTCTCTCTTTTTTGCTCCGTAGTTTTTGGGTTGTTAAAGGACTGGATTGCTTTGTAAATAGTTTCGCCGCGCATGTAGCTCATACTAACCCCGTCTTGCTACCGGTATTATATATTTTTTCCAATAACATCCTCCCCTATGGTATTATAATAATTTTTTTTATAGATATAAATTAATTTGTATACTTATGGGGTGTGTGTAAAGTAAATGGACGCTTATTATTGTCAGAAACACAAAATAATACCCAAGCTAAGTTTATATACTTATTTATAGGATATTTTGACGGTGTTATTTTGGCGCGAGATTCAGTTTCTTGTTGTTACCACAGACCCCTTGGCTTGTATGAAATCCCGGTGGTTGTTATAAGCTACACACACATGGCAAGGGAGGTGTTATCAGGGGGGGCGCACCACATTTCCTACACCATGTATACTACACAGCACATCTACAAATTTTGCAGATTTTAGAGTAGTGACATATTTCCTACAGAGATACAGCATATCTCCTACACACAGTAGGTGTAGGAGATATGCCTGACACTTGTTTTTGTGTAGGAAATATGACCGGCTATGTGTAGTAGTTGTGACAGTATGTAAATATGTGCATCTGTGTTGAATGCAACGCAGGTACAGTTTGTTGTTCCTGACCACATTTTGGAGGTACCGGAATCCAGAATTGTCTTTGTAAACCACTGCGTTGAAGCGGATGTTCCCCTCAATATTAGTCATGCTTTGTCCAGGAAAAGTGGAGTACAAGGCTCCGAAATGGCGTCTGTCCCGACGAATGGAGAAAAACCTAAACTCGATTCGTGTCTGAATGTGAACGATACTTGTCTCTCTGTTTTGGTTGCTCCATAATAATGCGCAGAAAGGACATATATCAACTAAGTACTTGTTGACTGGTCAAGGTCGTCAGGAGTGTAGTGAGCCGAGTACAGAGGCGCCCCACTCAGGGGGTGTAGGAGATACGCTGTATCCTTGTAGGAAATATGTCATTACTCTCAAAACTGCTAAATTTGTAGGAGGGTTTTGTGTAGGAAATGTGCTGGATACTGGTTTTGGTGTAGGAAATATGACAGCCTATGTGTAGGATATGTGGCAGTACTCCAACTATTGTAGGTTTGTAGGAGATGTGACTACGCCCCTTATCAGTCGGGTGTTCTTCAGGACAAGAGTCTTACAGGCAACTTTATTACAACGCTTTCCATCACGCTAATTCTATATACCACTGGATAAACAGACCGTAAATATGCTAGTAACTGTGTAAAAAATCGACTATTTTACTGAGAGAGAGAGAGAGAGAAGAGAGAGAGAGAGAGAGAGAGAGAGAAGAGAGAGTGTGTGTTCTGTGATAGGCAAAGTTTTCTATTTTGTCACCAAGCCGCTGAATTCTACAACAGCTTGACTTTCATAATTTTTTTCAATTCCTCGACATTACCATCACATCGTACAACTTGAAACTACTCTTTTGTTGGCGCTTAACAAAGGAAAACAGTGATTTTTTTTTTTACATTTTTATTGCACACTTTATAACTCTTGTATACATCTCCTGAAGAAGGCTTATGACTGGGATGCTAAGGTAAAAGTGATGCTCCAGATATCATTGCTGCCCCTTCCATTGAAACCCGCGGGCCACCTTGAAGAATGGTGGTTACAAGAGGCGGTGATACGGGGCTCTGAGGGGCTATATGGCCCTTGTTAGGTGATGGCGGGGAGGGAAGGGCAGCAGGGAATGCCACACACACTACTTACAGTAAGTGGCATCGGCGGTGTTTTGTTTGATCCACGCCAGGAACTTGGACACCCTGGCGTAGGCTCCGGGCTTATTAGTGTCGCCGCATTTGCCAAACCCGTAGGAGGTGACACCGATCTGGACAAACTTGGTGCCTTCCATCACATAGAGAGGACCGCCGGAGTCCCCCTGGCAGGTATCCTTGCTGCCATCTTTATATCCAGCACACACCATCCTCTCACTGATTCCCAAGTCCCAGCAAAACAAATCCAGGATCGGCAACTCCACCTCCTGCAGTTCGTTCGGTTGTTTCCCGTCAGTCTTCAGATTCCCCCAGCCGGTGGCGATGCCCTTCATCCCCGCGTAGTCCTTTGTATCGTCCTCGGGCAGACACACGGCGCGCAGCTGCTTGTTCGTGCTCAGGTCAAGTGTTTCCTTCAGCCGCAGCAGCGCCATGTCGTAGTCGTGGCCTTTGGGGCTGTAACTGGAGTGGATGATCACTTTCTCTACGTCGACCAGCCGCGTCACGCCCTTCACGTCATCAGCGTCGCTTGTCATGTTGTGGTCAGCCACGCCCGCCACCAGGCCTTCGTTGGACACAGGGGTGCCGTCTTCGTAAAATAAGCAGTGGGCGGCGGTGAGGACGTAGTTGCTGTTGATGAGAGTTCCGCCGCACCAGTACTTGGCTTCGTCGCGTGTTTTGATGCCCACGTGCCACGGATACTTGTGTGCGGGCTTGACGGTGTTGCCATTCACAATGCGGGTCAGGTTGGGAACTCCACACTCACAACTGCTGCGTCTCCTGCCAGGGGGCTTCGTCGGTGGCTTGGTGACTGGAGCTTTGCTAGGATTCGGCGTGTTAACCCAGGATCCTTCAGAGTCATAGTAGCGGCTCCTTACACTGCATTCAAAGCCCGTCTTGGACACCCTGCGATTGCTGCGGAACACTATCTCCAGCTCACTGGAATCTGCAGTGAACTTCTTGGGGCCTTGGCCGCAGAGGCACTGCACCTCCTTATTGCCTTGCACCATCACCAGTCGCTCCTTTCTGCACTCCCTTGACGGCTGAAGATCGAATTTGGGGCAGTGCACCTCCAGTTTGGAGTTGGCATCCTTGGAAACCAGCTTCCAGCGACAGTGTTCCTTTTTGCCGTACCTACTGGGAGTGTTGGGGCTGCTCAGCGTCACCACGTCCTCCACCACCTGCAGGACGCAAAGGTATCATTCTCAGGGCGACCTAAGGGAGTCAAAGTCCATGGTACAAATATAGAGAAATACTATTCTTTACTCTACAAATCCCTTGTAGTCTCCACTGAGGCAAGTTAATAGGCTGGTCTCCTTTAGGTGTCCTGTAAAAGGCACTGGCTGGAGTTCTCACGACGAGTCAGCCACCGCTGCCACAACAGTCCTCACTCATCCTCACCTCCTAGGGATGGATGACAGCCTCCACAAGGGTGATGTATATACGTGCAAGAATAAACATGTCTGCCTTACACACTCCCATTCCTTCCCCCTGCTGCGTGTTGACTAAGTAACAGGAACTACCACGTGTAGACCTCACAGCCTCTTGTAGCTTCCTTATGATTATCTTATGTTCTTATGACTTACAGAGCTCCGTTGGTGCCCTGTGTTCATTGGGCCGCCACACTCCGTCCCTCAGAAAACTGTCTACATCAGCTGTAAACCTTAGCCACTGCTGCTTTGGGAGACTTCTGCACAATATCCCCAACCATAGACCACTATATCTCTGGACTGTTCACGCGACAATGTTTTGAAATTGCAAGCTGCTTAGCGGCCTGCCGCCCGACAAAGAGATATAGTGGTCTATGGACTATCATATAGACTTGTTTATCAGTATATATGATATACTGTAATTTTCGTAAACGTTTGTTCTATAATATTATCAAATAAAAAACAGTAAAACACGCTAAAGAAATGCCATTACGAGACTATGAAGAAATATGCATGAACTTAGTATTCACTTAACTCTTCGCCATTTAGAACTTTGCGAGTCAACTTTTATCATGAAGGGTATCAATAGAAGCGCAATTTTATTAACTTTCCATAGGTATATTTCGGTATCTGATAAATGAATTAGAACCATGAATAAATTAGCGTTAAATAAATAAATAAAATCATCAATCGGGTAATTTTCCCGATTAATGATGTTATTTATTTACTTATATATTTCGTTTTCTGATAAATGAATTAGCACCATGTATAAATTAGCGTTAACTAAATAAATAACCTCATCAATCGGGAAAATTACCCGATTGATGATTTTATTTATTTAGTTAACGCTAATTTATGCATGGTAGTAATTCATTTATCAGAAAACGAAATACAGCAATGGAAAGCTAATAAAATTGCGCTTCTATTGATACCCTGCATGATAAAAGTTGACTCGCAAAGTTCTAAATGGCGAAGAGTTAAGTGAATACTAAGTTCATGCATATTTCTTCATAGTCGACACACATTATTTCACATTATTTACACAGTAAAAATTTCGAGTTGTTTTTGGCGAAATTGATATTCCAGGTGCTATATTTCCGTGCTCGCTGACAACATAGAGAAGACCTGAGGTGATGGTTGATGTGCAAAGGCTTCTAAACCAGGAAAACAGTCACAGCAGAGTCTCATTAAGAAGTAAGCAAGTGGTAGAGTGGTGCATACATTACGTACCTACCACTTGCTTACCTTTTGACGAGGCTCTGTTATGACTCTGTCTGTTTTCTTGGTTTAGAAGCCTCTGCACATCAGCCATTACCTCAGGTCTTCTCTATAGTGTTGTCAGCGAGAACAGAGCACAGTAATATAGCACCTGGAATATCAATTTCGCGCAAAATAACTCGAAATTCTTCCTTCGCCGTAGTTTTCCCTTCCTAGGTCCACCCGCGGCAACCCCGGCTTATCCCCACAATGCACCGATGTAAACAAACCGTGACGTAGTTATGTCTGGGGCCCATTGGATGAATAGAGTGAGAAATGTATCACTTCCGAAGGAAGTATGTCTGCCCCGGCGGCGTTTTTTTTTTCCCAAACAGGTTTGCAAACTTTTGATTACGGTTAGGTTAGGTTAGGATCACGTTAACACTGTAAGGGTAACTTTGTGTGGGAATCACAATGTGGGTATTTTCAAGAAATTCCTGTGGTTAGTTTCGGACCTACAGCCATGCGTAGAGGGCCGCCGACCAGTGCAAACTCATTTGGGAAAAATATTTCACGCCCAGGCGCCTCATAAGGTTGTCCAATATCGCCAGAACACTTTGTATGAGAGGAAGGCAGCGCGCGTTCCAGGTCCACAGTCCAAACCGAGTCATCAGCCTCGAATGGTACGTCAAGTTATGTTATAGACGGAGATGACGAGATGGATTGTGTGGTTTGCAGGGACACTGACAGACTCTGCACTTTATGGAGCACAAAAAATAGAGTACACTCGTACGTGAGGCAAGAGAACGAAGGAAGACAGCACTCGAAACAAACCCTTTTTTCTCTCGATATAAAAGATGAAAACACCCTAAAACAGTCCCTTGCTACGTGTAGAGGAGAAAACTAAGACACTCGACAGTCGACACACAACTCTTATCTCTTTCACTGCATAATATTGTAAGTACACGTCTAGCACCAAACTCCTGAAAGCTACGCAGACATTTATTCATCTTTCTGACTGGGTAGGAATTGGGGGTCGTACACACGAGTCAATGCCACCTATATCAGTGTCCCTATCCCTATGTGTGTACTGATCACCTGGCTTTACTATAGACGGACAAACATGAATTAGTTACCATTTGGCCGCCACACCGAGAGGACGCGTCGTTGTCTTGCCCCTTGGCCAGTCCTTGCACGGAGGCCAGCACCTGCCACGGAAGGAAACATTGGCTGGCGGGTGTTAGGATGATCACACACACACACACACTTACACACCCACACACCCACACACACACACACAAACACTCACACCCAGACACCCACACACCCACACACACACACACACACACACACACACACACAGAGCAGCCACAAAAATGGCTTCAAGCCTGAGAGACTTAACATATGAGGAAAGACTTTCAAGACTAAAACTCCCAACTCTTGAGAAAAGAAGAGAAAGGGGAGATTTTATAGCAATTTATAGAGCATCAATGGGTCTGGAAAAAATTGATAGAGAAGATCTGTTTGTGTGGGACAACAGAAGTACAAGAGGTCATGAGAAGAAATTGAAAAGGACAACATGCACGAGGGATATACAAAAATACAGCTTCCCATATAGAAGCATAGAAGCCTGGAACAACCTTGATGCAAAAGTGATTAATGCAAGAAGTATTCAGGACTTCAAAGGCAAACTGGATAATAGTAGATTTGGAGACGGGACAGTACGAGCATAGCTCTTTTCCTGTATGTTACAACTAGGTAAATACAACTAGGTAAAAATACACACACACACACACACACACACAACACGTATAAGTTTGGAATGGACTCAATGAGGTGGTGATATCGGCAAAGAATGTGCACTAGGTGAAAGAAAGACTGGATAAATGTAGATACGGAGACGGGACCACACGAGTGTAGCTCAGGCCCTGTAAAACGTAACTAGGTTAATACACAGCCTCAGCTTTAAAGATGGGCTGGATAGGTCATGGATGGGGAATGAAAGGTGGATATAGGTTAGGTTTAGGTGCCAGAAACTACCACGTTGTAGCACTCGCGACCTATTGTAGCTTCCTATTCCTCATTCAAACCTTTCATCACTTGGGGTGTAGGTGGTATTACCTTAATAAATTCAACCATTTGCCTTACTCTTGCATTTACCTTTAATAATTTTTTTAATTGAAGTATACACCTTAAACCAACCCATCATACAAATTTTTCATACCCCTAATCTTCCTCACTCCTCCTCCTCCTCGGCGCTGTATATATAAGTGAGATCAGATGAAGAGATGCTGGTAATACTGCATTTAAGTCAGCAATGGGTCTCCTCGCTTGTGTCCTGTTGGCTGCTGGTATGTATGTTGGTGGTGGGTTGTATAGTTTTGGAATATTAAAAAAAATTGAGGAATATGAATAGTGCGAGATTTTGTCGTGGATAAAAACCAGGATTCAGTTTTTAGCTTGAATTATATTCGTATTTTATAATGTATTGTGTGGACCATATAGGTATCTTATGTGTGATTGCTATCTTAGTATGTTGTGGTCAATAATATAAGGTATCTCATCATCTATCTATCTGTCTATCTATCTTATCTCATGTTTATCTAATTATCTATCTATGTGGTGTTGCTGTATACTTTCATTCATTACAAAAGGTCCTTCTTTAGTGATTGGTGAATGAACTTTGTTATTCAGACGTCTCAAGTTCTCTTCCTCTAGCTCATAGTTCTTAACCATTATACATAACTATTATCTGTATTCTGTATATTTTCTTTGATCTTACTTGTCTTTTTTTCAAATGTAAAAGAGTTCTGTAATAGTTCTACTCTTCTACCGTAATATTTTTTTCTACATGGATTCAAGTTTCCTTTCTGAGCGTGTGTTTAATTCTTGCTTGTTAGTATCGCTAATTAAGCTTGGTCCCTGCGTATCGTACTACAATATATTACCATAGTATGTGTGTTAGTGTTGTGTGTGTGTGTGGTGTGTGTGTGTGTGTGTGGTGTGTGGCCGGCGCCGCGGTGTTGTTGTGTCTGTGTGCGTGTGTGTGTGTTGTGTGTGTGGTGTGTGTGTGCGTGTGTGTGTGGCGGTGTGAGTGTGTGTGTGTGTGTGTGTGGTCTGTGTGTGTGTGTGTGTGATGTGTGTGTGTTGTGTGTGTGTGTTGTGTGTG
>JACEEZ010023351.1:67067-89567 GCA_016584305.1 Chionoecetes opilio
TGAGCCTTCTAGAATCTGCTGTACCGTCTCTTGTTTACCGGTTAGAAGCCGTAGGAAAAGTTCTTACGGCTTTTAACCAGGGTAGAACAAGAAGTAACAGATTCAAGCTGGAAAAGCGTAGATTTAGAAAGGAAATAGGGAAAAACTGGTTCACAAATAGGGTGGTGAATGAATGAAATGTTATCAGTAGACAGGTAGTTAGTGCGGAGTCATTAGGGAGCTTTAAAGAGGGGCTGGATAGGTTCATGGATGGGGATGAAAGGTGGATGTAGTTAGTGTTAGGTGACAGGAACTACCACGTGTAGGCCTCGCGGCCTCTTGTAGCTTCCTTATTTTCTTATGTTCTTCTTATGTTCTTATGAATGTTACTTGTGAATAGAATGTGAATAGAGAGAACAAAAAGAAAAAAAGAAAAAAAGTGAAAAAAAGAAAATAGAGAAAGAGAAAATAAAGAAAAAATAAAGAGGTAAAGAAGAGAAAAAAAAAATTAGAGAAAAAGCCAAAAAGAGATCTTGAAATTAATAGTAATCAAAGCCATCATTTTCCCTCTAAGGCCTTACCAATTGGCAGTTTATCTATGATCGAGTTCTTTTCACGAGGCTCATTATGTACTTGAGGTGATTTGAGGTGAAATATCCCTTTTTGTGTTCAAAAGGATAGGTGTGTGTGTGTGTGTGTGTGTGTGTGTGTGTGTGTGTGTGTGTGTGTGTGTGTGTGTGTGCGTGAATGATAAACCGGTCTTTTCACACCTCTCAATGGACACTTATCATAATATGAAATTAAACATTGCACCCTTTTTTTGGTAATTGGTGTGAATTAGATCAGACATTTTCGCGTCTTTCATGTGCATAGATTGCTGTGATTTGTGTGATTTATTCCGATAATGATAATTGCAGTGTATTGAAGATTGTATTTCTTTTGCTTTCGTGATTATTTCTTTATTGATCGGTAGAGAGATGAGAAATTGAGTCAGGGAGGTTTAGATAGATAGACATACAGATATAGATAGACATACTGTAGATAGAGAGAGAGAGAGAGAGAGAGAGAGAGAGAGAGAGAGAGAGAGAGAGAGAGAGAGAGAGAGAGAGAGAGAGAGAGAGACAGACAGAGCAACAGAGAGACAGAGAGACAGAGAGAGAGAGAGAAGCGACAGAGCGACAGAGCGACAGAGAGACAGAGAGACAGAGAGACAGAGAGAGAGAGAGAGAGAGAGAGAGAGAGAGTTCAAATTCAAATTCAAATTATTTTATTTCCACTGAAATAGTGGTTATTCTTTACATTTCCAATAAAATACATCATAAGATAAAATACAATAGAATTAAAATATCACATACCAGAAAGGTGTGTCATAATACTAAAACAATGCTAAAAGGATACAGACATTGCTAAAAATTATGGTAGGTTATATAATTGATGTGTTATTTAAAAGGAGGCTGGTAAGTTTACTTTTAAATGTAGGCAAGGTAGCAGCATCAGTGATATTAAGTGGCAGGTTGTTCCATATTTTAGGCCCTATGACATCCATACTTCTAGCACCCGCATCTGTTTTTGTTTCCATGGAGCAAAAGGTCTACGAATTACTTTTGTAACAATTGGAGCACATTCGTCTATACTTTTAATAAAAACATCAGTAAAAATTTTCACTTGCTCATTTACATCGTCAGTTAAAAATATTTTGCGCATATCATGTGAGTTCTGCATTAATATTGAAGAAAAAGTGTCTTGACTGTAGTTTCCTAGGTGACGAAATGTTTTAATAATAGGTTGGCGTTTGGGTTTACTCATGTCAACTTTTACACTAATAAGGTCATGGTCGGCGATTACTTGTGGAACAACATCATGTGTTAGAATTATATCAGGGTTGTTAGTTATAATCTAATCTAGGAGAGTTGCTGATGTTGGAGTAATTCTAGTGGGTTTGTCTATGATTTGAGTCAGTTTGTTGTTCTTTATTAATTTGCTTAATCTATTATCTTTTGCGAGTAAATTATCATTGAAATCACCAAGGATAAAAAGGGACTTCTTTCTGACACTTATTAGCTTAAAAACATCTTCTATGTAATCAAAAGATACTGCTAAAGCTTTTGGATGCCGGTACATACAACCTATAATAATAGCAGGTAATATCCGGCATTGCACAGTAATCCAAATATCCTCAATGCCAAGTGGTCTAGTGATATATAAAGTTATTAGGTTACATTTCAATATTTGTCTTACATATATACATGCACCAGCACCACGTCCATTAACACATCTAAAAACCTTATAATTAGATACATTAATATAATTGTCTGGCGTATGTGGAAGGAGCCAGGTTTCCGTAACACATAAAACATCTATATTTCTTTCTTCAATTAAAAGTTTTACTTCATCAAGACTGGATAAAAGAGATTGGGCATTAATATGTTCAATGACTAGGGAGTCCTTTTTTGCAGTAGAACTACCGGCAGAGTCTTCTTCGCCATGCCTCTATGTAGAGTAATACCTACTACATTAGCGACTTTTATCACCTAGAGACTGACATGTACGACATTGTAATTTATGATCAAATCTGCAAGAGGATCGTTTGTGATTAAATTCTCCGCAATTGTAACATCCGTCTTTCTGCAAATGGTTTTCATTGTGTCTGTGGGGAGAATAGTTGTGGTTGTCTTTGTTGTGATTGTTATAATAAGTTTCGTGTAATCTGTCAAACCTATTATGTGTGGGTATATTAGGTTGCCAATAGAGTGGCTGACTACGTGTCACCTGCCATTCCCTTGGTGGTGTGGGGGTGTAATTGTTATGTGGGCGAGTAAAGTTGCTCCGCACGACCTTTGCCCAGGGATCTGGGGTCTGATGGTTAGTGAAGCCTGCCCTATCTGAGGGCCTTCTCAGGCTGGGATTGGTCTTGTTATTTCTGTAACTGTGACTGTCAATACTAGTACTGGGAAATGACATATAATCCTTTTTTCTATTGTGTTGGTTAGTGCTGGAACCTTAGGATGGTAAAGCTACATGTGTTGTTTTCTTAATTATATCCATGTTATTACATATGTTGATGATAGGGCATTGATGATGAGGGAGAGAGAGAGAGTGTGGTGTGTGTGGTGTGTGTGTGTGTGTGTGTGTGTGTGTGTGTGTGGTGTGTGTGCGTGCGCGCGCTCTTATTGGTGAGGCTCTACTGAAGTGGAGAAGGAGAGTCAGGAGAGGTGAGTCAAGCAGTATAATCAGTGAGTAGCGGAGAAACATGAGTCACACAAGACTTGGTGCATAAATATATAGTTGGTAAAACTGCACAAAGCTGGTCCTGGGTTCTGGATCCTGGTTTCCAGGACCAGCACCGGGCTCTGTCACGCCAAACTAGAACCCTCCTGGGGAGAGACAAGGAGAAGCATGTCAGGAGTCTCGCTGAGGATGTCGAGGGCCATTTGAACGCTAATGACCTCAGACCCGCCTACCAAGCACTGAAGAAGCTCCGTTCCATGTCTCCATCTCGGGCGAGTGCTATTCAAGCAGCAGATGGGCACCTCGTGTCGGACGTGGATGGGCAGATGGCTCGTTGGGCTGAGTACTTTGGGCAGTTGTTCACGGTGGAGCCTCCAATTGAGCAGCTTCACACCACTCGGTTACGGGCAGTGGATGCCGATCCTCCCATTGACGAAACCGCACCCTCTCTTGACGAAGTTAGAGAGGCTGTAGCAAAGTTGAGTGGTGGAAAGGACGCTGGTGCTTGTAATACCAGTGCAGAGCTCCTCAAAGCTGGGGGTGAGACCATGATCCGCGGGTTGCATGCTGTCCTGACTGCCGTGTGGCAATCAGGTGCCATTCCTCCTGACTGGAAAAGGGGGCTGGTCATCCCTATCTGGAAAGGGAAAGGGGACCGTCAAGACTGCAACAATTACCGCGGTATTACACTGCTCAGCGTACCAGGTAAGGTGCTTGCCCGTCTATTGCTGACACGGATCCGCAGTCATCTGCTGAAGCATCAGAGACCTCAGCAGTCTGGGTTCACGCCTGCTAAGTCAACAACAGACCGTATCCTAGCACTGCGTGTCCTGGTGGAACGCCGTCGTGAGTTTCGACAGAGGATGCTTGCAGCTTATGTTGATCTCAAGAAGGAGTTTGATTCAGTGCATCGTGAGTCACTTTGGGATCTTCTGCGACTTCGCGGGATTTCTGCAAGGACTATTGGTTTGATGACTGGTCTGTACTCTGGGACTGAGAATGCTGTGAAGTGTGGGGAGGTGTATCCAGCTTCTTTCCTGTTAATACAGGAGTGAGGCAAGGGTGCGTCCTTACCCAATCACTTTCCAACACTTGTATGGATTGAGTATTGGGCAAAGTGGTAGATCAAAGTGATCGTGGAGCATCCCTCGGCAACACCAAGATCACTGATCACTTGTTTTTGCCGATGATGCAGTAATCTTTGCTGAGTTGTTGAAGGTCCTGGTGATGGCTCGCGAGGCGCTGCACGAGGAGGCAAAGCTTTAAAAACTTGACGTCTCCTCGTTTAAGACCAAGGTCCAGGTGTTTGGAGGCTTACTCGATGAAACAGTACAGTCTGTTCATGCGTGTGGCGAGGACATTGAGATCTTGGAAAGTTTTACATAGTACCTTGGTAGCGCAGTCCATAATGACGGCGAGTCACGTCAAGAAGTCTTACGGCGAACTGGCATAGCCCACGGTGTTATGGACTCGCTCAGCAGGAGTATTTGGCGTTGTCGGTACCTCTGCAGGAGGAAAAAGATCCGGATATTCAAGTCGCTTGTGATCCTAGTCTTACTCTATAGTTGTGAGACCTGAACACTAAATAGCGACTTGAAGAGACGAATCGATGCCTTTGGTAATAAGTGTCTTCGCAGAATTATGGGGTATCGCTGGGATGATTACGTGTCAAATCAGCGATTGCACCGTGAGACTGAATCAATGCCTATTACCTGCATAGTCCGTCAGCGCCAACTTCGGCTATATGGGCATGTGGTACGCTACCCTGAAACCGATCCATCCCATTGGGTTGTATCTGTAAGAGACAATCCGGCGTGGAGGAGGCCAAGGGGGCGTCCACAAGAATTGTGGCTGGGGCAAATTTATGTTTCTTGTCGAGAGCTGCTTGGTATGGGAAAGAAGCCTGCATGGGGACTCGCGCGTGGTGACCCCCGGGAGTGGCGTCGTAGAGTGGGCGAGGCGACGCGCCCCCCGGCGTATGCCCCCAATGATTGATTGATTGAAAACTGCACAACAACAACTCCAACCCGTTTTACTTAAAATCTTCCCCTCTATACCAACAAACTTGGGGAGGTGGTGGCCGAATGGTTAGCGTCTTGGAGTGGTGAGCTCGATGTCCCGAGTTCGAATCCTGCCGGGGCAACTCTTTCAACCTTCTTTAATGCGGTCGAAAAGAGTCTGGTAGGTGAGCAGAAGGTCCCGAGTTCAAGTCCCACCAAGGAGCAACTGTCCTTTCATATAAAGGATCAACATCCTTTCGTCGAGAAAGTGGCCCACGCAATGGAAAGAAGCAAGAGTGTTGACCATCCACAAAAAAAACAGCAAACGGGACTCCAAAAACTACCGCCCAATTTCCCTCATCACCACTGTTGAGAAAATCCTGGAGTCTCTCATCACCGCCAAAATTAACAACTTTTTGGACGCCTACCAGCTCCTCAACTCCAAGCAATTTGGTTTCAGGCAGGGAAAGTCAGCTTCAGACCTGCTCCTCCTTCAGACTGCTACCTGGAACAACGCGCTGGATAGAGGAATTGACACTTTTGTTGTGGCTTTGGACATCGCCGGAGCCTTTAACAGGGTGTGGCACCGAGGTCTCACCGCCAAGCTGAGGAGTCTGGGAGTGCGCGGCGCCCTGTTGCAGCTTATCCAGGACTACCTCCATGACAGGACCTAGTGTGCAAAAGTGTAGTAGAAAAAACGTTGCGGCCATTTCTTAATTGTTAGAAAGTAAATGGAAGAAAGGTGGAGAGAGAGCGAGAGAGAGATCGGAGAAGACAACTCGGTGGTTACTAGCTAACCAGTTCAGTTGTGTGCTTGTCTTTTCACGTGGCATTTACAGTACTCTGGCAGTGCGCCACTTGTTATAGAAGGTATTGTGTACTCACTGTAAATGACGTGTTCTACGGATGCACTTTTTTATGAAAAGGTTATGTTGAAGATGTATTCGGATTCAAAGACATTATTACTGACTAAGATGGAGTATTACTATTTGATTAAGGAATTTAAAGTAGCAGCATCTGCAAAATATATATATAAAATCGTCAGTATTACATTCTCGGACGTTATGAAGTGCTTCAGTGTGGTGATATTGAAAAGTTGATCATAAAGCGGGCCGACAGAACGCAAGAATCCATTTAGTTTGTGCACATTGAGGATATTCTGACACAATAAAACTTGCTCACATTAGTACGGGACATGGTGGCAAAGACAAAATGGTCAAAGCTTTCTTTATCAAGGTATGCAAACGTTACTAGACTATTAAAAAGTTACGAACTATTCAAATCTCTGTGCATTCACTGTCAACATAAACGAAAAAAAAATTACGATCAAGGGTGTTGTTGTCTAACAAATTTTGATAATGGACTTTGGCTCAAGCAGTCAAATGGATCTTGTTGCCATGCAGTCCTGTGCCAAAGGAAAATATAATTGGATAATGATGTACCAAGATCAATTAAGAAAGTATTGCATATTGCGTCCCTTATCATCGAAAAGACATGCTAAGGCTGCTTTCCAACTGATGGACATAATTTTCATTGCTTGGAACACCTCAAATTCTTCAGTGTGACAATAGTAGTGAAGTTACATCATCAATTATTTCGGAACTTAAACTTTTTTGGCAAGACTTGTTCATGGTAAACCAAGGTATCCTCAAAGTCAGGGATCAGTTGAAGGCCTTAACTGTGATGTAAAAGACATGATCATTTAATGGTTAGGGAATAATGACTCAAATGACTAGCCAATGGGACTCCGGTTTATGCAATTTCAAAAGAACAGCAGTTGCCAATCTGGTATCCAACAATTCCCATACAAAGCACTCATCAGCGTCCCCAGAGTAGAACTGCGTTCAACTGCACTCCCAAATGAAGTTCTGGAAAAAAGTGTTACTGAAGATTATTTATTTAGAGCCAACTCTCTTTCCTCAGACTCTGCTTATCCAGATGATTCCCCGAGGGCTCTGCTTATCCAGATGTTTTACTCTCGGACTTTTGCTCATCCAAGTATCTACAAAAATATGGTAATAATTGGATAACCATGCTAAATGTACTTAGATATCCATCCTATCTTCGGGTTTCATAAGGCCATTTAATAAATATATGTATATTATATTCAAATGCTTCACATTCGGAAAATCCTCCAGGAAAACTTGTAGACCTCCAAGAAAGCATAGCGATTCAGCAATCAAGATCAGCTGCAAGTCAAAATAGTCCACGCTGAACGCATGGTGAAACTTATAGTCGCTTATATCATGCCTCTGGTAATCCCGGAGATATTGT
This sequence comes from Chionoecetes opilio, assembly GCA_016584305.1. NCBI lineage: Eukaryota > Metazoa > Arthropoda > Malacostraca > Decapoda > Majidae > Chionoecetes > Chionoecetes opilio. The sequence continues at coordinate 74,549 of JACEEZ010023351.1, forward strand.
TACAGTTCCCATCCCATTGCTTGACCGAGGAAAAGGTGATCATCATAATGTTATAGTTATAATAGTAATCAACTTGCAGATTCCCATTACCTGCCCTTTGTGTGACTCGTGGCCGAAAGCTCATCATTAGAAATAACCATCTTCACTGTCATACATGTTCTCCATATCTTGTATTTTCTCATCTCCGCAATTACTCAAACAGATCATCCATGATGTTAGGAAATATGAACTGAAATCCTGTTCGGGTGCGGGCGAGTTAGAGGGTGGCTCCGTGTGAGGGGGCCCACAATTTAATTAGCCTAGGGCCCCAAAAGGTCATAATCCGGCCCTGGATGTAGGTGTGATACTGGTGTCTGATTTTACACATCCAAGAATGAATAGGGCTTACTTCTTGATGACTGGTTGCAGTGTTACTCAACATATAAAAAATGGATGATGATCTGTGATCTGTTGAACTCATAGCGAGACAGTCAAGTTCATTGTGAGAAGAATAACTGTAGTTTGCATTTATCAACTTGGAGAAGCTTTAGCTAGGGTAGTGAGTACTCTAATAGTAATATGCGTAGCAGGTACAAGTTATTTAGAGGTTGTGGTAAGGTTATAAACTAGTATTTAAGAGAGTATGACCATAAAAAAAAAAATCGAGGTATTGTGTCAGCAGGAAGAAAAAAAAATAGAAAATGAAGATCTAAGGAAGGACCTAGTAAGGACATAACAGACAAGTTGTACGGAACTAAACAGTTTGCCAAACTGCCATTTGCCAAGATTACAAATCCTCTTATACTTACCTCATTGATGAATTCTCTTCCTTGATCTGTTATTATTTTAACTGGTGGACCATGAGTGTGAATCATCTTTACAATGGCTCGGGCAACACTTGGACCAGACTTGTCCTTCAGTGGGTATGCCACCACCCACTTGGTGAACAAGTCGGTCATGGTGATGATATATTTGTTGCCCCGGCCTGTCACTGTGAAGGGACCTATCAGGTCAACACCCAAGACTTCCCATCGATCATGAACCTTGATGGGATGTAAATCTGGGACCTGCGTCTTTACCTTTTTATAAAACTGGCACTTTGGGCACGCATGTATCTGAAATTTACATCAAAGCCACATTACACACAATACATTTTTCAAGTATCTAAAGTGGATGAGCATTACAGGGAGAGGAATGACAGGCAAGGCCTTGACCACACGTTAAGGGAATGACAATGATGGGAATGACAATGATGTGAAAAGTAAGTTTCACAATCAAATATGTTACAGAGGAGATTGAATTTTGTTTATTATTCTAGCAGTATGGACGATGATGATGTGTGTCAGAGATATAGATAGAAAGAGGGCTATGAAATTGACCTTACCCATTCTTTACCCATCCATTACCATCATGTGTGATGGTAGACCAATAATACTGTTCACCAATTTTCTTTTGGGTTCGCAGAATTCCTTGGTGTCCCGCTTTGTTGTAGCACATTTTTTACTTCTTTGGAGTTGTTATAACTACCCTTTTTTCTGCGGAAGTTCTAGGTTTTCGTGCTTCTCATAAAAGTAGACACTATTTCCTGCAAAAGAAAAGTATTAGTTCAGTAAGTCTGTTGATTTTGTCACATTCCGTCAACCCTCTACTGTACTGTATATGTCTACTACTTGGGGAGGCGGTAGCGGAGTGGTTAGCGTCTCCGACTGGCGTTCTCGGTGACCCGAATTCAATCCCCGAAGAAAACCAAAACCTTTCTGCACCGTGGAGTAGCCTAAGAACACCCACATGCCCTGCCCATCAACTTTACCTTCGATTGCGAGTGCATCGGAGGACACAGGGGGGCGGCATGAGCCTCTAATCACAGGCGTCACTATAAGAATCCTGCCTGCACCACCACGGACGAGGACCAACCATCAGAGCCCTCAAGTGAACCTCCAGAGCCTACCATCCGAGCCCTGGGTCACCACTGCCTACAGGTGCTATAGCCACAAATGAAAGAAAGAAAAAAAGAAAAAAAAATCAAACCGTGATATAGCAAAGTTCTGATAAAATAATTAGTCATCTATTAGGACACTCTAAAGAGGAATCAGTGCCAGAGTGGTCAGCACCAGTTTTTCTGCCAGCAGTCATAATCTGTGACATTGCGAGTGACATGCGAGTGACATTGGCAATGTTCATGGACGACAGGAGCCGCTACGACACCCTCGACGTCATTTGAAAAACACGGACTGGATTCGTCCAGCAAAGCCTTTATGAAATAGCCTGTCATTGTTATAACCTCAGAGACATACAGCAGGAGAATCATGTGGCAGACATTAAGCGTTGTCTGTTGGCACGTTGAATTATCACGCCTTCCGATGCACTTGCAATCGAAGGTAAAGTTAATGGGCAGCATGTGGGCATTCATAGGTCACTCGATGGTTGCTAAGTGGCAAGATCCTAAGTGGATATTCGCGCTCATCGGGGATCGAACTCAGGTCACCATGCATGCCACTCGGAGATGCTAACCACTCTGCTACGCCTCCCCAACCTCATTTATCACTCACAGTCCCTTGTCAAGAGCTAACTTATATTAAAAAAGTTAGGTATAATAGGAAAAAAAATTGCAATGTTTTTTTCTTACTGATGCAATTGATAACTCCTTTTTGGTTGTTAGTAGATGAGGTTAATCCCCTAATCAGACTGAAATAAAAGTTAACATAGTTGCAGCAATACATCAATACTAGCTGCAACTTCCCCTTAGTACGTTTGTTTTTTATGAGAAAAAAGTTATTCTTATGATAACCTTTGATGTGTTTTGTTTTAATCGTATTTTTTCTCGCCATAGACATATCACTAGTTTTTTGGAGTAGGGAGGAGGTTGGGTATAAAGAAAAACTAGTGATGTCAGTATAGAAAATGGTGATTAGCAAAAAAAAATTGTAAGCACAATAAATTATTGTATGACTGTAAAATGAATGCATCAAAACTTATCAGAACAAAATATTTCCTCCTAAAAATTGATGACAATACTTCTACTACGAAGATTTACCTACCAAGGGACGACATCAAGGCATGAATGCACTCTTACCTTGAACCACAAAATGTTTGGCCTGTTTCCTTATGCCACACTTCTCGCTGTCTTCCACTGAGTCTAAATACAGGCCAGTCTTCTTATAGTGGATGATCTGCTGGAGGTGCAGCCAGGAGTCTTTGCCTTTGCGAACCATGATCTGAAGACCAAAAGTTATTATCATGAGCTAGCACGTTGTTTTCTTATTAATTTAAATATTTTCTTTGCTATCCATCACCTACGTACAAGTTTGGGTATCAAGAAAAATGTCTCTATAGGTCTGTTTTCCCTGTTGAACTGTTCATGTGCACTTAGGTCATGTTATTAGTGATTTTTTGGAGAACCACATCTGCTGATTTCTAAGACAACCTTCTAAAGGAAGGTTTGCTTTGTTAGGCTTAGTTCCTTTTTAAGTTTCTGGTTAGAATTTGTGGGTGTGGTTCTCAAAATATTTACTTAACTATTCTGAGTGTACTAGCAGAGCAAAGCAATTATTGTTATACTACTTTAAATGTACATTATATCTTTCCTCTATTTATTATAAACTGTTTATAACTACTAATTTCCCAGTGTTCATACATGCAATAAGTTCAGTATTTATAAAGGCCTCCTTTCCATTATGAATTATTGATGTTTAGTCCACATGTAAATCCGTAAAACCTGAAACTATCGAGTGTTCCCATTTTTTACGTCAGCGTGTGTTCCTACTTTAGGCGACAGTTCCAGTTCTTGATCTTTAATTTAACAATTTATGTTTGACAATTTATAATTTGACATTTAATCAACTTTTACCCGTGTTTCTGCACCCAAGGATTAAATACCAGCAATAGTCTGAACAATTAGGTTACCTTATTTTGGTCTGTTAATCATTGTCCATGTTAGGCTAGTGAAAAATTGGAGGGAGAGGGGGGGGGTCTGAGGGAACGTACCCCCCAGTTAGGTCAGGCTACGTCACTAATGTCAAAACTGCAGTTTTAGTGTTTTGGGACAAGCGAAGAATGTGGTGTCCAATAATGAAATAGCCTTTATTCTTCCTTTTTATTTATTGCAAGTGGAACTGTCGCCGAAAAGTTCGACGTAAGCGAGTGTTCCACTGTCGGCGAGAATTCTCGGTTGGTGTTTCAGCGAGAATTCCTTTCAGCCATAATCCTCCCCAGTTAGGTCAGGTTACATAACCAATGCCCATGTATTGTACTACACTCGGCGAGTTCTCGGTTGGAGTTTCGGCGAGAGTTCCGATAGGCGACAGGTCCATAAATCTTCTCAGCTCATCTTTTCAGATTTATACACTGTTAATGTTAGTCTGATGCATCATTCTTCCTCTGCTGTTCTCATTATATATCCCCTTGTTAATCTACCATGGCGTACGTCTTATTAATACTTATAGAGGCACTGACATGTCTAATGCTCCCAGGTTAGAGACTAGGCAGCAGGACTACCAGCAAGGACTCTGCTAGTATTCCAGATCAACACCGAATTTACTTTGGTGGACGAAACAAATTTTGTTCTGGTGAGTTGGATGTGTTTTGAATTAATCTACTAATCGTTTCGGTCGCAAATCATTTCATTGTTTTTGTTTTAGTTAGGTAGCTCAAGGTTAGGTTAGGTATAGGTTAAGGTAAAGTTAGGTTAGGTATAGGCTAGGTTAGGTAATGGTTAGATATAGGTTTAATTTGTTTTATTGTCATTTTTGTTGAAAAAAAGTTATTTGGGCCAGAAGCAGTTAGCCGATTAATGCAAAACATCAAAACTCACCAGGAAAAAAGGGATTCGTACACCAAAGGAAGATCGGTGTTCATTTGGAAATTTACCAGGAAACTACTAGCAATGGTATATCCAACCCTTCACCTCTCTTGCTTATCGTAGGATGACGTTACTTATAAAGTAAAACAAGAAATAAATGACAATTTTTTAAACATGTCTCCCGTGTTGTTGTCACTCAACACTCAATATCGGTAAATATGTAGTTTCAACCAATAGTCTCCTGACATAATTGGGCCCCTCATGTTCTCATGCCTTCCTGTTAGTTAACTAACCTAACCTGGGCATCAATTACGTAGCCTAACCGCGGGGTAGGGGGGTTTCGCCCGCCCCAAGATCTCCTTTGTCGACGCCTATATGACACATATTATTCGGCTTGCTCAGGCAAGGAAACTACCAGCCAGTCCCTTCAGTTGTAAGTCCAGCCTTTTCTCTTCCTTTATCAATACACAATCACAGTTTTTAATAGCGGTTAAGCATAAAACAAGAGTAATTTTCAAAAACACACGTTCCCGATGTTTATGTGTTATTTTTAGTACATTTCTATGGTTATCTGCTCCATTTTCTATGATAATATATATCACAGACAACTGAAAAGTCCTATTTGTCCAATACCTGCCCCATACAATGACTCAGAATATGTAAAATTCATGCAAATATAACTGGAGGTACATATTTTCATACCTTTCGTCTGCGGTGTTTTGGCGCTGCGGGAGCTGGACAGCGCATGCGCAGTAGTGTTTTGTGACTTATTTACAGGCGTGATTTATTTTATGCAACACCGTCATGGTCTTGGTTATGATCAAGATCCTAAGTGGATATTCGCGCTCATCGGGGATCGAACTCAGGTCACCGAGCATGCCACTCGGAGATGCTAACCACTCTGCTACGCCTCCCCAACCTCTTTTATCACTCACAGTCCCTTGTCAAGAGCTAACTTATATTAAAAAAGTTAGGTATAATAGGAAAAAATTTGCAATGTTTTTTTCTTACTGATGCAATTGATAGTTCCTTTTTGGTTGACCAAATTCATCGTGACCGATCGTGACGCTCGTGCCGCGCTCTGCCGAGGCCACGAAAAGTTAGTGCGTGCACTAAAAAATCGGGAAGCTCCCCGCTTTTTGTACCCAACGCAGCGCTATCGTAAGTCTATCGTGACGCTATCGTTATATATGTAGCAGCTTCGTGGTACTATCGTGATCGTCGTATGTCTATCGTGACAATAAAAAAACGTTACACGCGTCTTCAACCGAGACCACCGAGAGACAAGGCCTGGTGGATCGCCCGTGACGTCACACCATAAGGATACAACCGAGACCACCGAGTATCATCTCGGTGGCCACGCTTCAACCCACCTTCCCCCCCTTTTTTGCACCCCCTTCCGCCTTCTTCCCCCTTTCTCATTCACCTCCACCCTCCTCTGACTCCCTTCCCCCTACTCCCTCACCATATGGTGACCCCCCCCTCGACTCCCTACCCCCCTACTCCCTCACCCCCCCTTTTAACCACTCACATCACTAACAACTACAACGCCTTCTACATCCCCAACTCCCCTCTCCCCCATTTCCCCACCTCCTCCAACACCCCCTTCTTTATTACAACCCCCCTCCCCCGTTTCCCCCCCTTCTCCATACCAACCCCCACCCCTGTTTCTCCCACCTTCATCTCTAGCCCCCCTTCCTTCTCCATCACCATGGCAACACCCACCCACGTGTGAGGCATGTTGCTAGCTCTTGACGCTATCGTGATACGTTCATGGCACCGTCATGGCACTGTCGTGGTTATCGTAGCTCTATCGTGACGACAAAATGACCGTTGATTTTCCATTCGTGACGTAGTCTTACAGCTGTCATGACTCCATCGTGACCATCTTACGACCGTCATGACACATACGTACAGGCAGCGTGACATTGTTGTCAGGCTATCGTGGTCTGCGTTTATCGTGGTCAAATTTCACGATAGCGTCAATAATTAAATTGGTGGCGCTATCGTGGTTCGATTATGGAATGTGTGAAGGGAGCTTAAAGAAAGATACGAGGGGTCAGTCATATATGAGGTGAACTCTCCGACACACACACACACACACACACACACACAGTCACACACACAGTCACACACACACACACACACACACACACACACACACACACACACACACACACACACACACACACACACACACACACACACACACACACAGTCACACACACACATATCTTTGAAATAATTAAATTAATAATAAAATAATAATAATAATAATTTGGATGATAATAATAACAATAATGAAAATAATGATGCCATTATTAACCATAATAATAGTAGACTAAGACTAATAACAATAATAATAATAATAATAATGAAAATGTGAACTAGGCTAGATTTGTATAGTGACGCCTTTGTGATATGTAATGATCTGTTTTCTGTGACGGTCTGCCCTCAGGGGTAGAGGGAGGGAGGGAGGTTTCACAGAGCGGCATTGTCAGCTGAGCTGCAATCGGCCAATGATAACACGCGCCCCAGATTCTGAGGCTCTGAGCCAATGAGCGTTACGCTACCATACGTGCCTCGGCAGTCGGAGTAGTCACTAGTCAGTTCTTGGTCTTGGTACTAGTCAGGAGTCTGTTTCGAGAAAAAAAAGAGAAAAAAACATAATACCGAAATCCAATACCGACCAAATAATATACCGATACCGGTATACCGATGCAATACTAATACCGATACCGGTATACCGGAAAATAAAAATACCGGTAATACCGGTGCTAAAATACCGGTATTTCGGTATACCGGATACCGGTGCACATCCCTAGTGTGTGTATGTGTGTCTATGTGTGACTATGTGTGTGTGTGTGTGTGTGTGTGTGTGTGTGTGTGTGTATGTATGTGTGACTGTGTGTGTGTGTGTGTGTGTGTGTGTGTGTGTGTGTGTAGCCATTGGATGTAGATACATATTATAAGATAAAAATTCAAGGGGTAAAAAAATTAATTATAATGGAGTTCTCTCTCTCTCTCTCTCTCTCTCTCTCTCTCTCTCTCTCTCTCTCTCTCTCTCTCTCTCTCTCTCTCTCTCTCTCTCTCCTCTCTCCTCTCTCTCTCTCTCTCTCTCTCTCTCTCTCTCTCTCTCTCTCCTCTCTCTCTGTCTCTCTCTCTCTCTCTCTCTCTCTCTCTCTCTCTCTCTCTCTCTCTCTCTCTCTCTCTCTCTCTCTCTCTCTCTCTCTCTCTCTCTCTCTCTCTCTCTCTCTCTCTCTCTCTCTCTCTCTCTCTCTCTCTCTCTCTCTCTCATTTACAGTTTCGTTAATGAGAAAAAGTTGAATTGTTCTAATCGGGTTGTCTTCGGTAAATAAAGTTTTTTCTCCCAATTTTCAAGACAGAAATATTCGTTGTTTTTAAGATGTAGAGGCCGGGGTAATCGTGCTTCCGACCCAGTTTTGCCGGGGGGCCCGACCATGCAGACCCCTCCAATGCCGACGCAGGGGGGGGGTCTGCCTATGACGAGTGCGGGGCAAAACCCTCGGGAATCCCGCTCTATAAATCGAGTGGTGGGGCCCCTTAGCCCAACTTTTTCTAATGGGGGTGGCCGGGGCGGTGCAGAGGCGGCGCCTGCCCGTCGAATCACTCCTGGGATAAACCTCCGGAGGGTTCTTCGTGTGGGCTCATGGAACGTTCTGAGGCTCTCAGATGATCGTCGACTACCTCTCCTATCGGGCGAGCTCAGTAGGCTGAGGTTGGATATATTGGGATTCTCTGAGACGAGGTGCCCTGGCAGTGGCGAGACTAGCAGTGGGGGTTACACCTACTACTGGTCCGGCATGAGCAATGGCGACTATTTCCGGGGAGTAGCTATAGGCAACTCCAGCAAACTGCAGCCGTCAGTTGTTGAGGTTACTCCTGTTGATGAGCGTATAATGCGGGTGAGGATGAAACACATTCTGGGTTTCATGTCTCTTGTTGCAGTGTACGCTCCTACCGAGGTGTGTAAAAAGGAAGAGAAGGAGATGTTCTACGCCAAACTCGACTCTGTATTAGACCAGTGTCCTCCTCGGGACACACTCATTGTCTTAGGCGACTTCAATGCTACCACTGGCAGTCTGGCACTGCGAGAGATGGCTACGAGTTATGTGTTGGTCCTCATGGCTCAGGTACCAGAAACATAACAGTTCTCTGCTTCTCAATTTTGCAATGTCCAGAAGGTTGAGAATTGCAGGTTCTTGGTATCAGAGACCAGAGCTGCACCGCTGGACATGGTATAGTAATGCCGGAGGGGTAGCTAAGGAGATCGACCACATCCTCGTTAGTACTCGTTGGAGGATCCTCCAGAACTGCAGGGTTTACCGGAGTGCTGAGTTCTTTGGAACAGATCACAGACTTGTTGTTACTACACTTAAGATTCATGTCAAGTCCAGAAGAATCTCAAGAGGTAACCATACTGTGTTTCATCTTGAGAAACTGAAGGACTTGACATGTGCCTATGAGTATGCGGTGGCAGTCTCAAATCGGTTTGATGTGTTCGGTGCCCTCGGGGACCCTGTAGAAATGTGGGATACCTTCAAACGTGGAACTCTACAGGCTGCCAAGGAGTGTATTTGGGATCGCCCGAGGTCAAGGCGTGGTTTTGTCTCGACGGAGACGCTGGAGAAAATCGAGGAGAGTCGCGCTGCAAGGCTGGCTGGGAATCAGGACCAGCACAGAGCTCTGTCACGCCGGACTAGAACCCTCCTGGGGAGAGACAAGTTGAGGTATGTCAGGAGTCTCGCTGAGAGTAATATTGCATGCATTTAACAAGAATAAGTTAATTACTGCGTCCAGTAACCGTCCAAAGTAATTATAGTTAAGTAACTTTTTTGCAAGTTTTACTCCATGGAATAGTTTTTTTTTCATTATAATTACATAAAATTTAGCAATGGATCCAAACATTTGGGTCAACCTTTACATATTCCAAATAAAAAATTATAACCTATAGCCAGAATCTCAGTTACTTTAATGTTAACACTGCACACATCTCCCTTGCTTACGTATATGCAGCATTTTGGAAAAGTTACAATGATTTCCAACATAATAGGCTACATGAAGTGCATACCTCTTGGCATCTGACCCGTCAGGGTGGCTCGGTTGGTAGTGGTGTGGGCTCGCGTGCAGCGTCCCTGCGTTCGATCCCACCAGGTTCATCCTAGCGTGGTGGCACTTTGTATAGTCAATAACGTTGTCGTTGGTACTTGCAAAGTGTCTAGATAGGATCAAAGTATCTTATCTTATCTTGGCATCTGTATTTCTCTAAGTCATGTCTTGTACAGCACATCTGTCACTGTTGATGACTCTGCTGACTCATCCCTGTTATAATCCATATGTGTCAACCAACACACTGTGGACACTTGTGAGCCACTCGCATAGAACCTAAATGCCATAAGCACCTCCAAATGGCAAGGCACAGCACGGGATCTTCTTGTCAGCTCGTCCAACTTGTGGTTCCAGTTTGTCACACCAATGAAGTAGTTCTTGTCTTGGGAACCTATAGTATCCCAGCAAATGTTCGTCACTGAAGGTAAATGGATGGATCCATTATGTCTCTGTAAATCCTTTCACGTCTCAATGATCTGCGTACTGACAGGTCATGCTGCAATACCAGTTGTAACTCCATCTCACTTGCTGCCACCGCGGCCGCTACCCGTCACTTAACTTAATATTACATATATTCTCCTTCTCCTTTCCCTCATTTTCCTCTCCATTTATATTATTATCTTATCCATACACTTCTTGCACAAGACACATTTTTATGTATTTGCGCTTCACTCAATCTAGGCATTCAGCAGCATACCATTCACTGCACCCTTCACACTCCCCCTACAACGTCCTGACCACGTCTTACCTCTTCGACGTCCCACAACAGGTAACAAAAAAAACTCACATGACTGTATCTGGCTTGTATATTAGAAAAATATTAAAAAAATAGTGGATTACTCAGTCAGAACTTGACACACCCTGATGACCCCACTGGGACAGCCATGATCCAGAAGGAAGCTACAACAACCACCTGAAGTAAACATTGTCATCGTCATGGTGAGCAGGAATAGGTATTTGGAAGCAACGATTTAAGTGTGTTAATCAAAAAAGGTGGGACACTTATGTATTCACCGTAAGAACATAAGAATATAACAACAAAATATGGAAGCTACAAGAGGCCGTCAGACTACACGAGGTAGTCCTGTACTTAAACACTCCCTACATCCACCTTTCACCCCCATTCATTTTATATATATATATATATATATATAGATATATATAGCTATAGATATATATAGAGATATATAGATATATAGATATATATATATATTATTTAAAATAATAGTATATAGTATATATATTATATATATTTAAAATAATATATATATCTATTATATATATTTAAATAATATATATATAGATAGATATATATAGAGATATTTAAATAATAGATATACTCTAGAGTAGATATATATATGATAGATTTAAATAATATATATATATATATAGTACGATATCTATATATATATATAGAATATATATATATATGAAGATGATATATATACTGTATATATAATATATATATATTTAAATAAGAGTATATATATATAGATAGTATCGAGTAAGTATAGATATTATATAGATATATTTAAATAATATATAGTATGATATATATATAAATATAATATATAGATGATAGATATATATATAATAATGGAAATAGTAGATATATAGATTTACTAGATATATGATATAATATATATGTAAATAATATAGATATATATAGATGATATAGATATATATAGTAGATATATAGAGATAATAGTATATAATATCATAGATATTTAAATAATATAGTATGAGAATAGATACTAGATAATAGACTAGTATAATATATTTAAAATAATAATATATATAGATATATATATATATATAGATAAGAGAGTATATAGATAGTATAAGATATAAGATATATATATAAATATAAATATGTATATATATATATATATATATATATATATATATACATATAAATATATAATATATATATATATATATAATATATATAAATATATATTATATAGTATAGATATAGAGATAATATATATATATATATGAGATAGATATATATATAGAGATATATTATAGATAGAATATATATGATATATATAGAGAAGAGATATATAGATAGAGATAATATCTATTAGATATGACGATTATATATATATATCTATATACAGATATATATATATATATAATATATAGAGTAAAATATATATGATATTATATAGAGATTATATATGATGATATCTAATATGAATAGAGTGAGAGAGAGATATATATTAGATAGATATAGATATTATATATATAGATATGAGTATAGATATTATATATTATATATATATATAGGATATATATATAGATATAGCTTATATATAGATTATATATATATATATAGTATATATATAGAGATATGATATATATATGATTCGATTAGATATAATATTAGATATAATATACTGATATATATATAGTAACTATTGTATATAGAGATAGAGATTAGTAGTATATATATATAATATATTCATATATATATAATATATTATATATATAGAGATAGAGATATATATTATATATATATATGAGTTATATATATAGTAGATATATGATATATAGATGATACGCATATAAGATATATTATATTATATAGTTTAAGATAGAAATTTATATAGATATATATTATATATATAAGATATAGTAGATATATATTTATATCATATTATGATGGTAGATAGATGATAGATAGAGATGTAGAGTATATATATATATATAGATTATATAATAGATATATATATATAGAGTATATAGATAGATATATATATATAAGTATATAGATATAGATATATATATATGATATAGATACGAGAGATAGATGATATATAGATATATATATATTATATAGCGTATTATATATATATATATAGAGATATATATATATATCTTATAATATAGATATCGATAGATATATATATTATATATAGGATATAGATATATAGATATATATATATATATATATATATATATATATATATGAATATATATATATAATATATATTACTATAATTATATATAATAGTATATATATATATATATATAATATAGATAGATAGATATAGAATATAGATATATATATCTAATATTATATAAGATAGATAGAGATAGTAGTATATATATAGAGCATATATGATATAGAGAGATATATATATGATATAGAGAGATATATAAAATATATATATATATTATAAATAAATATATATAGAATATAATAAAATGATAGAGAGATATATAAGATAAATATTTATATAGATATAATATAAAATAGATAGATATAATAATATAAATATATGGTGATATATAATATATGATATAGAATAAGATAAATATATATATAGAGAGTAATATATAGAGATATATAAGATAAATATATCTATATTATAAGATATATATAGAGATAAGATAAATGATATATAGAGATAGAATATAAATATAGAGTTATATATAGAGTTATATATAATATAGATATAATATATAAGAGATAGATAGATATATTATATATAGATATAGAATGATATATAGATAGATAGATAATAATATATATATTAATATATTATATAATATATATAGATATATTATATATAATATATATAGTTCTATATATATATGAGGAGATAGATATATATATATAATATAGAGAGGATATAGATATATATAGATATATCATATAATATAGATAGTATATAATATTATATAGATATAGGAGTATAGTATATAGAGTAGAATAGAAATATATATAGATGATATATATATATAATTAGATATCTAGATAGATATGATATGATAGATTATGATATATATAGATAGATATAGAGATATAGATTATAGATATAATATAGATCTAGAGATAGATATATAGTATAGATATTGATAAATATATATATATATATATGATATTATATATATATATATATAGAATATAATATATATAGATAGTATAGTATCTATGAGAGATATAGATATATATATATATATGAGTATATAGATATAAGATATATAGATATATATTAGATAGATATATATAGAATAGAATAATTAATAGATATGATATCTAGATGATATATATAGATATAGAGAGATATATATATATAAGAGATATATATATATATAGATATATAAAGATGAGATGATATATAAGATATATATAATATATAAATATATAGATATAGAGATTGAATATATGAAGAGGATAATATGTATATAAGAGAGAGTATGTAGATAAGACAAGATATAGATATCTATATGAATATAGAGAGATATATATAGATAATATAGATAGATATAGAATATATATATCTATAGATATAGAAGATATGATATATAAATAATATAGTATAATAGATATATATATATAAGATATATAGAAGAGAGAGTAATATACTTATATATATAATATATTAGAGATATATAAGATATATATAATATATATAATATATTATATATAAATATAGAGTAGATAATATAGATAAGATAGATAATGATATAATATAGATATAGAAGATATATAATATATATATATATATATATATATAATATAGATAGATATATATAATATATAGATATGATTATATATATATATATATTATAATCTATAATATATATGATATAGATAAGAGATATATATATAGATAAGATATATATAATATATATATAGAGATATAGAGAGATTATATATATAGATAGATTTATATATATATATATATATGATATATTATGATATTATATATATATATAGCGATATATAGATATATATAGATTATATATAGATATTATATATATAGTATATATATTATATATATAATATATTATAGATATTAGATTCTAATATATGATACGAGTATTATATATATCTATATATATTAATATATATATTTCTATATATATATAGTATGATATAGTATGATATAATATATATATAATATAGAGTAGATATATATATTATAATATTGTATATATATATTATATATATAGATATATTATATAGATGAGAGATTAAAATATATATTATATATATATATATCTATATATTATGTATATATAGTATAGGATAGATATATATATGATTTATATTATATGCTAGATAGATATATAGATATAGATATATAGATATATTAT
>JACEEZ010023351.1:94567-116679 GCA_016584305.1 Chionoecetes opilio
TTCCACAGCCTCTGTTATAAGCGGCAGGAAGGATGCGGAAGAAGGTCGCTGTCCTGGCGAGGGAACAATGATTTGTTGGTCCCTCTTGTGGCGTCCCTGGTGGAGTATGGGTTGAGGTGGTGTCGCCCACGCTGCCGGAGGTATAGCGAGGTTGTGGGGCGCCCTGTTGAGGGATTTTGTACGTGACGCACAGGCCGGCCACGTCTCGCCTGTGCTGTAGGGCTGTAGGTCGGGAGAGCTGCATGTCTGGTGCTGCCTTCAGGGAGATGAGCCTGGCACGGTTTTGTACCTTGTCTAGACGACCAAGGTACGAGGGGGGGGCAGGATGAAAAATTCAGGGGGGCCGTACTCCATGAGGGAGCGGACTTGGGCCGCATAAAGGTTGTGGACACCCCGAGCGTCAAGGAGGGGTGGGAACGCGCCTGACGCAGTTTCAACCTGCCTGCGGCCTTAGAGGCGGTCTTCTGGACGTGGCTGGTGAAGGAGAGGGTGCTTGTTCACCTCAATGCCGGAGAATATGACCGTCGGCGCCAAGGGCAACACTTCCCAGTCCAGAAGAATGGGGGGGAAGGGGTCCTCCGTTCTCAAGATGAAACACAGGTATGGTTACCTCTTGGTTCTTCTGGACTTGACCGAATCTTAAGTGTAGCAACAACAAGTCTGTGATCGGTTCAAGAACTCAAGCACCCGTAAACCCTGCAGTGAGATGGAGTGATCTCCAACGGAGTACTAACGAGGAGTGGTCGATTTCCTTAGAACCCCCCGGCATACTAACCATGTCCAGCGTGCAGCTCTGGTCTCTGATACCAAGAACCTGCAATTCTCAACCTCTGGACCTTGCAAAATTCAGAAGCAGGAGAACTGTTGGTGTTTTGTTACCGGAGCCATTGAGGACCAACACATAACTCGTTAGCCATCTCTCGCAGTGGCCAGACTGCCATGTGGTAGCATGAAGTCGCCCCCAAGACAATGAGTGTTGTCCCGAGGAGGACACTGGTCTATACAGAGTCGAGTTTGGCGTTGAAACATCTCTTCTCTTCCGTTTTACACAACCTCGGTTAGGAAGCGTACACTGCAACAAGAGACCATGAAACCCAGAGTGTGAGAGGTGTTTCAATCCTCACCCGCATTATACGCTCATCAACAGGAGTAACCTCACCAACGACGGCGCGTTGCTGGAGTTGCCTATAGCTACTCCCCGGAAATGGTCGCCATTGCTCATGCCGGACCAGTAGTACGGTGGAACCCCACGGCTAGTCTCGCCACTGCCAGGGCACTCGTCTCAGAGAGTCCCAATATATCCACCTCACCTACTTGAGCTCGCCGATAGGAGAAGGTAGTCGACGATCCATCGAGAAGGCCAGAACGTTCCAGAGCCCACACGAAGAACCCTACGGAGGTTTAGCCAGGGAGTGATTCGACGGGCAGGACCGCCTCTGCACCGCCCCGCCACCCCATTAGAAAACGTTGGGCTAAGGGCCCTACCACTCGATTTATAGTGCGGGATTCCGAGGGTTTTGCACCGCACTCGTTCATAGGCAGACCCCCCCCCTGCGTCGGCATTGGAGGGGTCTGCATGGTTCGGGCCACCCGGCAAAACTAGGTCGGAGGCACGATTACCCCGCCCTTACCTCTTAAAAACAACGAATATGTCTGTCCTGGAAAATTGGGAGAAAAACTTTATTTACCGAAGACAACACGATTAGATCCAATTCAACTTTTTCTCATTAACGAAACTGTAAAAAAAAGACATAGAGAGAGAGGAGTAGAGAGAGAGAGAGAGAGAGAGAGACGAGAGAGAGAGAGGGGAGGAGAGAGAGAGAAGAGATGAGAGAGAGGAGAGAGACGAGAGAGAGAGAGAGGAGAGAGAGAGACGAGAGAGAGAGGAGAGATACTACAAATTAAAACCTTAGTACAGCCTTTGTAATAGTAAAATGATGTGGAATCAATTAATGAACTTTTAAACTCTAAGCCAGACTAAGGAAAACGGACATTGAAAGCTATTGGTAAAACGGTGTGACTATTATCACACCAAATGCAGTGTGTGATGAAAATTAATAAATATTTTACTTCCATTGGTCAAACATTTGGCTACAGCTCTACCTGTTCCAGAAGTATCCCATCACAGTAGTGAGGGAGTAACTTTCCCTGTATGAATCTGACCCCAACAACTCCCCAGAGAAGTGATAAAAATCATCAAAGAACTGAAAGAGTCTAGTCCCGGTTACGACAATATTCATATGCAAGGTAATCAAACTTTATTTCCCCTGCCAATATCTACTATTCTATGTAAGCTGATCAATGGAGTCCGTTTCAGAGTGGCATATTCCCAAAACAACAAAAACTGCTAAAATCCTCCCTATTCATAAAGGTGGAGATAACTACAGTCACATAACTAACGCCCCAATATCACTATTAATCTACTTTAAGTAAAATCATAGAAGAGGGATGTATGAGAGACTAATCAAGCTTAGCCCACTAATAATATATTATCAAACCTCCAGTTTGGCTCCGCAAAAATGTACCTCACCACAAACAGCGATTGTTAAACTCATGAACGATATTTGATTGAAAAATGAAAAGGGAAATCACCAATGCAGTATTTCCTTTGATTTACAAAAGCCTCGAGACAATAGAACTATTCGATATTACTAAAAAACTTGAATTTCCTATGGTATAAGAAACCGGGACACGAATTGGTTTTCGAAGTTATCTATCAGGGAGAAAACAGTTTACTGAAAAATTAACGGTGTAAAATCATCAATGAAACAGGGATACCAATGGGAGTTTCTCAGGGCTCCCACGCTCGGACCTCTTTATTTTTCTGATTATCAATGACATCACCAGTTCTTCGTCACTATTGAATTTTATACTGTTCGCTGATGACACAACTCTTACCATTCTGAGCCTGATCTACACACCCTTGAGAATCTGGTTAATCAAGAACTAACTAAATATGAGCTAATTGGTTATTAGCTAAACAGACTTTCAATTAATATTAACAAAACCCACTTCATTATAGTTGCTTAGGAATAAAAGTATTAGCCAACAACACCTCAGTAACAATAGGGAAACTGTGATATTCAAAGAGTCCTTCAACAATTTTTTAGGGAATTATGATTTCGATGAAAAGTTTTTATTATGGAAGGAGCAGTGTACTATATTTATAGTAAAATTACGAGGTCGTTAGGAATTATATATAAAATTAAAAAGAATCTGTTTAAAAGAAACATTATATATTGCATTACAGCTTGATATATCAATACTTACCAATATATGTAATCTTATTTGGGTTCAGGTTTAAAAAAACTAATTACAGCCGTTATGTACTGCTACAAAAAAGGGGTCATTAGGATGATTCAGGGGTAGACGTGGCATCACACAAGAAAACTTATTAGATTGAACATGGTGTATTAAAAGTTCAGGGATATTCATAAGCTAGAATTGTTTAAAGTTTGTATAGCTTCAGCTAGAACTCCCACAGTATTGATTTTGTAGGTATCTAATGTCACATTTAATTTAAAGGAAACAATAACATGTTAAGACCTCCACGACACGATCAGAAGCCAGAAGGGAAGGAGATTAGTAACATAGCAGGTGTCTCGAAGGACATAAAACTGCCGGAGTATCTCCATGAATATAAACAACTGTGTTTCTTTGTAAGATAAAAAGCAAAAAAGTATCTTCTAAACGGATGTAACAATTCAGTTTACTGTTTGATATCATGCGTAAATCTTTGTAATGAGTAATATGAGTTTACAATGGAAGTATGTTTTGCTGCAGCCTTAGTAATATTTATATACATGTTTATGTATGTTTATATAAAAAAATATAATAAAAAACAAAACAAAAACAACAACAACAACAAACAAACAACAACAACCAGTGATAATCTCTATTAATGTATGTGGTGTATATGATTTGTTGTTGTAATGTATATATATATATGTGTGTGTATTGTATGTGTATGTGAAGTATGTATAGTATGTATATGTGTGATTTGTAGCGTTATGTGTGGTATGTGTATGTAGGTATATGGCATATGTATGTGTTATTTGTATGTGTACGTGCGCGTACGTGTATATGTGTTTGTATGTAATATTTGTATACGGGTTTGTTTGTATGGTTGGTTTGTGATTATGTGATATGGGTATACGATACTTCCCTTATGAAAAACCAGATTTAAATTTACGTAGTAATAGGTACGGGATGTATTATATTAGCTTATAGTTGCCCTAGGTAATTATTGAAAATTGACGTAAGATATTTTTGGGAGTCTTTAAAAATGTATACATTAAAAGAGCTTGCCCTGATCATTTGTGATATGTAATTTTCTTCGGGTTAGAAGAATAAAACTATTTGGACTTTGACTTTTGACTTGAGAGAGAGAGAGAGAGAAGAGAGAGAGAGAGAGAGAGAGAGAGAGAGAGAGTGATGAGAGAGAAGAGACGAGAGAGAGAGAGAGAGACTGAGAGAGAGGGATGAGAGAGACGGAGAGAGAGAGAGAGAAAAATAAAATCGAATTTAAATGAGGCCAGTTTTTTGTTGGAAATTATTATATTTCATTTAACCTTCACATTATCAGATTCTTTTTCCTTTACGATCTTCCTCTCCTCCTCCTCCTTATGCATTTTACTATCGCACACACACACACACACACACACAACACCACACACACCACACAAAGGGTACTCCGTAGTGTAGTGGTTAGCAGCTCGGTTCACAACCGAGTGAAAGTCCGGGTTCGATACCCGGGCGGAGCGGAAACAGATGGATGTTTCCTTTAAAACCCGAGCCACCTGTCCACCAGCGTGCATGGGTACTCAGGGTGTTAGCCGGGGTTTGTGACCTGCTCTCCGGGTGCTGACTCGGCCAACCAAAGCACCAGGATGATTGATAAAATGTTGAGATGGAGACGGGGCCACCCAGAGCATTGCTAGGCCCTGTAAAAATACAACTAGCTGACTACACTAGATGAATAAACACCCACACACACAACACACACACACACACACACCCCCCACACACACAACACACACACATACACAATTACACACACATGACATAGAAGTATAGATCTTGAGGAAAAACAAAGCAATACAAAGAATAGGAAACACGTGGAGAGATAAGATGACAAGGAAAAGAGGAAAAGAGTAAGAGTGGAGGGGAAAGAAAGGAGGGAAAACGTGGAGATGATTGGAGTACACTCCGAGTAAAAAGCGCCGAGTTGAAGGAGGAAAACCAGAGCCTTGCAGAGAGAGAGAGGAAAAACGAGGAGGAAGGAGGAAAGTGGAGCCAAGAGAGAGATAGGGAGAGAGAGAGAGAAGAGAGAGGAGAGAGAAGAGAGAGAGAGAGAGGAGAGAGAGAGAGGAGAGAGAGAGGAGAGAGAGAGATGAGAGAGAGAGAGAGAGAGAGAGAGACGCGAGAGAGAGAAGAGAGAGACGAGAAGATGAGAAGACGAGAGAGAGAGCGAGAGAGAGCGAGAACGAGAGAGAGAGAGAGAGAGAGAGAAATTCTTTCTTCTAATATCTAATTATACTTATAGAGTAGCCGTGTGCTGTCTGTCTGTGGTCTGTTTTTGGGCAGCCGAAACTATAAATTCAATTTGATCGAGATAGGCTCAAAAAATCGCAAATAAAGGTAGGTGGTAGCGCTTAGTCCCAGGTCGAATTAAATAATTTTGAAGGGGGGTTTGGGCTAAAAAACACTTATAGAGATTATATTACAGGAAAAAAAATCTGCGGAACGTCTTGCCGTATTTCACAAACTCAGTAGACTCATGGACTTACGTGTTTGGGCGTTTTGTAGTGTGTGCGCTGGCATCAAACGGAACCACAAAGGGTTGGGAATCACACGGTAACACAAAGGGTTGGAAAATACCGGAACACCAAGGGTTGAATCACACGGAACACCTTAGGGTTGGAATCACCGGAACACAAAGGTGTTGGCATCACACGGAACCACAAGGGTGGCATCACACGGAACACCAAAGGGGTGGGAATCACACGGAACACATAGGGTTGGGAACTCACACGAACAAAAGGTTAGCATCAACCACGGAACACAAAGGGTTGGAATCAACGGGACGTGTGTCTACCCCGTCGTGCACTTTGACATGACCACGACAGCAACACGATACCAAAACATCAATGCATGGGTCCGAAGGGCCCACAAGCACTTGTTGATTTCTAGAAAATTCCATATAAGTTGCAGATCGATTTTGCTAATGTGTTATTTTACTGTTATTCAGTCAGTCAGTCAGTCCATTTGTCAGTTGGTCAGTCAGGTTGTCACTAGGTCAGTCAGTTAGATCACTATTATCACTGTTATCTGTTTAAGTCAGTCAGTCAATTTGTCAGTTAGTCAGTCAGTCGATTTGTGAGTTAGTCAGTCAGTCAGGTAGTCAGGTAGTGAGTGAGTGAGTCAGTCAGTCATTTCCTCTTGTCCTGCTTGGCATCAGTTAATCAGCATCCTTCCTTCCCTTCCCTTCCTTCCCTTCCCTTCCCTTCCTCTCTCCGCTTCATAGGTTATCTCAATTGCTTCCCTTCTGTTAGGCCAAATAAACCCAGAAAGTCAGACGTGATGTGAATGTAATGGTGAGAAGAGAGAGAGAGAGAGAGAGACGAGGAACTGACGAGAGACGAGACGAGAGATGAGGAGAGAGAGAGAGAGAGAGACCGAGAGACGAGAGATGGAGAGAGAGAGAACCCCATTATAATTCAATTGTTTTACCCCTTGAATGATAATTTGAATCTTATAATAGTATCCAATGGCGAGACACACACACCACACACACACAAACCATAGTCACACAACATACAACCACACACAACACACACACACACCACACACACACACACATAGTCACACTAGACACACATACACACACTAGGATGTGCACCGGTATACGGTATACCGAAATACGGTATTTTAGCACCGGTATTTACCGTATTTTATTTTTCCGGTTTTATACCGTATCGTATTAGTATTGCATTCGGGTTACGGTATCGGTATATTATTTGGTCTTCCTCCCCCTCTCCGGTTATTGGATTCGGTAAGATGCTTTTATCTTTTTTTTCTCGAAACAGACTCCTGAACTAGTACCAAGACCAAGAACTGACTAGTGGACTACTGACTGCCGAGACAGCTATGGTAGCGACGCTCATTGGCTTCTATTTAGAACCTCAGAATCTGAGGCCGCGTATTATGCATTGGCCGATTGCAGACTCAGCTGACAATGCCGCTCTGTGACACCTCCCTCCCTCCCATCTACCCCTGAGGGCAGACCATCACAGAAAGGATCATTACATATCACACAGGCGTCCACACTATACAAATCTAGCCTAGTTCACTTTTTCATTATTATTATTATTATTATTGTTATTAGTTTTAAAGTCTACTATTATCCATGGTTAATAATGCATCATTATTTTCATTTTTGTTATTATTATCATCCAAAATTATTATTATTATTATTTATTATTAATATAAATATTTCAAAAGATATGTGTGTGTGTGACTGTGTGTGTGTGTGACTGTGTGTGTGAATTGTGGAAATTGTGGTGTGTGTGTGTGTTCGGAGAGTTTCGCCCATATATGACTGACCCCTCGTATTTTTCCTTTAAGCTCCCTTCACACATTCCATAATCGAACCACGATAGCGCCACCAATTTAATTATTGACGCTATCGTGAAATTTGACCACGATAAACGCAGACCACGATAGCCTCACAACAATGTCACGCTGCTTGTACGTTATTGTCATGACGGTCGTAAATGGTCACGATGGAGTCATGACAGCTGTAAGACTACGTCCGAATGGAAAATCAACGGTCATTTTGTCGTCACGATAGAGCTACGATAACCACGACAGTGCCATGACGGTGCCATGAACGTATCACGATAACGTCAAGAACTAGCAACATGCCTCACACGTGGGTGTGAGTTGCCATGGTGATGGAGAAGGAAGGGGGGCTAGAGATGCAGGTGGGAGAAACAGGGGTGGGGGTTGGTATGGAGAAGGGGGGAGAACGGGGGAGGGGGGTTGTAATAAAGAAGGGGGTGTTGGTGTGGGTAGGGAAATGGGGGAGAGGGAAGTTGGGGATGTAGAAGGCGTTGTTGTTGGCGATGTGAGTGGTTAAAAGGGGAGGGTGGGGGTGTCACCGCGTGGTGAGGGAGTAAAGGGGTAGGGAGTCGAAGGGGGGTGTCACCGCGTGGTGAGGGAGTACGGGGAAGGGAGTCAGAGGAGGGTGGAGGTGAATGAGAAAAGGGGGAGAAGGCGGAAAGGGGCGCAAAAAAGGGGGGGAAGGTGGGTTGAGGGCGCGCGTAAAGTTTTTTTTATCGTCACGATAGACATACGACGATCACGATAGTGTCACGAAGCTACTGCATAGATAACGATAGCGACACTATAGACTTACGATAGCGCTGCGTTGGGTACAAAAAGCCAAGATTAATAGACTACTCAAGATTAATAGACTACTAGGTTAAACCACGCGCAGCTTAAAGTAATCGTCCAGACCCAACTTTTTTTTCATAATTATGTTGAATGTACATTCAAAACACCTAATCCACCAAAAATAATTGATTTCCAGGCCTTATTTCCGTAAAAACACGACTTTTGTAAAAGGCGCGCGAAAAAATGTTCTTCCCTCCAATAGAGCTACGCATGTTATTGATGACATCACGAGAGGAACGCTCCAATGTAAACAACACTCGTCTGCCTCTGTGAGACCTGTCGGCAAATGTTATGATGAGCGATTGTACTTCGGTGTCAGACAGTGAATCTGTCGCTGTGATAGATCTAGAGTACGATGCTCAATCTGAGACAGAACTAAATGACGCTGCTCGCGTATATGAGGAAAAGGGAACCTCAGATTGTGATGGGGGCCCAACCCTATATGTTTTTTAGCCAGAGTACGAGGTGGATGAACGGTGTTACCGGAGGCCTGCTGAGGTTTAACCCCTACTACACACACAAACACTTCTACACACACACACACACTACTACACACACACACAAACACTGCTACACACACACAAACACTACTACACACACACACACAAACACTACTACACACCGTGCCCGGACAGATGGCCGACGGACATTTGGCCGACGGACATTTCACCGACGGACATTTAGCCGAACGGACATTTGGCCGACAGACATTTGGCCGAACGGACATTGGCAGAAACATAACACGTAGAGAAGGGCCTCGACTAAAAACTTCGAATCCCAAACAAGCTCTGACGTTACTTATTCGCTGGTTCGTCCCGAGTAGCAATTACACCACCCCTATTTTCACCCCTTTTCGAAGCCTCTACTCAAAGCTTCGAAACCCCGAACAAGCTCTGACGTTACTTACTCCGCGGGTTTCCCGCCACCAGTAAAAACCTTCCAGTATCGGCAAGAGACAAGCCAGAGGCAGACAAGAGAGGCTTCCTAAAGGGTATTATCTACGTGACCTTCCTTCCGTTCTATCAGAAAAGAAAAGATTTTCATCCTATCTAGACACTTTGCAAGTACCAACTACAAGGTTTATTGACTATCCCAAAGCGCCGCCAAGTCAGCATGAACTAGGCGGCCCTCGAACCGCTGACTGAATGCGCAGGGACTCTGCACATTGCAAGCTCGCTTTTCTCCCAACCTTGCCACCCTGACGGGCTCCGTTCTATCAACCCAGTAATATATTTTATATATATAATATATATATATATAAAATATATATATATATATATATTTTAATATATATATTATATATATATATATATATATATATATATATATATACACAGTAATATATATATATATATATATATAATATATATTATATATATATATATATATATATATATATATACACAGTTATATTATATATTTATATTATATATATATATATATAATATATTAATATATTATATATATATATATATATATATATATCACAGTATTAATTATATATATATATTTTAAAATTATATATATATATATATATATATATAATATATATATATATATTTTATATATATATTATATATATATATATAATATATATATTATATATAAAATCCTTTTCAGACCATGGAATTCATACCAACGACAAGAGGAGGAAGAAAACTTTTGCTTGATGGCTACGCCTACATCGTTGATAAACAAAAAGACATTTATAACATACTGGCGATGTGAACCCCAAAGGAAGGTGTGGAGGGTGACTAAAAACAGAAGACGAAGTTATTCAAGGAGAAACAAGTAGGCATTCAAAATCCGCCTGTTTGCCAGCCGTAATCTGTCTTTGAAACAGTACAGAAAATTAAAGAAAGATCCAAGCAGTCAGAGGAAGTGACATCGACTATAATACAAAGCAGCACTAGTGATCCCCACTTGATGCTACAGGTGCTCTTCCTAAAAAAGAAACACTGGCAAGAATGGTGCGTAGACAACGGAAGGCACCAGACGGAGAAATTTTAACTGACGATTTACGGAAATCAATTAGAGGAGAAGAATTTATTATTTATGAAAGTGACAGCCTGCTAATTCTAGCAACACCTCGACATTTACAGCTTTTTGCTTTGAAAGACAACTGGCTGTGGGGATGGAACTTTTGATTCTGCGCCATTAGCTTTCAGCTGTATGCAATACAATGTTATGGTGGATGAGAGCCATACTGTTCCCTTAGTATACTGTATCGCCAGTCACAAAAACCAAGCAACTTATACTTGATTTTTAACACTCTCAAACTAGTAAGACCAGGTCTTAATCCCTTGTCAATCACCATTGATTTGAAAAAGCGGCTCTTAATAGCATCTCTGCTTGTTTCCCAAACACAAACATATATGGATGTTTTTTTCACTTTGGGCAGTGCTTGTGGGAAAAATACAAGAATTAGGATTACAAAGGGTTGGTATAATGACCCAACAAATGCACTGACTGTTAAGTCTTTGCAAGCTTTAGCAAATTTGTACCGGGTTTGTGATGTTGTTTGAAAGCTTCAATGAAATTGTCTCATCTCTAGATGATGAAACTGATGACTTCTCTCTGATTTTCTTGGCTACTTTGAAAGCCACATGGATTGGTGTTATACAACGTGGAAGACGGCGAAGACCAGCGTTTGCACTCAGTATGGAACACAACAGAGAAACCATAAACGGCCCTTTCCACGGACAACAAACTCTTTAGAAGGATGGCACAGAGCATTTTGAGCAGAGAATGACAATTACCCACCCAACCTTTGCCGTCTGGTTTCAAAACTAAGAAAAGAAACAGTCAGATTGGGAGTTTTACAATTGAGCAGGTAAAATCAGGAGTACAGTTAAGCAAGCCAAAAAAAATACCAGTCATTAAACTCAAGACTGAAGTCTATCACTGAAAAGTATAATGAATATCAGAGAATTGATTTCTTGAGAGCAATTGCCAACAATCTTTAAATACTTATGATCTATAGTACATGTTTGTAATAGTACATGATTGTATAGTACATGTTTTTAATAGTACATGATTTTATAGTACATGTTTGTAATAGTACATGATTGTATAGTACATGTTTTTAATAGTACATGATTTTATAGTACATGTTTTTAAATAAATTTCTTATTTTTTTTAACCTTTAAACTTTTGTCACGTACAATAAAAATTTCTTTTGCTTCTTTTGCTTATTTTTTATTCCTTTTTAGCTCTTCGGCCATAATGTCTAGTCCTTTCGGCCAAATGTCCGTTCGGCCAAATGTCTGTCGGCCAAATATCCGTTCGGCCAAATGTCCGTCGGTGAGATGTCCGTCGGCCAAATGTCCGTCGGCCATCGGTCCGGGAGCCCTACACACACACACAAACACTACTACACACACACACAAACAAACACTACTACACACACACACAAACACTACTACACACACACACACAAACACTACTACACACACACACAAACACTACTACACACACACACAAACCTACTACACACACACAAACACTACTACAAAACACACACACACCAAACACTACTACACACACACACACACACACACACACACTACTACACACACAAAACTATACACACACACTACTACACACACACAAACACTACTACACACACACACACACACACACACACACAAACACTACTACACACACCAACACAAACACTACTACACACAACACACACACACACACACAAAACACTACTACACACACACACACAAACACTACTACACACACACACACACACACACAAAACACTCGTACTACACACACACACAAAGAAACACTACTACACACACACACACACACACAAAGACTACTACACACACACACGAACACTACTACACACACACAAACACTACGCACTACACACACAAACACTACTACACACACATACACACACAAACACTACTACACACACACAAACACTACTACACATACACAAACACTACTACACACAAACACTACTACACACACACAAACACTACTACACACACACACAAACACTACTACACACACACACAAACACTACTACACACAAACACTACTACACACACACAAACACTACTACACACACACAAACTACTACACACTAGACCTGTTCAGAAAACAATTTTTTCCTATTTGTATACCCCCCTGCAAGGTTTCCCATGCTTTTTGACCTGGAAAAGCCGAAAATCACAACCATTTTGAGCTAAAATGTCAGGAACCTTTGCCTCATTGGACCTCAAGATATTAAGCCCGCGACAGTAGAAAAGGCGCCTAATTTTGCCTTCCGCCAGACTTTTTTCACCTGAGACTTTTGTTACAATTGGGATAGAACAACAAATTGGGTATCAAATTGAAGCATTTTTAATATTATTTCTGAAAAAACAATCCAAGTAAACATTCAAGAAAAAAAGACACATCATATCCAGAAAAAAAGCAAAATTTTCTGAAAATTTCATATAAATTTCATAAATATTACAATCTTGACATCAAAAAATGTGTGACAAAGACTCTAAAAAACTATTTTTCAAGTGGCAGAAAAACTCTATTGTCTATGTCAGAAGGACACTTCACAGTCATTTTTTTCAGAGTTTGCTTCTTGAAGCTATCAAATCGCTCACGGTTGTATTCCACAGTTTGAAGAAGGTACTGTTTTTGCTGAGAATCTGTGGTAATGATGTTTGCGAAATCAGTCATCATCTTGACTCCCCGCTCAGCAATGTCATTCACTACTTTTACATTGCTGACATATTCCAGGGCCTTGCTGTAGTCATCACTCCTTGGCCATGTCGCCACAGGTTGCAGAAGCCAGTCATACTCAATGCCAAGGGTGTCAAGCAGAAGATGACTCTCTGGACCAACTAGATCAGCCAGAGTCGTCTTAGCTGAGGGAACCTGAGGGAACATAGGTTTCCCTCGTCTGAAGTTATCTGGCTTCTCAGTGGCGTGCAGCTTGGCAGCAATGTCCTGCTTCTCTTTGTCACTGAGTCTGCTACCGAAGAGAGCGAACGGCACAACCTCTGTGTCAAGTACACTTGTGGTTTTCAAGTTTTTGTAGCACTGCCTGAGCAATCTCTGGATCTGTTCTCTTGAACTTCATCATGTCCTTCATGAACTGCAGATCATTTGCAGGAGCATCTGCAGCAAGTGTAGATGACATCCACATGGGTGTATAGAACAGTCCTAGGAAGAGGTTGAGGCGTTCCAGCTTCACAACAGTTTCTTCATCGTACTCCAGCTGCTCAGCAAACATGAACATCTTCATAGAATACAGGTTTCTGGCCATCCACCTGGCCTGATGAATGGCTCCAGGACGACTCCAGTGGATTCCGCGGGGAGGCGTTGTCTCCAAGGACGATCAGTGTAAGCTCAGCATCTCACGGTAGTCAGCTCTAGGAGGCTTCTCCGACCTCAGGATTTCCTGTAGTATTCCTTGCACTCTTTCTTCTTTTTATTCAACCATTTTTGTCTGATGGACAGGGTTGTAGGGTTGTTCTGTGGTAAGATCTGTCCAAACGTCTTGAAGTGCTTGAACCAAGGATTCTCTGGGCTCTTGACCTTGCCAAAAACAGATTCTCCCATACAGCACCAACCAGCACTTCTAGAATGTGGTGTCTGCAGGCCAGGTAGAACACCTTCCTGTCAAGCTGTTGTTCCAGAAGCTTGGCAGCTCCCCGATGTACTCCACTGTTGCTGGCCGTTGTGTCAAACACAAGGGCAGTGATCACTCCAGTAAGCCTCCATGCCTCCAGCAAATCCATGGATGCCTCTGTCTGAGCGCGTTCCTGTTGAGCTGTCTATCACTGGTACTCCCAGTAGCTTGCCTTC
This sequence comes from Chionoecetes opilio, assembly GCA_016584305.1. NCBI lineage: Eukaryota > Metazoa > Arthropoda > Malacostraca > Decapoda > Majidae > Chionoecetes > Chionoecetes opilio. The sequence continues at coordinate 108,854 of JACEEZ010023351.1, forward strand.
AGGATATGCAGGTGGTCCTGAGACAAGCACAGCCAGAGTCTCTGACGTGGTCCCAGGATCACTTCCCAGGACATCTCTCAGCATCTTGCCATCCCAGTGGAGAGCAGCATACTTGGGAGGGTCCTCGCTAAATGCTGCCATGTACTCCTGGCTGATGTGGTACCTTGTCAGCATCCTGTTCCGTCTCGTTGTAAAGATGACAAACTTGTCCAGGTCAGCTCCACCAGCCTTCAATGTAGCAGAGACTAAGGCTGTCACTTGATTGTCAGACAATCCCAGACGATCAGCGGTACTGCAGATGTCAACACACTCATGACCCTCCTGGGAAATGTGAGAGTCACAGTGTCTTGGTGATGTGAACATCCAGGACGAGGTTGTTGGTAATCCATGTCCTCTGCATTCCCTTCACGTCGGTTTAGGTCAGCCCAGGTAGACACATCAGCAGCAGTCCTTCGCTGTGTGGCAGCTGAAAAAATTGTAGAAATTTTGTGACAAATTCATATCTTGTTCCTCTCTCTGCTGCAGTCTTGCAGCCCTCTCTGCTTGCTGCTGGGACCAGTGACTCAAATATCTTGTCATGACCAGACATGTGGGCCTTTCTCTCTGTCTTTCTGATCTGGTAGAACCTGATGTCCTTGTTCCTTCTTCTCCCTTGATAGCAGTCGGTTTCTCTCTATTCCTGGATGGCATCTGAAGCTCCTATGTCGAACAGGCTATCTAATTCCAGGACAAAGGCACTCCTTTTCCCTCCAGGGTCACCTGTTCTAACCTTTATTCCTTGCTAGATCTCTGTGCTTTTTGTGAAGTGTCATGAAATGCTGCGCTGCATTGTACTTGGTCATGGTCTTGATCCTAGCCATCTGCCAGAATGGGATGAAGCCTCCACTGTTTCATTGGCGAGGTCTTGATGCTTAGGATTCCCTGTATTTTCTGGCAAACTCTGGAGATGGAGGAAGTACTGAAGGCCTGTCTGTTGGGTGGGTAACTGGGAGCCACTGATGCTGGATGATGGGTAGCCGATCAGGAAGGTTTCTGTAGCAGATCTAGTAGCAGGTCGGCGTGACGCTTGTCTCTGGACTGCAGGTGGAGGTTCTGAGATGTCAACTTGCGTCCTCGGAGCTCCTTGCTTACTGCCATAGTGAAGTTATCTTGTGAAGTATCTCTGGATTTGTTAGCAGGTTTCAACAGATCTGCAACAAACATAACAGACCATTAGATGTCATGCTAAAACCATTGTGAATTTGTGACTAGAGGGAAATAAATTATATTTAGTTTAATTTTTTTGAAAATTTGTCTGTAAATATCACATGTAATATTTCCATAAATGTTTCTATGCATTTTGATGTTTCAGTCAGCATCTAATTACTTGCTTTAACCTGCTTATGCCCATTTATTGGTGAAAAAATAGGCGAAAACAAACATCAAAATGCTCCAAAACTGGCGTTTCAGAAAACGTGTATAGAATAGAAGTTCATGCTTCATGAGGCAAATGTTCCTGACATTTTGGCTTATAATGGTTGTAATTTTCGACTTTTCCAGGTCAAAAAACATTGGAAACCGTGCAGGAGGGTATAAAAATAGGAGAAAATTGTTTTCTGAACAGATCTGTGTGTAGTCTACACACACACAATCACTACTACACACACACACAAACACTACTACGCACACACACATACACAAACACTACTACGCACACACACACACACAAACACTACGACACACACACAAACACTACTACACACAGACACACACTGCTACTACACACACACACGCACACACAAACACTACTACACACACACACAAACACTACTACACACACACACAAACACTACTACACACACACACAAACACTACTACACACACACACAGCAGCGCGGGAAGAGGAGCCTTCCTCCCGTGACGTCACCGAGCCGTGGCGCATCGTCTGCCAGTTGCCAGCAGCGTTTTCGAAGCTCAGGGAATTTACAGATTTTGATTGCGGATTATTAAAAAACGGCTGACTGGGTGCAAAAAGTGACAACATATTGTTGATACACTCGATAATGGCTATACTCTAACTACATCAAATCAGGAATGATGAAATGGTCTGGTCGATTACTTTAAGGCGAATTTTGGTTAGGAAGCCGTAAGAAGCCGGCTTCTTGCAGCTTGCGCTTTCTGTTAACGCAAGGCACTTTTAAGAAGCCGGCTTCTTACGGATTGGACCAGCTGGGTAAGCCGTAAGAAGCCGGAAGAAGCGAGAGCCAGGGCTCGCTTCTCACGGCTTCTTACCGTGACGTCAGAGATAACAACAAATATGGCGGGAAGGGCAGAGCTTGTGACACTATTTTTACAGCTTAACTGCTGCCCCGAAACACGTTACAGGCAACATCGAGGCACTAGCATCCCATGAGAATACTTACAAGTAATAATAGTTGATAAAATAATACATGATAAAAACCATACTCCTGACTGTTTTTGACGTGGATAATTTAAGCTTTGGAGTAACTATTATTATTTGTAAGTGTTCTCATGGGAAGCTAGTGACTCGATGTTGCCTGTAACATGTATCAGGACAGCAGTTAACCTGTAAAACCAGTGAAATAAGAGCGATGAATGGAGGTTTACAGGATTTCGCGCCTTGACAATATTTCGCAAAACAGCGGGACAGGCGGAACTAGTAATAGAGTGAATATCGTCGTAGAAATAATGTAATTACAGATAACAGGACACAAGTAAACACACAGATGTACATTCAAAAGCATGGACTTACCTTAAGACTACGTATAAGAATTTGCAAGGTACCGTAGATAACACTATATAGTCGCCATTCAATTGCCACTGCACTAATGTCGCCAGGCACAATATATTACGAATTTTAGCATCCCTACAGACTTTTATGTGCCACTGAAGACATGTAGTGTGATGTACATAATATACACTACTGTGGATGCGTCTTCAGTGGCACGTACAAATCAGTAGTGATGCTAAAATTCGTAATATATTGTGCCTGGCGACATTAGTGCAGTGGCAAGTGACTGGCGACTATAGTGTTATCTACGGTAGAGCAGCTGATAGATATATATTGTGGAAATGACTAGCATTGCGTTTAATTCAGTATGTTTATGAGAGAAGATGTGGTTGGATATGAGTTGAAGATGACAATTCGTCATTGTGTGCACATTCACCTTTTTTTGGTATTAAATCAATCAATCAATCGTCATTGTGTGGCTGCTTTGTTTACAGCTATCAGCTGTGATCGCCGAGCGGGCGAGCCCCGACAAGAAGCTGGCAACTGTCAGCCGTTCTGGCGAGGCACGCAAACGAGAGAGAAGCCGCAAAATTCGCCTTTAGTGACGTCAGTGGCAGTCGTGCGAGAAAACGACGATTTTTGTATCGTGGCCTATTCTAAAATATGCCCCGAGCCTCACGAGGATAATCCCCCAGCCACCTACACGCACCTGTGGCCGCGGCGACCTGCCCTGACTTGACCTCACTCACACTTGCTCCTACCCCTACCTACCTATCTCTCCTCTGCTACTCTCCATGGCACTCCCTTTTACCTCCTCTTTCCACTATGAGAATATGATTATTAATACTACTATTATTATCATCATTATCATTGTTATTTATAGAATGTTTATTACTATTATCATTCCCATTCCTATTAATCCTAAATAACATGAGTTTTGGTTTGGGAGAGGTTGTTAATTGGCAACTATCATATGAAAATGACTGCAGTGTAGTTGTTGGCATAGAACAAAATGTTTACCTCTAGTGTATATGTGTAGGTTTACAAAAACCTTTGACTTTGTACCAAGTTTAGTGGAGAGAGAGCGAGAGAGCGAGAGCGAGAGCGAGAGAGAGAGAGAGAGAGAGAGAGAGAGAATCCCCGCCACGGCGCCACCCACCCACACGTCCTGCCTTGCCCTCACACACACCTGCTCTCTCCTGCTTGCTGGCTGCTGGCAGGCCACTCCTTTCTACCTCCTCTTTCCACTATCCAAAAATTTTCAATATGACGTACTATGTAGTGTACTATGCTCCTGTAGAAAGAAAAATTAGAGAAGGGAAAAAAATCCTCATCACAAAACCCGTGAACATGCATATAAAACGAAGCACAGAAGATATGGTCTGTGCGAGTGTTCATCAAGACTGGCGACCTGTTTTGGAAGGAGGCTGACCTACGGACTGCAGCTGACGTCACACGCACAAGAGGAAAATTTCAGTTTAGCCGTGGAGAGACCTTTTAAAAGTCTATAGATCTGCACAAAGCGGGGAGCTTCCCGATTTTTTAGTGCACGCACCAAACTTTTCGTGGCCTTGGCAGAGCGCGTCAACGAGCGTCACGATCGGTCACGATGGACCCATAGCCGGGACCATGATGGCGCTGCGCATTGTATTGTCACACACACACACACACACACACACACACAACAGGCAGTAATAAGGCTACACCAAAAACCATATCTAATTCCGCTTAGATAGAAAGATTATTGCAATAGTCCTGATAAAAAATTTCAGTAATATTTGAACCCATTAACGCCTTCACGCCCAGATCTTTCCTGGCTATAAAAAATTGTATGTTGTCGAGCCATAAGATTACGAAAAAGTCACTGAATATACCAAATTAGTTAGTGGACAAGGATACTAAACAGGTCATATCTATGTATAAAAACATTGCTTTTATTCACTAAAAATCGTCTAATGGTACCCAAATTACAATGGAAATTACATTCAGGGTCTCAAGGGGTTAATACTATTACTACTAGAACCCCTTTCATCAACCCCTAGTAACTCCCTTTCAAACCTCCCCTTGTTTCTTCCCCCTAGTGAAATAGACGTTTAATGTTGGTCAAAAACAAGGCTACAGCTCTACACTATTCTCTCCCTTCTTAACGCCCACACCCGCGCATCGCTAATGAGTGTGATCACCTGGACAGAGACACAGATGGACAGCGCGACAAGGTGCATCCCCGGTAAGAACATCAAGGATTCAATACACTTATAGGTTTTGTTCTATAAGGGATTCAATACACTTATTGTTTGTATCTATAAGGGATTCAATACACTTATTGTTTTGTTCTATAAGGGATTCAATACACTTATAGTTTTGTTCTATAAGGGATTCAATACACTTATAGTTTTGTTCTATAAGGGATTCAATACGCTTATTTTTTGCTCCATAGACACCTAGATAAATGTTATCCTTGTTGTGTGACGTACGCACCTATTTGGTAGCCCCGATTTATTGACAGCGAGCTTCGCTCGCTTCGCCTTACCATAAAACCCGGGGAAACCCAAGTTTCCCAAAAAGTGTATTACTACTCCTAATATTGTCGGATTGAGCTGAAATTTGACATGCTAGTAGTGTTGTCAAAACCAATGGGGGTCGTCGGAAAAAATTTTTTGCGTAAAACAAACCCTTAATGAGTAATTAGCGTTAAACTACTACTAATTATTGTTGGATTGAGCTGACATTCGACATCCAAGTAGTGCTGTCAAAATCAATGGGTCTGTTATAAAAAAACATTTTGCTTTAGAACAAGCCCTTAATGAGTAATTCAGTAATGATTTAATTGGCGGAACGTGGCTCGCTGTCACTTTCCCAAAGCCGAAAAGAACTGAGCCAAAAGCAAAAGGGGGCCCGAGGTGGACGCTATACTTGATTTATTTATTCATCTAGCACCGCCAGTTAATTTCGCATATTGATAATTATAAAACACCAATCCTTGTTTTTAGTAGAAAAGAGAGAGAGAGAGAGAGAGGAGAAGAGAGAGAGGGGAGAGAGAGAGAGGAGAGGAGACGAGAGAGGAGAGAGAGAGAGAGAGAGAGAGAGAGTCCTACCTTTCGTCCAGTTTATTTAAACTACTGCCCTTGCTCACTGTCTATCTATCTATCTGTCTGTCGTCTATTGTCTATCTATCTCTCTGTCTGGTCTATCTTGTCGTCGTATGGTTATATATCTGCCTGTCTGTCTGTCTGTCTGTGCGTCTGTGTCTGTCTAAATCTATCTCTCGTTCTGTATTCTATAATCTGTCTGTCTGTCTGTCTGTCTGTCTGTCTGTATTCTATCTCTCTGTCTGTCTGTAGGGATGTCTATATATCTGTCTGTCTCTCTATCTGTCTGTCTGTGGTCTGTCTGTCTTGTCCCCCGTCTGTCCCCGTCCCATCTGTCTATCTATCTCTCTGTCTGTCTGGGATGTCTATATATCTGTCGTCTCTCTGTCTGTCTGTCTGTCTGTCGTCTATCTGTCTGTCTGTCTGTCTATCTGTCTACTATCCTCTGGTCTGTCTGTATGGTCTATATATCTGTTGTCTCTCTGTCTGTCGTCTGTCTGTTGTCTGTCTGTCTGTTGTATGTCTATATATTTGTCTGTCTCTGTCTGTCTTCTACTGTCTATCTATCTCTCTGTCTGTCTTTTTCTGTCTCTCTATCTGTTTTGTCTGTATGTCTGTCTGTCTGTCTGTTGTTCTATCTGTCTATCTATTTTCTGTCTGTCTGTCTGTCTATATATATGTCTGTCTCTCTGTCTGTCTGTCTTCTGCTGTTCTGTCTGTTTCTCGTCTGTCTATATATTTTGTCGTCTATTTCTGGTCTGTCTGTCTGTCTGTCTGCTATATATCTGTCTGTCTGTCTGTCTATATATCTGTCCTGTCTCTATCTGTCTGTCTGTCTGTCTGTCTGTCTGTCCCATCTGTCTATCTTCTCTCTGTCTTGTCTGTCTGTCTATATATCTATCTCTCTGTCTGTCTGTCTGTCTATATATCTGTGTCTCTCTATCTGTCTGTCTGTCTGTGTCATCTGTCTATCTATCTCTCTGTCTGTCTGTTTTATATATCTGTCTGTCTCTCTATTGTCTGTCTTGTCTGTCTGTCTGTCTGGGCTGTCTGTCTATATATCTGTCTTCTCTCATATGTCTGTCTGTCTGTCTGTCTGTCTATTATCTGTCTGTCTCTCTGTCGTGCTGTTTTCTGTCTGTCTGTCTGTCTAATTTTTCTGTCTGTCTCTCTATCTGTCTGTCTGTCTGTCTGCCTGTCTGTCTGCCTATATATATGTCTGTCTCCCCTGTCTGTCTGTCTGTTGTCTGTCTGTCTATATATCTGTCTGTCTCTCTATCTGTCTGTCTGTCTGTCTGTCTGTCTGTCTGTCTATATATCTGTCTGTCTCTCTATCGTCTGTCTGTCTGTCTGTTTGTTTGTCTGTCTATATATCGTCTGTCTCTCTGTCTGTCTGTCTGTTGTAGTCTGTCTATATATCTGTCTGTCTCTCTATCTGTCTGTCTGTCTGTCTGCCTGTCTGACTAACTACCAGCAATTCGGTCATTACATGTTACCTGATGTATGCTTTGTAGTGACGTTATAATGAGGTAATTGCCCTTGTGTGTGTGTGTGTGTGTGGTGTGTTTGGGGTTGGTGTGGGTGGGTGGTGCGTGGGTGCGTGCGTGCGTGCGTGCGTGCGTGCGTGCGTGCGTGCGTGCTGTGCGTGGTGTGCGTGCGTGCGGGGCTGTTTCGTGGGGTGCGTGGTGCGTTGCGTGTGCGGGTTGGTGGTGCGTCGTGCGTGGTGGGGTTTCGTGCGTGTGCGTGCGTGCGTGCTGCGTGGGCCCTGCGTGGTGCGTGCGTGCGTGCGTGGTGGTGGTGTGCGTGCGGGGTGTGCGTGGTGCGTGGTGGCGTGGTGTGTGCGTGCGTGGGTGCGGGGTGTGGTGTTGCGCGCGCGCTGGGCGTGGTTTGTGTGCGTGCGTCGTCGTGCTGCGTGCGTGCTCTTTGCGTCTTGCGTCTCTCTCTCTCGTGCGTGCGGAGTTGGTGTTGTTTTTTTCGATGCACTTTAAAGATTTTTATCTCTTTTG
>JACEEZ010023353.1:0-17500 GCA_016584305.1 Chionoecetes opilio
AAAAACAAAAAAAAAAAAAACCCAAAAACCCCCGGAATTTTGAACTTTTTTTTTCGGGGGCAAGAGGGAAAAAAGACACGGAGAGAGAGAGAGAGAGGGGGAGATAAAGGGGAGAGAGAGGAAAGAGAGAGAGAGAGGAGAGGAGAGGGGAAACAAAAACTTCCCGCCACTGATTTGCTTTTGCTGTTGTGGAAAAAAGGAAAAGGAAAAGTGTTGGGTAAGCCGTAGAATAAGTAAAGAAATGTAATAGTATTTTGTAGAGTCTTCTCTCTCTCTCTCTTCTCTCTCTCTCTCCTCTCTCTCCTCTTCTTCTCTCTCTCTCTCTCTCCTCTCCCTCTGTCTCTCTACCCTCAGGGGTGGCTGGGGTTGGGGTAGAGTGCTTGCTTTTTTGTGCGTCCGCATTGGGTCGGGGTTTCGAGCCTACCAAGTTCCCCCTGGCGGGGTGGCGTTTTGTATAGTCAAAAACCCTTTGTATGGTATTGAAAAGTGTCTAGATAGGATAAAAGTATTTATTTCCCTTCTCTCTCTTTTTCTCTTCTTTTCTCTCCTTCTCTCTCTCTCTCCTTCTCTCTCTCCTTCTCTCTCTCTCTCTCTCTCTCTTCCTCTCCTCTCTTCTTCTCTCTCTCTCTTTCTCTTCTTGATGTGTGTGTTTGTGTGGTTTCATTGTTTTCCGTCCCCACACTCATATCATTCAAATCAATCTTTGTCACCATCACCCCTCAGGGTTGTCATTTTTCCCCCAAACCACCACCCCCCCCACCACCCCACCACCACCACCACACTCATCATATAAATGTTTCTGTTTTTTTTTTTAAAATTTTTTCCTTATTACAACGACAAGAATTTATCTTTTCCGAAGTCTTATCATTTTTTCTTTTTTTCCTTTCCTTTTTCTCTTTCCCTTTCTTTTGTCTTTGTTTCCTCTCCAACCCATTTTTTTATTTCATGATTTTCAAGTCGGTAAATTTTTTTTACCCTTTTTTTTTTCATTTTTTTTATTTTTATTCCTTTTTCTTCTCCTCCTCCATTCCTCCTCTCCTATCCTCTTTTTCCCTCCTCCTCCTCCTTCTGCTCCTCTTCCTCCCCCTCCCCTTCTTCGTACAGGAATGTCAGGCCCTTCCCATGCCTCCTTGTTAAAGGGCTATTTTTAACCCTTTTGAAAAGTATCGAATTTTAAACTCCTACAAGCCTTCAATATTTTAAAGTTTATTTTCCTCTCTCTCTCCCTCTTTTCCTTCCCTCTCTCTCTCTCTCTCTCCTCTCTCTCTCTCTCTCTCTCTCTCTCTCTCCCCTTCTCTCTCCCCTCTCTCCTCTCTCTCTCTCTCTCTCCTCTCTCTCTTCTCTTCTTTTTGACCCTTTCCTTCTTCCCCCCCCCTTTTTTTTTCCCCTTCCCTCTTTTCCTTTTTCCCCTTCCCTTTCAAACCCCTTTTTTTTCCCTCCTATACGGTCCTTTTTTTCATAGCTGTGATTCTCTCCCCTCCCCCGTTTCTTCCCCCCTCCCTCGTCTTCCCCTTTTCGGGTATTTTCCCCGCCTTTTTCTCCTTCTCAGAAAACCATTCTTCTCCCCCAATGTTTGCCTTTCCCCGACTGCCCTCTCTTCCTTTTCGTTATGCCCCGTCTCTCAAGCTTCCCCTCCTTATTTCCTTCTCTCTTTCCCCCCTGTCTCACTTCCCCATCCTTCCTTATCATACTTCCCTGGTTTATGCCCCTTTCTCCCCCCTGCCTCCCTTTCCCTATTGTCTCCCCCCCGCTGCCAGTCCCCGGGTTCCTCCTCCCTCTAAGAGTCAAGTCATCAGGCAGGGCGGTGAAGGCGTCCGGGGGTTTTTAAATTAAGGGAGCGCTGCAGCCTCCAAACCGGTTATGACTGTGTCCCCCGGCCGACTCATAGTGTGTGTGTGTGTGTGTGTGTTGGTTGTGTGTGTGTTGTGTGTGGTGTGGTGTGGTGGTGTGGTGTGTGGCCCGTGCAAAACCCCTTTTCCCTATCCCCACCTTCGCGGCGTAAGAGCCCCTCGCCTCACACGGCTGTACAAACAAAGGTTTCGAATATTTCAAAAAAATTAAAAAAAAAGGAAAATGTTGTGTCCTGACTGCCCACGAAGCACGTTGTGCGGCACCCCACTGCCCCCCCCCTGCGAGGCCGCAAGGCACGGCCACGCCCCCCCCATGCTAGGGCCCGCAAGGGACGGCCCTGCCCCCCACCTGTGAGGCCACAAGGGACGGCCACTGCCCGCAACCCGCTGAGGCCAGCAAGGCACGGCCCCTGCCCCCCAATGCTGAGGCCAGCAAGGACGGCCACTGCCCCCCACCTCTGAGGCCAGCAAGGCACGGGCCCCTGCCCCCACCTGTGAAAACCAGCAAGGGACGGGCCCTCCCCCCCCGTGAGGGCCCCGCAAGGCACGGCCATGCCCCCCCCCCTGTTGAGGCCAGCAAAGGGACGACCCCGCCCCCCTACCCGCTGAGGCAGCAAGGGGACGGCCACTGGGGCCCTTTAGCACTAACATCAGCCTAATTTCCATTTCCTTATGAGGGCTGGGGCCCGGGCCCTCAATAAATTTGGGAATAAACTTCGGGCTGCGATACCCCTCATGAGGAAAGGGGGTGGAGGCAGGGCAGGCGGGGTGAGGGGGGGGGGGAGGGGGGGGGTGCGCCAGCTTTACCCCACGTCATTACTCCCATATATTGTATATAGAATTTTGATCATCACAATTTTTTGACCTGTAACAGATGACCCTTTCCGCGTCACCCATCCAGGAGGAAACTAAGCTTTAAATATCTGGAGTGCCGCGTCACCACGCGTGCTGCCCCCCGCTTTGGGGACGCCTTGTGCCCGGGACGGGATCTTGGCGGGGCCCAACAGGCTGCCCCCCCGACCCCCCACCGCTGCAGCAGGGGGCCCCGGGTCCGCCCGCCGGACACAGGTATTCCATTGCCGGCGACGAGTGTCGGGGAGGTGACTCACCAACCCCAGCGCCGCGCCCTGCTGTCCCGAGGGTCGCCCCCCCCCCCCCCCAACACTTCCACTTCCCCCGGGGCGGCCTCGCACCCAGCACCCGGGAAAATTTTCAGGGCAGGACGTGGCCGTGCCGGAGTGTTGGCCTCACAATGGTCATCGTGTCCAACAAAATCACAAAAGTTTTCTCTTTAGGCTTCTAATGTTAACAGGTCACAGTTTACTGGTGCTCCGGTCAATGTGTAGGTTTTGTTTAGACAAAAGTGGCAGCCCGCCGTGCGCGCCGCGTCGTAATGGCACAACGGCCGCCGTGCAGGATCACCGCCACGCAAAAAGACAGCAACCATTCCAACTTTAAAGGGAACTTTGATGCAGCCATGGCGCCGCAGCCGTCAACGAAAAATCCAATAACCTTCGTGAGGCGTTTGTGATCCGCTTTTGTCATTTCCAACAAGGTGATCGTGAAGGACGCTTCATCACACCACTAATTACCTTTTTTACTCTGTGACGTGTAACACACACACACACACACACACACACACACACACACACACACACACACACATACACAAACACAACATACACACACACACACAACACACATACATACACACACACACATACACACACACAACATACACACACACACACACACACATACACACACAACACACACACCACATACACACACAACACACACACACACACTGTTACGACCACTTCATGTTCCTAACTACCTTTCTTCTTTTTTGTGCTTCTCGTTGTCCCCCTAGTTGCACGTCAATTCACTTTCACTTCTGGTGGTTCAGTATAGCTCCACTGTTTCGTTTATTGTTTCGTTTTTGTTCCGTATTACAGTTCCCGAGTTTTCCTCAGCCTAAAGAGGCGTTAGGTAGTCAGTGTGTCCTGACCTTTATACCCTACCAGTGGTATTACCTGTGTGTGTGTGTGGATTTAGCAGCCATCTTTTCCACTATTTATTTGTGAGTATTGCCGTGTTGGATTGTGTGTACCCATCTTTTGTTTCCGTGTGTTTCCGTGTGGGTGTTTCCGTGTGGGTGTTTCCGTGTGGGTGTTTCCGTGTTTGTGTGTTTGGGTTTCCCTTTTACATATTTAAGTTTCGTTTCTTTGGGAGTTCTGGTTTACACTAGTAACTTTATTAACTTTCTTTGTCCCGTATGTTTATTTTCTGTATTCATTTTTTTTGGTTACGCGGCTCGGACCTGTAATTTTCACTCTGCCGTCGAAACAGAATTGGCGACCTTGCCAGGATATCTCGCTTAACGATTGTCGACTTGTTTCCCGTTGTTTGTTTGTGCCCTTTGTTGCCGTCACTATGGTTGTCATAAACCATGATGACGTGGTTGCATTTGTTCACGCCGTCCCTACCTTTGCACAAGTTGCGGCACTAAGCGTTGCTGAGATACGTAAGGCTGAAGCCGAAGCTCGCAAGAGTAAAGCCGAAGCTGAAGTGGAGAAAATGCGGTTACAACTGCAATTAGCCCAGTTAGGTCGTGCCCCTACCAACAGTAACCCTACCCACAGTGCTACCTCTCATTTTGATTTAGGACGCGCCGCAAGACTTGTCCCTGCCTTTACAGAGGACAATGTTGATGTTTATTTTCCTACTTTTGAGCGAGCGTCTGGCCAAGACTTTGAAGTGCCCGGTTGATTTTTGGCCAGTTTTGTTGCAACAATCTTTAACGGGAAAAGCGCTCAGAGTATATGCATCTCTTTCAGACAGTGATGCATGTACATTTCAGGTCATTAAGGAAGAGGTATTAAAAGCATATGCACTTGTTCCTGAAGCATACCGTCAACGCTTCAAAGGACTCCGTAAGGAGCCTGAACAGACTCACCTCGAGTTTGCCAGATGTAAGAGGGAGGCGTTGAACAAATGGCTTCTTTCAAAGGATGTAAGTGAATTCACTTCACTGGTGGAACTAGTCTTAACCGAAGAGTTCCTCCGCACCATTAACGAAGGAGTAAGTGACTATTTATTGGACAGGGAATTTTTGACTATTGAGGAGGCTGCTAAACACGCTGATGGGTACACACTTAGACATGGCAATATTCACTTTGGCTCTAAATCCCCACAGGTACTTCGACCTTCTGTTCCATGGAACCAGGAGAGACCACTTACAAATGGTCCGTTTCGAAACAAGGCTCAGGCACACTCACCTCGTTCGCCACCTCAGGGGGCGTTCCATGTACAGAAGTATTACTGTACATTTTGTGGAAAGTCTGGCCACAAAGCAGACTTCTGCTATAAAAGGCTCCAGCCTACAGAAGGCAAGCCTATTTTGACAGTGTCGAATCAGACGCCTTTGGGAGATTCTGTTAAGCCGACCACGGCTGAAAGCAAGCATGTAGCTTTCATTTCTGCTGCAGAAACAGCACCAGAGAGTGCTTTCTCACCTCTCGCTTCTCAGGACAGTGTTTGTCACAAGGAAAATTTTGTGGAAGATCCAAATGCCGTGACACGCTCTATGAGTTCTGGTAACCATGGAAGCTTGACTGCCCAACAAGAGGCAGACTCCTTTGGATAATAACACACTGTGCCTAGATAAACTTTTTGCTAACCCTTATCCCTTCCAGAGTGTTTCTGGTTCTCCCTTAGGTCCCGCTGATACTGGGAGAGAAGCTTTGATGGCAGCTCAAGAGTCTGACGACTCGTCGCAGTCATTGTTTGACCAGGCGCGGACCCCGCTGCTCAGTACTTTATCCGTGACGGTGTACCTTGCCGCCGCTGGTTACCCGCCACCATGACGGAGGACGCAGACTGGGCTTCAGTAACTCAAATTGTTTTACCAGTCTCTTACAGGCAGACTATCCTGGCCGTTGCCCATGACGGATGTTTTTCAGGACACTTGGGTGTTCGAAAAACGTTTACCAGGCTGGCCAGGAATTTCTTCTGGCCCTTATTATCAATTGCCATTATTATCATATGCCATTATTGTCAATTAACTGGGAAACCTAACCAACCCATTCCACCTTTCCCACTTGTTAAAGTCCCTCACATACCTGAACCATTTAATTCAATTCAATGTGACATTGTTGGCCCTTTGCCTGAAACCACAAAGAGTTTTGAATATATTTTCACTATGATTGACACTTCAACTAGGAATTTACATGCAGTTGCTTTACGGAAGGTTACCGCTAAGGCCATAGTAACGTCCCTTCTGGACCTTTTTATCCACTTTGGGTTGCCATACAGAGTGCAGACTGATGGTGCTTCATACTTTGTCGGGAAAGTTTTTAAGGAAGCCATGGCAGAGTTGGGTATAGGACATAGCGTATCATCTCCTTATCACCCACAGACCCAAGGAGCTGTTGAACGATCGCATCAGACCTTGAAAGGCATCCTTCGTAAGTACGCTGTCCAGTACAGTTCATCATGGGATGATGATTTCCCGTACCTGTTGTTTGTCCTGCACGACACTCCCAATGAGAGCACAGGTTTTTCACCCTATGAGCTTGTGTTTGCCCACCGTGTGAGAGGACCACTTCACATAGTTAGGGAAAGATTGTTAGGTAGCTCAGAAGAGAGTACCAATGTGCTTCACTTAGTAGATGTCCGGGAACGACTGTTGAGGTGCTGGCAGTTGGCCGCCGACAACGTGCAGCAATCCAAAACCAGGACCAAGACTTGGTACGACAAGAAGGCGCGACATCGGGAATTCCTGCATGGTGATAAAGTCCTCGTCTTCCTGCCAGCCCAAGGCCAGCCACTCCACGCTAAGTTCCATGGGCCTTACTCAGTCTTTAAGGAAGTAAGCCCTACCAACTAAATCATTTCCACTCCTGACAGGCGCCGTTTACAACGCTTGTGCCACGTCAACGCTTTGAAGCAATACCATACGCGTCCCGAAGTTGCAGAAGAACTAGTTCCTGTGGGCGTTGTGGACACTTGCTCTGTTGACTGGGAGGATGCTGAAGACGAAGAAGAGACTAGCCCACTCGACTGGTCATCAGTTGGTACTTGGCGGTTCAACTCAGCCGAGCTCACCATGGAGCTTCAACATCTACCTGAGTCGAGGAGGTCTGATATTTTGACCTTGGTACACAACCATCCTCAGGTAATTAAAGATAAACCTGGATGTACCACTGCAGTGGTGCATGACATAGATGTAGGTACGGCGCCATCCATCAAGCAGTCTCCCTACTGCGTGCATCCCAGCAAGATGGAGCAAGTGAAGAAGGACCTGGCCGAGATGGAGGAATTGGGAATCATCGAACCAGCAAGCAGCGAGTGGTGTTCTCCAGTCACCCGTAAGGACCCCTACCCCCTACCGAGGATCGACGACTGCATAGAGGTAGTGGGAAATTCAAAGTTCCTGACCAAGGTCGATTGTCTTCGCGGTTTCTGGCAGGTACCCTTGACTAGTCATGCCCGAGACATTTCCTGCTTTGCCACTTTAGGGAAGACATATAAATTTAACGTAATGCCTTTTGGGCTTTGCAACGCCCCTGCCACTTAACAACGAATGATGGCTAAAATCACTAGTAATGTACCTGGTTGCACAATATATTTAGATGATATTGTGATTTTTTCTGACACTTGGTTAGATCACGTAACTCAATTGGATGCTCTCTTCTCAGCTTTAGGGAATACTAGACTTGTTGTTAACCTTTCCAAATCTGAGTTCGCGTATGCTCAGCTTTTGTTTTTAGGGCATGTTATTGGGTTGGGCACACTTGCCCCTCCTACAGCTAAATGTGATTTTGCACAGTTGGCATTACCTCTCACCACGCTACTGAAAAAGGGTTGCTCATTTATCTGGACACGGACTTGCGAAGATGCTTTTCAGGGTCTTAAAAATGTCCTATGCTCATACCCTGTGTTAATGGCTCCTAACTTCCACAGACCTTTCAAGCTAGCATGTGATTCCAGCAATTTTGCCGCAGGTTCTGCACTCTTGCAGGAGCGTGATGGAGTGGACCATCCGGTGGCCTACTTTAGCAAAACGTTTACACCTGCACAGACCCGCTATGCTACCGTAGAAAAGGAGCTTTTATCCATTATTTTGTCTACAACATTTTTTATTACTACCTTTTGCCACAGTTCGAATTTGGGTTCACCCAAATTCTCTTTATGGGGGGAAGACTGTTACGACCACTTCATGTTCCTAACTACCTTTCTTCTTTTTTGTGCTTCTCGTTGTCCCCCTAGTTGCACGTCAATTCACTTTCACTTCTGGTGGTTCAGTATAGCTCCACTGTTTCGTTTATTGTTTCGTTTTTGTTCCGTATTACAGTTCCTGAGTTTTCCTCAGCCTAAAGAGGCGTTAGGTAGTCAGTGTGTCCTGACCTTCATACCCTACCAGTGGTATTACCTGTGTGTGTGTGTGTGGATTTAGCAGCCATCTTTTCCACTATTTATTTGTGAGTATTGCCGTGTTGGATTGTGTGTACCCATCTTTTGTTTCCGTGTGGGTGTTTCCGTGTGTGTGTTTCCGTGTGTGTGTTTCAGTGTGTGTGTTTCCGTGTGTGTGTTTCCGTGTGTGTGTTTCCGTGTGTGTTTCCGTGTGTGTGTTTCCGTGTGTGTGTTTCCGTGTGTGTTTCCGTGTGTGTTTCCGTGTGTGTTTCCGTGTGTGTGTTTCCGTGTGTGTGTTTCCGTGTGTGTGTTTCCGTGTGTGTGTTTCCGTGTGTGTGTTTCCGTGTGTGTTTCCGTGTGTGTTTCCGTGTGTGTTTCCGTGTGTGTTTCCGTGTGTGTTTCCGTGTGTGTGTTTCCGTGTGTGTTTTCCGTGTGTGTGTTTTCGTGTGTGTGTTTCCGTGTGTGTGTTTCCGTGTGTGTTTTCCGTTGTGTGTTTCCGTGTGTGTGTTTCCGTGTGTGTGTTTCCGTGTGTGTGTTTCCGTGTGGTGTGTTTCCGTGTGTGTGTTTCCGTGTGTGTGTTTCCGTGTGTGTGTTTCCGTGTGTGTGTTTCCGTGTGTGTGTTTCCGTGTGTGTGTTTCCGTGTGTGTGTTTCCGTGTGTGTGTTTCCGTGGTGTGTTTCCGTGTGTGTGTTTCCGTGTGTGTGTTTCCGTGTGTGTGTTTCCGTGCGTGTGTTTCCGTGCGTGTGTTTCCGTGCGTGTGTTTCCGTGCGTGTGTTTCCGTGCGTGTGTTTTCCGTGCGTGTGTTTCCGTGCGTGTGTTTCCGTGCGTGTGTTTCCGTGCGTGTGTTTCCGTGCGTGTGTTTCCGTGCGTGTGTTTCCGTGCGTGTGTTTCCGTGCGTGTGTTTCCGTGCGTGTGTTTCCGTGCGTGTGTTTCCGTGCGTGTGTTTCCGTGCGTGTGTTTCCGTGCGTGTGTTTCCGTGCGTGTGTTTTCCGTGCGTGTGTTTCCGTGCGTGGTGTTTCCGTGCGTGTGTTTCCGTGCGTGTGTTTCCGTGCGTGTGTTTCCGTGCGTGTGTTTCCGTGCGTGTGTTTCCGTGCGGGTGTTTCCGTGCGGGTGTTTCCGTGCGTGTGTTTCCGTGCGTGTGTTTCCGTGCGTGTGTTTCCGTGCGTGTGTTTCCGTGCGTGTGTTTCCGTGCGTGTGTTTGCGTGCGTGTGTTTGCGTGCGTGTGTTTGCGTGCGGGTGTTTGCGTGCGGGTGTTTGCGTGCGGGTGTTTGCGTGCGGGTGTTTGCGTGCGGGTGTTTGCGTGCGGGTGTTTGCGTGCGGGTGTTTCGTGCGTGTGTTTCGTGCGTGTTTTGCTGGGTGTTTGCGTGCGGTGTTTTGCGTTCGGTTTTTCAGTGTTTTATGTTTTCATGTTTTTATGTTTCAGTGTTTTATGTTTCAGTGTTTTATGTTTCAGTGTTTTATGTTTCAGTGTTTTATGTTTCAGTGTTTTATGTTTCAGTGTTTTATGTTTCAGTGTTTTATGTTTCAGTGTTTTATGTTTCAGTGTTTTATGTTTCAGTGTTTTATGTTTCAGTGTTTTATGTTTCAGTGTTTTATGTTTCAGTGTTTTATGTTTGTGTTTTATGTTTGTGTTTTATGTTTGTGTTTTATGTTTGTGTTTTATGTTTGTGTTTTATGTTTGTGTTTTATGTTTCAGTGTTTTATGTTTCAGTGTTTTATGTTTCAAGTGTTTTATGTTTCAAGTGTTTTATGTTTCAAGTGTTTTATGTTTCAAGTGTTTTATGTTTCAAGTGTTTTATGTTTCAAGTGTTTGTGTGTTTGGGTTTCCCTTTTACATATTTAAGTTTCGTTTCTTTGGGAGTTCTGGTTTACAATTGTTTAAGATTAGGGTTTTTGTGTGTTTCTGTGTCGCCTCTCGTTGTGAGATATTCTGTGTTTTTGAAGACTTCTTAAAGGCTTCTAGTCTTTTGTTTCTTTCGTTAACCGTTGCTTGCTTTCTTAACTTTTTTTTGTTTATCATATTAAATAAATGTCATAGTAACTTTATTAACTTTCTTTGTCCCGTATGTTTATTTTTTTTATTCTTTTTTGGTTCTGGCTCGCCCTGAATTTTTTCACTCTGCCGTCGTAACAACCACTAACACCCCCACATACTACACCCACACACAGTCGCTCACAGCCCAAACACACACACACATCGCTCGTCCCCACACACAACATACACCACACAACCGGAGACCCGCAGACACACAACTATAGGTTGTACAATTTATAAGTCAAAAGATACTAATTAAATCTGTACTCTCTCGCAGGTGAACTCAGTCTTGTTGTGGGGTTAATACTGGGGGTTCGTGGTACAGTGTGTAATAAACTTCTAAGAAATACGAAATATTATCGAGGGGATCATGAAATTTTTTAATACTCGAAGCATTAAAAACGGCTGGCCCAACTTCTTCCCAACGTGGGCCACTAGGCCGAAACATATACTTTGAGGGCCCATAAATATATATATATAATATATATATATATATATAATTAATTATATATATTTTTATTATATTTATAATATATTATAATAATATATATTTTATATATATAATAATTTCATTTTTTGTAATAAAAAGGGTTTCTAGGGCCGGGGCAAAGCCTCCCGAAAAGAGGCATCTTCTGCGGTCCAGAGTTCGATCCCGGCCCCGCTCTTTTCCGGGGGTTTTTTTCCACGACAATTCGGCGGGTTCTGTCCCCCTTGAGAGGGTATGGGTGTGGGTGAGTGGGTCCCCGCATTACCAAAGATCGTTAAAAATGACCTCCCAACTTGCACCGGGAGGGGGGAAACTTGCGATCGCGAACTGCCACGCGTGGGCAAGGCCATGGGGGAGCCACGGGGGGTGAAAAAAAAAAAAAAAACACAACACCACACAAAACCCCCACACACACTATATGTGTTTTTAAAATTATATATATATATGCATCATTAAAAATACATACTATAATTAAAAAAGCGAAAGTGTGTGTGTCCCCGGGTAGGGGCCGCCCCCAGTGCCCATCCCTTATTGGCAAGTTTTGGAACCGGGTCACAGGGGAAGGTTTTAAGCCCACTTATAGTAGATCCCTCACTTTTTTTTTTTTTTTTAGCAGCCTATTACGAAAATTGTGAAAAAGTGGTGCGAGAAATTTAGGAAACCTTGATGTAGGGGGTATAAAGGGTGAGTGAAGGTGGGGGTGATGGGTAAAGGGGGGAGTGAAAGGGTTGGGGGTGTGTAATGGTTGCATAATACATACTTTTTTACATCCCCGATTTCAGGAAAGTTAGAAGGGGGTATCTGGGAGTCCCATTTTGGTGGCCGAAGGCCCACCAATGCCCTCCGCAGGAGCAGCCGAAAAGTCCCGCCGGGGTGGCGGCGTTGCGGGTAGTTATATATATTATATTCACAAAGAAAAGGGGACGATTATAGTTCCCCTTCAAAATGGGTATTGTAGTTTTGGCGCCAGAATTATTGATGGCGCTGTCTGCCAATCTTTGCTTCACCTCCTGTATCAAGCATACAAGCATCCCCGAGCCCCACGGAGGGTTGCGAACTTGCGGCTGTCGCCAAAAGACTGCGAGGCGGTGCTATTAAACACTGCCATTGTCGCCATGAGCCAGATATCCGCGTTGATGAGGCAATGATGCACATAATTAGTCACAAAATCACGTAACAACAGAAGGTTGGTGCAATCATGGCAGGATTTTAGTGTGACGTTGCTGTGTACTTCAGAGTTTATACGAGTAATTTGAGCATATCGTGTCTCGGAAAACCCTTTTCGCTGACGTCACGGCGAGCTGAGCTCCGAATCCCTGGCTTGTATTACGTTCCCCTATTCTACCATTGCCCTACCCTTATTACTAAAGCGTGATCTGAATGTGCCTGAGCTGATGTGCTGTCATGCTGCACATATTATGCTGCTTCTTTTGCTCCTTTTATGATGCCTTCTTGCACTGAGTGCCAAGGCCTGTGCTTCGCGCACTGCCTCGGCTGTTCGAAACCACCACGACTGAAGCGGCAGTGGGAAACCCGCCGTCCCCCGCCGCCTCACGTTGGCTTCCAGCAGGGCGAGGGGGGTGTTACTCACGTGTGGGGTGGTTTTTTGTGGCCTTATCGTGGTAATCTGGAAACCCTCTGTGGTGACGAGGGCAAACTATCCGTGATGTCCGTGGTGACGTAAGGTAAGACTTTGTTCTGTAGTATTTATTTAGATATAAGAAGCTGCAGGCACGGGGAGGAGGCGAAAGGGTGGTGGGAGGCGGGGCGGGCGGTGTACGTGTGCAGGTAGCAACACGACGCGCCGCCCACCAAGCCGCCGGGACACCGCGTCCATCTGTGACGTGTGTGATCTTTTAGACCGCTGTGTCTTTTTCATTGTTTCCAGGAAATGTGCACCTCTCCTGCACTTCTGATCTTTTTACAGGAAACAGGAAAAAGGAGAAATAGAAACGAGAAACAAGCGAGGCAGGCGAGTGTGGTGAGATAAGGCGAGAGTGGGACACGGGAGATGGAAGGGAGGGGGAAGGTGAGAGGGAACGTGTGGGAGGCAGCAGAGTGGTGGGATGATGAGCCGTGATGATGGCCGGCACCTGGATCGCCTACCTGGTCTAATTAGGCGCCGGCATCACCTGTGCGAGGGAGGCTAAAGGCATTGTGCTGTGGCCGAGACGAGCATTTGCCTGTTGAGTTATTACCATGCCGCCGCCTCCTCCTCCTCCTCCTCCTCCTCCTGTTCTATTACCTTCATCACCACCACCAACCTTTCCTCGTCCTCGTAATTATAATCCACGCACACACCATCACCATCACCACCACCACCGCCACGCACACACCACACACCACCACCACCACGCACACACTACATCACCACCACCACCACCACCACGCACACACCATCACCACGCACACACCATCACCATCACCACCATCACCACGCACACACCATCACCATCACCACCACCACCACACACACACTACATCACCACCACCACCACGCACACACCATCACCACGCACACACCATCACCATCACCACCACCACCACGCACACACCATCACCACCACCACCACGCACACACCATCACCACCACCATCACGCACACACCACCAACCACCACCACGCACACACCATCACCACCACCGCCACGCACACACCACACACCGCTACCACCACCACCACGCACACACCACACACCACACCGCCACCACCACGCACAGACAAGCCCCTCAGACATTCGGGTCAGCGGCCAGGACTGCATCACGCCCACACCGCGGCCGCAGATTGGGGCGGCGCGGGCGTAATATTTCGTTCATATCTCTCCACGCATGTCGGAGCTGAAGGGGCAAACATTTTCTCCCCAAACGACACCCCAACCCGAACCCCCACTGTTTATCGCGATCCTACTCACCCCCCCAACACCCTAACCCTCCCCCCAACACCCTAACCCTCCCCCCCAACACCCTAACCTCCCCCCCAACACCCTAACCCTCCCCCCAACACCCCAACTCTTCCCCCCAACACCCTAACCCTCCCCCCCAACACCCTAACCCTCCCCCCAACACCCTACTCTCCCCCACACCCTAACCCTCCCCCCCAACACCCTAACCCTCCCCCCAACACCCTAACCCTCCCCCCCAACACCCTAACCCTCCCCCCCAACACCCTAACCCTCCCCCCAACACCCTAACCCTTCCCCCAACACCCTAACCCTCCCCCCCAACACCCTAACCCCCCCCCACCACCCTAACCCTCCCCCCCAACACCCTAACCTCCCCCCCAACACCCTAACCCTCCCCCCAACACCCTAACCCTCCCCCCCAACACCTAACCCTCCCCCCAACACCCTAACCCTCCCCCCAACACCCTAACCCTTTCCCCCCAACACCCTAACCCTCCCCCCCAACACCCTAACCCTCCCCCCCAACACCCTAACCCTCCCCCCCAACACCCTAACCCTCCCCCCAACACCCTAAACCCTTCCCCCCAACACCCTAACCCTCCCCCCAACACCCTAACCCTCCCCCCCAACCCTAACCCTCCCCCCCAACACCCTAACCCTCCCCCCCAACACCCTAACCCTCCCCCCCAACACCCTAACCCTCCCCCCACACCCTAACCCCCCCCCCACACCCTAACCCTTCCCCCACCACCCTAACCCTCCCCCCAACCCCTAACCCTCCCCCCCAACACCCTAACCCTCCCCCCAACACCCTAACCCTCCCCCCCAACACCTAACCCTCCCCCCCAACACCACCCTAACACCCTCCCCCCCCCAACCCCTAACCCTCCCCCCCAACACCCTAACCCTCCCCCCCAAAAACCCTAACCCTCCCCCCCAACACCCTAACCCTCCCCCCCCAACACCCTAACCCTCCCCCCCAACACCCTAACCCTCCCCCCCAACACCCTAACCCTCCCCCCAACACCCTAACCCTCCCCCCCAACACCCTAACCCTCCCCCCAACACCCTAACCCTTCCCCCAACACCCTAACCCTCCCCCCCAACACCCTAACCCCCCCCCCAACACCCTAACCCTTCCCCCTACTCGTCCCCTCCTCCTCACATCACCCCTCCTCCTCCCTCCCTCCCAAAGTTTGATAAGTTTCCCCAACACTCCCTTATCGCCCCCTCCCTCTCCTTCCCCCTCCCCCCTTCCTCCTTCCCCCCCACACACACGACGTTCAACCCAGATTACACACACACACACACACAATCCCTAACCAACCCACTAAAAACACCTTGTTCCCGTTTTCTTCGAGGATCTTTACAGCGCACACTTTTTTTTTTCATCCTTCCCTCCCGCCGGTGAAGTATGTAATTCTGATCCTCTTAAAGTATAGACCGCTCTTATTTATTGATGGGCTTAGTATTTTAGGAGGGATAACGATGCCCGGGGAAGAGAGTACTTACACCTTCGTGAACGTAAATATGGAGAGGAACACATTTTCTTATTATCCGTAGTGGTGGTGGTGGTGTTGGTGGTAGTAGTGGTGGTAGTAGTGGTGGTGAGGGTGGTGGTGGTGGTGGTAATTCCTCGCTTGTACTAAACGGCATAAGACACAATGCAAAACATATGCTCCTTCGTAATAAGCTTAACCGAGGCTCCCTTTTTATTTAACTTGTGCAGCCAAGAATATGAAACACACACACACACACACACACACACACACACACACACACACACACACACACACACACACACCAGAGGTGTACCGCTGAAATTATTTGAAAATTATGTTATCAATAGGTCACAGGCTGTATACTGCAACACAAAATATTCTTGCTTTAACTTTATATCTGCAGGTGTACCACAGGGATCAATTTTAGGACCAACACTTTTTCTTATATACATTGATGATATAGTAAATGCCAGCTCTAAATTTAGATTTACCATATATGCCGATGATACAAACTTGCTGCTGGAAGATAATGATATACACAGTCTCCATTCAAATCTGATAACAGAGTTACATTTAATAAATAACTGGATAAAAGTAAACAAACTAAGACTCAATATAACCAAAGCGAATTATATTATTTTTCAAAATCGGTCCATAAAAAACAACACACCTCCACTATTGCTTGACGGTAAAAAGCTACAATGTGTAACCCATACAAAATTTCTTGGTGTCATTATTGATGAAAATCTGAATTGGAACCTTCATATAGATAGCATATATTCAAAACTCTCTAGAATGTGTGGTATATTGTATAAAGTCCGTAATTATCTAACAGCTGAAGCCATGATAAGTATCTACTACACCCTGTGTTACCCCCATCTCATTTACTGTGTGCCTATATGGGCTTGTACTTGGCCTTCTTTCCTAAGAAAATTTAAAGTAATACAAAACAAAAATTTTAGATGCATATTTTTTGTGGGTAAATTTGATTCAACAGCTTTTTTATATTCAGACCATAAACTTCTTGATTTTTTTAATATTCATAAATGTTTTGTTCTTTACTTCATGTTTAAAAATATAAAAAATGCTCCAGGTACTTCTATTTATAAATTTGTAGAATCAACGCATGGAACCAGAGGAAGCAATATGAATTTAGTATGTCCACAGTTCCGTACAACACTCTTTAAGAACAGCATAAGCTGCTTTGGTCCTCAACTATGGAATGCTCTGCCTGCACACCCATAAAACTACTTACTAATAATATCAGCTTTTTTGAATTCAAGAGGAGAGTAAAAAAATCATTTCCTTGTCCTTCAGACCTCGCAAACATCCCACGAGTGATAGGTAGAATATGTATTTCATGTACATTTAAGATACCATACATGTATACATGTATAGTATTTATGTATGTAGTTTGGTATGTGGTTTAGTCATGGTGTAGTATTTTCATAGTCATAGTAGTAGTATTATATATATAAAGTATGTATTGGATAGCATAGGTTACGAAAGTTCTTATTTTGATTTTTTCATATAAATGTATATGTATATGTGTCATTGCATATGTATGGATGAATGAATGATCGTATATATGCGTGTGTGTGTATGTATATGTATGTATGTGTGTATGTGCATATATGTGTATATGTGTGTATATGTGTACGTATATGCATATGTGTATGTCTGTATGTGTATATGTATGTATATATGTATATGTATGTATATATTTTTTTTTGCTTCACGTTACAAAGTAGTATATTTTTACTACATAAACTAACAGCCAACTGATTCTGCTCAGCACATATAACTTATATCTGACCATGTCTGTCAGGGAGCCTTGGCTCGACAGACCGTGCCAACGACCACTTTTTATGTAATTACTGAATGTATATATTTACTAGTAATGGCAATAAACTTTACTTACACACACACACACACACACACACACACACACACACACACACACACACACACACACACACACACACACACACACACACACACACACACACACACACACACACACATCCTTATCTCTTTCCGCTACTGAAAGAGAGATACATTGCGGCAGAAACGATAATGAGAACCAGAGCAGTTAGAGGAACATAACAAATACACGAGCGAGAGCACAATAACATTGCTGTCTTGGTGAAGGGAATGCCGTTGAGTGTAAAGAGGGATGTTTTGTGCCTGAGTCTCGTGTTTACTTGGGGGAAGAGAAGCGTTCGTGAGGCGGAGAGGCAGACTGTATGCAAATGCCGCGTACGATGTAACAATTGGGACATTTGCAAGAGGAAGCTGCGGCGGAAAC
>JACEEZ010023353.1:22500-40000 GCA_016584305.1 Chionoecetes opilio
CAATATGTGTTAGGCCGCTTTCACACCAGAGTGGCACGTCGCACGTGGCATGCCACGTGGCACGCCATTTGAAAACGAACATCCGGAAATATATATTAGTGTTATGTGGAGTAAGGAGAGAGAGAAAGAGAGAAGAGACAGAGAGATCACTGCTGTATCTTTCTTAATATATTTTTTTCACTTCAGAATCACATTATCAAGACGAGAAGTAATGTTTGTTTAGTACTTCCATTTCCTTCACCACCACGGTCGCGATAACTTGCCGAATATGTCTCCTCCTCCTCCTCCTCCTCCTCCTCCTCCCCTCTCTTCCAACACAAGTAGTTAATAGTAACACGGTTGAGGCGTTTAACCCCTTGAAACCCAGAGCGTAATTTCCGTTGTAATTTGGCTACCATTAGACAATTTTTTGTGAATATAAGCAATATTTTATAGATATGACCTGTTTAGTATCCTTGGCGACTAACTAATTTAGTGTATTAAGTTACTTTGCGTAATGTTATGGCTAACAACAAATGCTTTTTTATAGCAAAGGAAAGATCTGGGCGTGAAGGGGTTAAGAACAAACTAGATTCAAACTTAACATCAACTGCTCGATTACTTCGGCCCTACGGAAACTTTTTGTTTTTTGTTTTTGTATTTTTGTAGCGTTAGCTTTAGTTTAGAGTATGTCTCACCTTCAATATTTCCTATAAAATTTCATTGCAGTTTTTCAATACTGCATGGTGTTTTATTCACACTTTTTTCCTGCCGGCCTCGGCCGGAGGGAGAGGTGGGTGGGGAGGAGCCTTCAACTTTGCTATTCTTTTACCTCTAACACCTAGAAACTATTGTGGTAGAAAGTAGTCACACAGACAGCCTCGTTTGGCCCAGAAGGGTTGTTGCTGTCTGTTCCCTCCTCCTCCTCCTCCGCCTCCTCCTACATAGCATACAACCAATCACAATTTTACTCTCTCTCCCTGACATCATCCAATCATTGAAAAGAAAAAATAGGTGACTTATCCATTAATTAACCAATAGCATGTAAAAGAGGAGAGAGTTGGAAGGAATTTTACCTTTGTGTACGCTAAATTGTGTAGTGTTTGGTGGAACAATTCCAATCATTTACCACCCTATTTGTGAACCAGTTATTCCCTATTTCTTTTTAAATCAACGCTTTTCCAGCTTGAATCCCTTACTTCTCAGTAGACAGGTGGTTAGTGCGGAGTCATTAGGGAGCTTTAAATGGAAGCTAGATAAATTCATAGATGGGGATGAAAGGTGGATGTAGGTAGTGTTAAGTAACAGGAACTACCTCGTGTAGGCCTCACGGCCTCTTGTAGCTTTCTTATTTTCTTATGTGCTTATGTACTACTACTATTACTAATACTACTAATACTAATACAACTACTACTACTTCAGCTACTACCACTACTACTGCTCTACTACTACCACCACGACTACTACTACTAACACTACTACTACTACTACAACTTCATAAGTGATATGACGTCTGACCTGCCGCATGTAGGGTAGCCCCCCCCTCCCCCTACTTCCCCCGCCTTCCTTCCTCCAGTCATCCCCAGTATAACCTGAAGGAGCAATGCCCCTCCTCCCCCCTCCCCCCCTGAAAAAATGAAGCTACGATAAAACAGGTCATCCGCTGCGCCCTGGGGGAGTTAATGATGCCCATGAACCTGATATTAAATCGATGCATAAAAAGTTACAATGAAAATAGAATAATAATGGGCGGTGGGTGGTCGGGTATTGTGCTGGACACACTATTCATGCTTTTCAAATACCAGTTGTCATTATATTTATACAGTTGAGGATAAAAGTTGTAGCTCAATCCATCGCATTGTTGATCTTTTCCAGCGCTGCGTCCGGCCGCCTCATCGACGCTGCACGGCTTAAAATTCCTTTTTCATCCACATTTTTTTTCATTTCATAACAGCGTATAGCCTATTCAGTGCTCTCTTTCTTTTTTGTGAGTGTGTGTGTGTGTGTTGTGTGGTGTGTGTGTGTGTTGTGTGTGTTGTGTGTGTTCTGTGTGTGTGTGTGGTGGTGCGTGTGTGTGTGTGTGTGTCGTGTGTCTGTGTGTGTGTGTGTGTGTGTGTGTGTGTGTTATGACTCGCATACTGGAAAGAGGAAATGAACTCTTTTTTTTCTTTAAAATTTAAAATTTAAAATTTTTTATTGAAATTGTGATTTTGGCAACTTTTTATTTTAAAACTTGAACTTTTATGGCCCAACACTGACTAGAGCGGAGAGGGGCTGACAACACCCACACACACACACCCAAAACACCCCCCCCCCCCCCCCCACCCCCACCCCCCCACCCACCCACCCACCCACGCACGCACGCAGGGCACGCAGGGCCACGCCCCAAAACCCCGGGCACGCACCCACGCCGCACGCACGCCCCCGCCCCCGCACCAGAAACGCACGCACGCACGCACGCACACACAAAAACACACAAAACACACAACACACCACACACAACAAACACCCCAAAACCCCACCCACACAAAACACACACACAAACCACACACACCACACACACAAAACCCCACCCCACACCCACACACAAAAAACCCACCACACACGACCCCTGTTTTTTGGGTCGTTTCCCCGTGTACCCAATCACAAATTAGAAACGGGGTTGGCACAAACTTTGCTAAAGTGTGTACGCATAGTTACGAGTGTCCCTAAGATTTGCCATGAGTCTTTTTACAAATTTGCTCGACTTGCAAGAGTTTGCTACGATTTGACGCCCCGTGGCTTAAATTACATGAGTATCGGGGAGGGAAATCCATATATGTGTGAGATACAGGGTCATTGCCCTAAAACCCCCGGGCGGGGGTTTTACCCCAAAAACCCCCCGGCTAACCCCCGGAAACCCATTCACTACGGGTTTTGGCCCGGGGATGGGGGTTTTTTTTTTAAGGAACCGCCCATGTTTCTCCGCTCCCCCGGGGTTTTCCCCCCGGGGAAACTTCGCGGTTGTAAAACCGAGGGGTGCAAAACCACTACCCTGGAGAAAACCGTACTATGAAAAATTCCACTACGCCCACTACTTATTCACTACGAATCCCAATTTAAATTGCCAAAACGATAAATGACCAGTCGCTACGATTTGATCCCTATATTTAAAGACCAGGTTTTGCATCCGTTTACGCTCCAAAAGTCGTAAACGTTGCGGGGCCCAGATTTTGAACAGGGCCCAAAAATTTGGCCACCCCTCGCAAGCTTTCCCCCAAGAAACCTCGCGCCCCTGCCACGATTTCTCCCCAAATTGAAACGACTTGAGGGCCCGACTATCCAAGAGTCCCCAAAAGAGTCCCGCCCACGTTTTTCGCGAGTAACGGTCGCCAAAATTTCCGGCGTGTTTTACTCTGAATTTTGTAAAGGGGGCTTTTCCTGCATAGAGAGAGAGAGAGAGAGAGAGAGGAAAGAGAAAAGAGAGGGGAGAGAGAAGAGAGATAGGGGGAGAGAGGGGAAGAGAGAAAAGAGGGGAGAGAGAAGAGAGAAAAAGAGAAAAAATCATGCGGGGCCTCAAAATTGGGATTAAGTGGATTCTAAAAAGACAACTTTGAAAACTGAATGGAAAAAACACCCCTCCTCCCCCCCCCCCCCCCCCCCCCCCCCCCCCCACACCAAAACCCCCATACACACACACATCATACAAAAATGCACACACAAAACCACACATACATACCACACAACACACACCAGAAAAACCACGAACACCCCCAAACACCCCACACACGCCCCACACACACACACACACACACAAAACCACACACACACCCCAAACACACACCCACACCCCCACCACACACACACACAAAAACACTAAAAAAAAAAAACCCATAAAAGGAGGGGAAAAAAATATAAAATCTGAACTTTTTTAAAAGCTTAGGATTGAACCCGAACGGGATCGTTTCCTCCTCCTCCTCCTCCTCCCTCCTCCTCCGCTCCTTCCTCCCTTTTTTTCCAATTAGCATTTGCCGCTTCCCGTTTCCCTCCCCCTTTTGAAAAAGCAAGGGGGGGGCGGGGGCGGGGGGCAGGGGGCGAGGGGGGGAGTATAAGGGAAGAAGAGGGGACCTTTGGGCTTTTTAAATTCCCCTGACGGACGCGCCTCGTAAGCCCCAGGGGCCCTTTAAACGGGTTCTGGGGGCCAAAGGGTTTTCTCGCTTTCGCACATAAATCTCCCTTTGGGAAACGTGTGTGACCCCTCCCTTTTCCCCTTTTAAATTCCTCCTCCTGCAATGCCTCCTCCCATTCCTCCTGAAACCCTTTAAATCCCCTTTCTTCCTCCTCCCCTCCTCCCCCTCCTCCCCTCCTCCTCCCCCCTCCTCCTCCTCCACCCCCTTTCCTCCCCTCCTCCTCCTCCTCCCCCTCCCCCCTCCTCCTCCTCCCCCTCCTCCTTTTTGTTTCCCCCTCTGCGACCCCTTCCCCCTCCTCCTCCTTGTGACTGCCTCTGCGACCTCCTTTTTTTTTGTTTTGGGTGTCAGTGGGGAAACCTTGGATCGGATGGATGTTTTGTGTTTCTTTGCTGTTTTCTTCTTCTTCTTTTTCTTCTCCTTTTCCTTTTCTTTCCTCTTCTTCTTCGTCTTTTTCTTCTTGCAGCACGAAACTTTTTAATTTTTCTATGTCTTTCGGGGGAAGGGGTAAAGGTAGGGGTTTGTGGGGGTTTTTATGGATTGAAATAGAGGGTGAAATAAAAAATAAACTACGAGCACATGGAGAGATACATGGGGTTTTCAGAGAGAGAGGAGGAGAGAGAGAAAAAGAGAGGGAGAGAAGAGAGAGAGAGAAGAAGAGAGAGAGAGAGAGAGTGTTTTTGATTCATAAATCCCTAACATCCACTACAAAACCCAATTTGTAAAGGGATGATTTAGTCTTTTGGGGCTCAACACACACACACCACACACACACACACCACACACACAACACACCAAAACAACACACCACACACCACCCACACACACACACACACCAACAAGAAAAACAAATTGTATCAAAAACCTATAAAAAGAAAAGGGGGTTAATTTTTTAAACCCTATATATTATATACCGGGGTATAAATATTTTATAAATAGTAAAAATGATTACACCCAGGATTCGGTAACCCGTACACAGACACTCACGAAACGCACGAAACGCACGCGCACGCACGCACCCCCGCACGAAACCACGCCCCTCCACCGCACGCACGCACGAAACGCACGCAACGCACGCAACGCACCACAAAACCGGGAAGCCCCGGGGTTTCGACCCCCGGGGCGGAGCGAAAGACAGGGGGCCCGG
Source organism: Chionoecetes opilio (assembly GCA_016584305.1). Lineage (NCBI taxonomy): Eukaryota > Metazoa > Arthropoda > Malacostraca > Decapoda > Majidae > Chionoecetes > Chionoecetes opilio. Next base: position 27,793 of record JACEEZ010023353.1, read on the forward strand.
GTCTTTTTAAAAACCCGGCCCCTGTCCCCCCAAACATTGAAGGGGAAAACCGGGTTTTAACCCTTGGGGGTTTTTTGACCCCCCCTCCCGGGGTGGTAAACTTGGGGCCAAAAACTAAAGAAAATAGAAAAATAATTTTTGAATGGAGGGGGCCCCATCGAGCATTGCTCTGGCCCTGTAAAATACAACTAGTTTTAACCCCAACTAAAAATACAACAAATTTAAAATACCCCCCACCCACACACACCAAACACCCCCCAACCCCACACACACACCACCCCACACACACCCCAAACACACACATAGGTTTGTTTTTCTATTTTTTTTTATTGCTAGGATGCGCCAGGTTTAGAGTCATTCGGAAAATTCGTCGAGCTGAACAGAATAAAAATGTGTTTTTGTGACTTCAAAAAAACGACGAGGGGGAAATTTAAATTTTGGCGTGTGTTTAATGGCAAAAATTTGATGGCGTGATGGCAAAGCTCTGCTGTGCTGCTGCTGCTGTTGTTTTTTTGGTTTGTTACCTCCCGCCCCCAAATTGGGGGGGTTTATTTTTTCACCCCGCCCTTTCTTCTGTCTGTCTTTTTTGTTGGTGTACAGGTTTTTCTCAAAAAAGCCCCCGAATAGTTTTGGGACCAAACCCCGGTATCCCAAAAGTCTTTTTGGGTTTAAAAAGGGAAAAAACTGTTTTAAATTTTTGGGAATGAAACCCTATTCCCAACGTTCCCCAGGGCAACCAATTAAATGAAATTCGGCCGGAGGTTTTCGCTCTTTGGGAGTGCATATAAAATTTATATTTTATATATATATATTATATATATATATATATATATATTATATATATATTTATATATATATATATTTTAAAATTAATATATATAGTTTATTTTAAATAAAAATATAAATAAAAAATTTAAATATAATAATTATATATTACATGTTATATTTTTTTTTATTTTTTTTTTTTTTTTACTTTTTTTATATTCGGGGGGGAGGTATGCGCTCTACTGGGGGCCCCCCCCCCCTTTGTTGTTGTTGTTGTTTTTGTTAGATTCCCTGTTTTTCACCACTCACTTTTTTTTTCTTTTTTTTGAGAGAGAGAGAGAGAGCTTTTTTTATTTTATCTCAAATCTCTCGCCCTCTTTTTTAAATTACATTTTGCTTCTACAAATTCTCTTATTTAATTTTTTTTTTCCTATTCTTACTCATATTCCTTCCCTTTGTTTTGTCAGCTTTTTTGTTTCATCTCAAAAATCAAAGTTTTCTATAAAATGTTCGCCATTGATTTAAGTATTCCCGTAATTTTTTCATAGCCTGTTTCCCCTTTTACTATCATTCCTTCATTAATTTTTTAGTGGTTTTTTTGTCATCCTTTTTTTTTCACCCCTGCAACGATAGTGATTTACAAAACCCCTACATCACCATCATCAAACCCCCACCATTTCATCACTAATGAACCACTATAAATATCATCATCACCAAATAAAAAATAATAATCACTATGATCCCCTTTCACCCTAAAAATCCCTCACCCCTACTATCATTATCATTCATCACCACCATTGAAAACCATGCAATAAAATTTTTAAACCCTCACCCCCCACTACCAAAATAAAAACCATCATCACCCCCATCCACTTTTCACATCGTATCAATATCTCCCCCAGATAAACCCCCATCCAACCACCCTCATCACCATCAACCACTATCATCACCCCCACCACTACGACCTCTCCTCAAATCCGGCCCCAAAGGAAAAGGGTCATTCCCCCACCAGAGTAATGGTGTCCTACCCCCCCCCCTTTCCTTTTCCCCCCCTCCGTCGTGCACCCCCCCCCTTTAAACCCCCCAAATAAAGCCCCCCAATGTCCCGCCCGCATATTTCCGAGTTCCCATTGCTATACGGAAACAGGGAAAACTGGGGAAACCAAACAACGGGGCGGTGGGGGGGGGGTTTTGGGGGGGGCTTATACCAGACGTCCCCCGCAAAAATATTTTTCGGGTAAATTGCTACTTTTTGTGGGGCAGATGTTTTGCGTGCCTTATTTAAAAAATATATTTGTAGAGAGAGGGGAGAGAGAGAGAAAAGGAGAGAGAGAAAAGGGGGGGGGAAACCAAAAATAAAATTAAATTTTTTAAAAATTATTTTGCATGGGTGTAATAATTAAAACCCAAGAGAGAAGAGAGGGAAAAGGGAAGAGAGAGGAGGAGAGAAAAGAAGAAGGGGGAGTGTTAAAAAAAATATTTAAAATTAAAATTTTTTAAATTTTTATAACTGCATGCCCGTTTTTAATTAAGAGAGAGAGAGAAAGGAGAGAGAGAGGAGAGGGGAGAGAACGAGGAGAGTTTGAAGATAGAAAGAAGAGAGAGAGAGAGAGAGGAGAGACGGAGAGGGGAAGGGTGGAACATTTTAAGTGAATGAAAGGGGGAATGTTTTGGGGGGGTTTTGGCCCCCAATCCCAGACCCCTACCCTAGATAAAAAAGTAAGTTGCCACCTGCATCATTCCCAGCAGCATATATACGAAATTTTAAACTCACTACTGATTTTTATGTGTCACTGAAGATGAAAACCAAAAGTTTTTTAATATGAAAGTATAATCTAAACCCCCTTTCCGCGGGTTTTTTTAAGCTTTGTATCTCCCCGTATAGACGGTTTCAAATCACCTACTCTTTTATTTCGGGGGGGAACGACAACGGGGAGGGCACAAAAATAAACACTAATGGCGACCTTAGTGTACCCGTTACCAAAGTCCCCCCTTCTTTTTATTTTTTTCATTTGTTCATTTATAGCCATATTTGACACAGATGAAGACACCAATGACACAGACTCTCCCCGATAGCCCCTTCTTAATTTCCCCCCGAAAAAAAACATGGAGTAAAAATGTAAATTTAAACGCCCACCAACAGACGCCTGGGTTTTCAAAGAAAAAAAAAGTTTTTTCTGGCGACTTTTTTTGTTTTTTTTTTCTACGGTAGAGTCGGGAAAAGGGGTCACTGTTATACCCCTCATTTCACCATGGGGAAAAATATAGGGGAAATGCTAAATTTTGAGGGAAGGTTTTTTTTTACTACATGTATAACGGTTTAAGGATGCCCCTGTTCGGGCTCCGCATAAAACTAAATAAATTTTTTGTTTAATGAAAAATTGGTTTTTTGTTCCGAATACGTATAAGACAGGAGAGAGACAGAGAGAGCGGGGGAGAAAAAGAGAGAGAGAGAGAGAGAGAGAGAGAAAAGAGAAGAGAAGGGGAAAAAGAGAGAGAGAGAGAGGGGAGAGAGAGAGAAGAAGAGGAGAGAGAGAAGAGGAGAGGGGAGAAAAAAAAAGGGTTGGGGAAAAAAAGGAAAAACATTTACAAGGAAAGTGACTTATATGACGGAACTTAGTAGTAGTACGCCCCGATGGTAAAAGTTTGAAGGGAAAACAAAAAACTTGGCTCATAAAAATATCTTAAAAAAATACCTTTTCTGCCCTTCTAATAAGTCACCTTTTGTTAAAGGGAGTCTTTTTTCCCAAACCCGCTGTTAAAACCCACATACTGGGGCCCCATGGAACAAAACTAGGACAATAAAATTTAAAATATCATGAAAAAAGTATAACTTTAAATTTTTTGGGCACAAATTAAGTACAAGAAAATCCTCTATATCTATCAAACTAAACCCTAATGAAATTTCTCTAATGGCCACTGCCATGAATTTTGCCCAAAGGCCCCGTTGTGCAGAATATTAAAACGACAAATTTCTTGGGGCCTTTTGGGTTTAGTTTTGGGCATGCTGTCTGGGGGCCGTCCCCTTTCCCAAAAAGGGGCTGCTTTCCCCCTTTGGGTTTTTTCCCGGCCTCTTTTTGGCCCTGGAAGTTGGTGCTGTCTGGGCCCCAGTCCCCCTTTCCAAAAGGTGCTGCTCCCCTTGGTTTTTCCCGGTCCTCTCTGGCAATGGGAATTGGTGCTGTCTTGGGCCCCAGTCCCTTTTCCCAGAGGTGCTGCTCCCCTTTTTTTTTCCCGGGCCTTTCCCGGCAAAGGAAGTTGGTGCTGCTGGCCGCGTTCCCCCTTAAACCCAAAAGGGGGCTGCTCCCCCCCTTGGGGTTTTCCTGGGGCCCCTTCTGGGAAAAGGAAATTGGTTTCTGTCTGGCCGCAGTCCCTTTTCCCAAGAGGTTCTGCTCCCCCTTTGGGTTTTCCCGGTCCTCTTCCCCGGCATGGAAGTTGGGGGCAAAGAATTTTTTCCCCCCCTTCCCTGCCCGGGGAAAGTATGGTACATAGGTCCCCCGTATGTTTAGTTTTTAAATCCAAAGGGTTGGGGAAAAAACTCTTTTTTAAAGAAATTACTTATTAGTAAACGCATGTAAGTATTTTTTTTAAAACTATTTTATGAGCCAAGTGGTTTTTTCTTCCTTTCTAAAATTCAAACCATCAGCGCTACTACTACTAATGTTCCGTCTATAAGTCACATTTTTTTGTCACTGTCTTTTTTCCTTTTTTGGGGGGTCCATTTTTTTTTTTTTCTCTCTCTCTTCTCCTCTTTTCCTTCTCTCCCCTCTCTTTTCTCCCCTTCTCTCTCTTCCCCTCTCTTCTCTCTCTCCCCCTCTCTCTCTTTCTCTCTCTCTCTTTTTCTCTCCCCCTCTCTCTCCTCTCTCCCCTCTTTTTCCTCCTCTTCCCCTCCTCCCCTCGCTCTCTCTCTCCTCTCTCCCCCTCCCCCTCTCTCCTTTTTTCTCTCTCTCTCCCCTCTCTTCTCCCCTCTCTTCTCTTTTTTTTGTCTCTCCCCCTCCCACAAATATATTTTTAAAAAAAGTCCCCGGGCAATTCTGGCCCCCAAAAGGGGAAGTTACCCCTAAATATTGTGCGTGGCGTCCCAGTATAAAACCCCTTTCCCCCCCCCCGCCCTAAACCCGCGCGCTGATTGGTTTTCCCTTTCCCCTGATCCCCCAATAGACTTCGCCCTAAAGCGTCCCGCCCGGCCCCCCCCGATACACGCGCTATTGAGAAAGGGAAACCCGCTCTATTGGGTGTGTGTCTTTTGATTTTAATGTGATTGTGGCAGAGAGGGAGAGAGAGAAAGAAAAGGGAAAACAAAACACCCAAAACCCAAAGGGAAAAAATAAAGACCCAAAAACAAAAACAGACCCACGGACAGGGCAGATGGGCAGACAACCGATTACAGGCAAAAAGACAAACAGGCCCCACGGGGAGCATATTAATAAATAGATTGACAGACCGCCCGATAAAAAAGAAATTTAGTAAGAAAGTTTTAAAAAAATTTTACCGGCCAAAAAACAGACAGACGTGTTAAAACGGGCAGACGACGGGTAAATAGATTGATAACAACAGATTAAAAAAGAAAAAGAGAAAAAAACGGGGGAAAAAGCATAAAAAAATCCAAAAAAATTTTTAACAAAAGAAAGGGAAAAAAAAAAAAAAAAAAAAAAAAAAAAGGGGAAGGAAAGGGAAGGAAGGCGGTAAAAAAAGGAAACTCTAAAGGGGGAAAAGAATCAAGAGTTTGAGGAAGGCGAAAAAGGGAAAATGATTTTTTTAAGGAAGGGGGAAAAAAGGGGCGGTTTAACCCCCTTTTTCCCCCTATCCCGCTTGTAGGGGCCCCCCGTACAAACAATGCGCCCAAAGGGAATTGGGGGGATTTGTGGAACGGGAAGGGAAAAAAGGAGGGAAAAAGCCGAGGGGAGAGAAAAATTTAACGGGGAAAGGACCCAAAGGGTTAGGGGGGGAAAGACGGGGTGAGATTGTGACCTTTTGTTGGAGGGCCCAAAGCGGGAGGGGGAAGGGGTTAGGAGAAGAGAAAAGAGGAAAAGGAAAAGAGAAAAAAAGGGAGAAAAGGAGAAGAGAGAGAGAGGAGAGAGAGGAGGAGAGGAAGGGAGGCAGAAAAAAAAAAATAGGAAAGTTTTAGACGAAAATATATTAAAAAAAACAAGGACAAAAAAAGGGGGAGGGGGGGAGAGGGAAAAAAAAAAAAAAAAAAAAACAAAAAAAAAAAAAAAAAAAAAAAAAAAAAAAAAAAAAAAAAAAAAAAAATTTAAGAAGGAAGGAAAAAGCGACCAGGGTTTGGGGGGGTTTTTTGGCGATTCGGGGGGCGGGGGCTATGGGGGTTTGTTTTGGGGTTTGTTTGGTGTGGTTTTTTTGCTTTGGGTTTGCCATTCTTGCGTGTTTTTTTCCGTTTTGGGCGCCCGGTGGTGATGGTGGTGTTTTTGGGTTTGTGTGTGTGTTTTTTGGGGTTTTTTGTGTGTGTGCTTATATTTTTTTATTGGTCCTTGTCTCTATGCTAAAAATATAAGCGTGCATATTACAACAATATAGGGTGCGTTTTCCGTGTGTGGGGGTATGTATGTGCGTTGTGTTGTGTTGTGGTGTGTGTGTGTGGTGGGGGTGTGTGTGTGTGTTGTTTCCTTCACGAGAATTTTTATTACTTTTTATATTACCTTGTTTAATATTTGCATGTATAAACATTATCAAAAAAAAAAAAAAAGAGAGAAGGGAGAAAAAAATTATTATGTGGTCATTGTGTATGTATATATTTTTGTATTGTAGTTTTAAAAGTTTAGGGATTTTAAAGTGTTTTTCTACTTTTGTGTCTCCAATTACATTTTTTTTTTTGCTTTTTTTTATTTTTGTGTCACCGTAAAAATACTAAATTTTCGAATTTCACCAGGTATTTATTTCTAACATGAACACATGAGAGAGACAGACACGAGGAGTTTGAGAGAGGGGAAAAGAGAAGAAGAAAAAAAGAGAGAGAAGAGAGAGAGAGAGAGAGAGAGAAGAGAGGAGAGGAGAGAGGGGAGAGAGAAGAGAGAGGGGAGAGAGAGAGAGGAGAGAGGGGGGCGGAAAAAGAAAAAAGAAAAACATTTCTCTTTTACATTCTCCCTTCCGCCTCCCCGCCCCACCCCTCAAAAAACACGAGACGCGGTAAAGTTTTGGCTTTTGGTGAGGGGCGTAAAATAACCCCCTAAGTCTCCTTTCTGCGCTAATGAATTACTGAAGGTCAAAAAACCCAAACCAGAAACCGTGCAAGTGTTCCCAGAAACCTCCCCCACCAAAACACCACCCAACCCACCCACCCCACCCACCACCCCCCCACGCACGCACGCACGCACGCACGCACGCACGACCCCGCACGCACCCCGCACGCACGCCCCCGCACGCACGCACGCACGCCGCACGCACGCACCAGCACGCACGCACGCACGCACCCCCACACTTGCGACATGTTTTTATTTATTTGTTTCTGATCCCAAACGTCGCATTTACAGTTTCAAGAAAATCACCGAGAAAACCGGAACGGAAGAGCTACAGGAAAAGGAAAAAAGCTTCAAAAAAAGGAGGAAAGAGAAAAGAGTGGAGGGGGTGGAGAAACTTTTGGCGCGTGTTCCTTTTTTATGGATTTTGAGACAAAGAAGCTGTGTTTATTCCCCTCCCCTCCTCCTCCTCCCCCCCCCCCCCCCATCTTCCCCCTGCAACGATTTTAAAGTTTTTTTTTTTTTGTAAAAGTTATGTCATCTTGTTTTGCAAATATTGTTTTTTTGGCTTATATATGGACCATAACCTAAATTGTATGCATCGTTTAGTTGTATTTGTGTGGTCAAGATCGATCTATCTGTCTATCTATATATCTATCTATCTATCTATCTATTTATCTATCTATCTCTATCTATTTTTCTATTTATCTATTTACCTATTTATCTATCTACCTATCTATTTTCTATATCTATCTATTATCTATCTATCTATCTATATATCTACCTATTTTTCTATCCATCTATCTATCAATTTATCTTTCTATCTGCCTATTTTTTATCTATCAATCTACCAATCTATCTATCTATCTATCTATCTATTATATCTATCTATCTATCTATCTATGCCACGCTGAGGCACGAGGGTCGGGAAGCAGCGGTCAGTGTTTTCGTGTAGTGTGTGTGACCTTGGCTGTCATCACTACAAGCCTTGGCGTCCACTGTGACGCTCGTAATGGCGACCCTGCAGCTTGTGTTATCAACCTTGCAGTCGCTGGTTTCCTCCGTATTGCTCTTGGTGTGAAAGTCAAAAACAAAAAAAATCAAAAAAGGTGATATTTTTAGTCTTCTTGACCTTCCAGCAGATATCTCAGCGTATTCTGGATCTCAGGGACCAAAAAATAACGAAATGAGGTGAATTATTGATAACGGAGAGAGAGGAACGGACAAAAATAACAGAAATATTACTGAGGCTTTTAGGAAAATAACCAGATCCGGGAGGGATTGCTCTATATAACTTTGTCAAATTGTTTTCCAGGAAAGTAGATCTCATACGTCATCAGCTGCGAGGAAAAATGTATTTCCAGCAAGACTAATAAAAGATTCAGCGGCCGCAGGAAGGGAACATAGAGCGGCCCAGACGATGGAACAACGCGTGCACTGCCGATGGGAAGACATCATCATTTACCAGAAACTAATTCTAATCAGAGACGAGGAGACGCCAACGGAAAGCAAATGTAAAGGATAAAGAATTTATAAAGAATTGAGAAATTATCCGGTTGGCGAAACTCAAGCTTTATTTATAAAGTAATTAAAGTTCTTTCTGAAGACACGAGTTAATATATTCCTTATGAAAACAGTTACTGGGAACCCGAGTCAAGAGTAACATAATTATCTACATAAACAAAGTAGGAAAATATAGGAAGCGAAGCAAAATCAAGAGACATTCCCTTCCATTAAATTTCCAAACGTCACCAGTCCGAGGGAAACAAATCCTGGGCAGAGGCAAGTAAATTTTCACCAAAACCTCATCAGCCGCGCTCGTCACAAGGGATGAAGGCGCGAGGAGGGAGGAGGAGGAGGAGAAGGAGGAGAAAGAGGAAGAGGAGGAGGGGGGGCACTACTGACGGAGGCGAGGAAGGGGATGATGCCGTTGCCGGGAGGAAGTATTTAATTGGTAGTCGTGCCGCAGCCTGCATGGTGGGAGTTGTATGAGGGCATCGATTCCCTGGTGGTGCCCGGCGGAAGGCGTTGGGCTCCTACAAGGACGGTCATAGCGCCCCTCCTCCCCTCCTCCCTTCACGGTGGTGATGGTGGTGGAGTTCTTGTTGGGTAGTTAGAAATATGTTAATAATCACTCGTTCTCTTCCTCCCCCCAATATATCCACTGTCCTCCTCCTCTTCCTCCATTTACCTCCTCCTATTCCTCCACCACCTCCACCTATTCCTCCACCACCTCCTCCTACTCCTCCTCCTTCTACCACCTCCTCCTCCTCCTTCTCTTCCTCCTTCTACCACCTCCTTCTCTTCCTCCTTCTCTTCCTCCTCCTCCTCCTCCTCCTCCTCCTCCTCTTCTCAATCTTTCCACTCCTCGTTCTTGTCCTGCTCCTTCCTGCTCCCCTCGTTCTCTTCCTCTTTCCCTCCTGCTGCTATTCCTGCCTCCTCCTCCTTCTCCTCCTCCTCCATGTCATCGCGCCAACCACCACCTTGCTACACGCTGCAATGAAGCCATGCATTGCACCACCACCATCACCACCACCACCACCACCACAGACAGCGGCCATTACCAACCCTCCGACAAAATCATGACAACACTAACAGAACCAGTAGTAGCACACACACCCTCTTGTTTTTATACTCTCTCTCTCTCTCTCTCTCTCTCTCTCTCTCTCTCTCTCTCTCTCTCTCTCTCTCTCTCCTCTCCCCTCTCTCTTCTCTCTCCTCTCTCTCTCTCTCTCTCTCTCTCTCTCCTCTCTCTCTCTCTCTCTCTCTCTCTCTCTCCCCTCCTCTCTCCCCCTCTCTTTTCTCTCTCCTCTCCTCCTCCCCTCTCCTCTTCTCTCTCCCTCCCCTCTCCTCTCTCTCTCCTCTCTCTCTCCTCCTCTCTCTCCTCTCTCTCCTTTTCCCTCTCTCTCCTCTCTCTCCTCTCTCTCTCCTCTCTCTCTCCTTCTCTCTCTCTCTCTCTATCTCTGTCTGTCTCTCCACCATTTCTCGCCGCATCTGTGTAATGACCTTGAACTTTTGTTTCCGCTGCTCTGACGAAGAGGCTCCCGGGACCCCACTTCTTAGGCCGCCGATCTCCTGCGGGGATTGTCTTGCGCTGGGTAGGAAAGCTGGAGAGGAAGAGGCAGGCGAACGAGGGGCTTGAGGGTCCTTTGGAGGATGGGCATGATGTGAGGAGGACTGAAAGGGACGTGGAGGAGGGGAGTGTGTGTTGCTGGGGAATGAAGGAATGGAGAACAAAGTGGGGAAGGGCTGCAGAGGAGGCCGCAGGGAAGGAGGAGGACGTGATAGTGAGAGAGAAGAAACAATCGCACGCCGGAGGAGCAGCAGCGATACATTGAGAGAATTGTGTTGGAGGGGGAGGCGGGTGGCGAGAGGCGAGTTGTTTCAAATGCAAATGGCTTCTGTCCGCCTCAGGTGTGACGAAGAATCGGCTGACGTTGACGTGTTGCCTATCTGGCCGGGTCTCGTTTGACAGTGTTGGCGTTGGTGGTGGTGAGGGTGTTGATGTGGGTGTGGTGGGTGTGGGTGTGGGTGTGGTGTTGTGTTGTGATGGTGTTGCCTGAGCGGCGTTGCGGCGGCTGTGCGCGACGCCTGCAGCAGGAACGTCTGTTTTGTGCATGGTGATTTGTTTGCCAATATTTTGTGTTGTTTTGTCGCCTTGTTGTGTTGGTTCTGCGCGGCGGTGCACGAACCTTGCCACGTAAAGATTGGTTTGTTGGAGCCTCGAAAATCCCTTGTTGCTTCAATGACTAGAGATACACACACAAAACACATACATGTAATTTACTTATCTATTTTGTCTATATTATGATGATATCTGCTGTTGTTATTGTTGTTGCAATAGTAACAGCAGTAGTGGGAGCAGCAGCAGCAGAAGCAGTGGCAGCAGATCAGTAACAGAGTCGTGACTGTGAACCACCAGCAGCAGATTGTGCGGGAGTGGTAGTATAATAGTAACGGAGGTTGTAACTAGACCAATTAGGGTGTAAATCCGCACAGACGGCCAGCCAGGGATAGCCCGCCAGCCCGCCCGCTGTCCCTGTCATTGGCCGCCCACCACCCACACCACCACCACCATCACCACCACCCCCGCCACCTTTTCCCCTTGCTCGTCGCCTCCTCCACAGATCTTTCCTCCAAATCCTGCACTGTCCTGAAAAGCCCTCAGTTCTCCCCTCCTGTCAAATCCTTCCTTTTCCTTCTCCCTTAACCTGCTACTTCTTTTTCCCTCACAATCCCCAACCTCTCTTCATCCTTCCCTCACCGCCTGTCTTTCCGTCCTCCTCTTTACCTCCTCTTTACCTCATTTTACTTCCCACTTCTTTTTCCCTCCCTCTCCTCCTCCTCCACTTATGCCTTTCATCTCATCAAGAACAGCGGTGGAATAAGTCACGTCACTTTTTTAATGCACACACACACACACACACACACGCACGCACGCACGCACGCACGCACGCACGCACGCACGCACGCACGCACGCACGCACGCACGCACGCACGCACGCACGCACGCACGCACGCACGCACAGCACGCACGCACGCAACGCACGCACGCACGCACGCACGCACACGCACGCACGCACGCACGCACGCACGCACGCACCCACGCACGCACGCACCACGCACGCACCACGCACACCACACACCAACGCACGCACGCACGCACGCACGCACGCACGCACGCACGCACGCACGCACGCACGCACGCACGCCCAGCACGCACGCGCAACGCACGCCGACGCACGCACGCACGCACGACGCACGCACGCACCACGCGAGGCACGCACGCACGCAGCACGCACGCACGCACGCACGCACGCACGGACACGCAGCACGCAGCACGAGCACGACGCACGCACGGAGCAGCACGCACGCACGACGAGACGCACGACAGACGAGCAAGACACGACACAGCACAGGCAAGACAAAGTAAGGGTTAGGAGTCACGTCAGCTTGCCCTCAAATATTAACGCGTTACTGTAATCAACTGCTGACAGTGCCGAATTGATTTTTCACGGGCGGATATTCAATTCCTTCTTGCGATTTTTGCTGGCGTGGCTGCCTTTTTGCACGCCCTGGAAAAATATTGCGTAGAAGTCTTTTTTATTTTCCTTATTGTGTCGCTGGTGTTGGTGGTGGAGGGGATGTGAGGGGAGGAGGTGGGGAGAGGGGATGTTGCTGAGGTTGAAGGTCTTAGGTATCTACGTATGGTGGAGATGATGGTGATGAGGGAAGGTGTGATGCGCCTCCAC
>JACEEZ010023353.1:45000-55000 GCA_016584305.1 Chionoecetes opilio
TGTGTCTGTTGGGCGTTTCCGATGGTGATGACGATAGTGGTAGCTTTGGTAGAGCCCGTAATTCATTAAACCTCATTCAACTTATGACTGTCAGATGACACTAAATAACAGTATAGTCGCCAGCTGCAATAATGTCGCCAGCCGCCAAATATTACGAATTATAGCATCACTATTTATTTGAATGTGCAACTGAAGATGATACACAGTAGTTTATATCATGACTGTATAATCTACCCTGTTTCAGTGTTGTTTTATGCTTTGTATCTGCAAGTATATACGGTTTCAAATTTCACAACTCGTTTTTTTTCGCGCGACGACGACGGCGGGAGGACACTCAGAACATAAACACTAGCTGGCGACCTTATTGTTGGTCGCCACTCTGGTGATATTTTTGTAATTTGTTCATTTATAGCCATAATACTACACAGATGAAGACACAAAATAACACAGACTCTCCAGATAGCCCCTTCTAACTTTTCTGAAATCATGGATGTAGAAATGTAAGTATTAACGCCACTGTACACCGGTACGTACCAGACGTCTGTACATCGAAAAAAACGTTGTCCTGGCGACTTTAGTGTTATCTACGGTAGTTATAATGATTAGCACTTATAAGTATACAAATCTCAATGTTTAGCAAGGTGGTCAGCCCGTCGTATTTTTTCCTCTTTCTTAATTTCCTTTTTTCCTTTTTTTTCAACCTCTTCCTAGTCCTTCTTTCCCCCCATCTGTCTATCCTTCCCTAATCATAATCGTAATCGTGTGTGTGTGTGTGTGTGCGTGTGCGTGCGTGCGTGCGTGTGTGTGTGTGTTTGTGTGTGTGTGTGTGTGTGTGTGTGTGTGTGTGTGTATTCATCTAGTTGTATTCATCTAGTTGTATTTTACAGGGCCAGAGCAATGCTCGTGTGGCCCCGTCTCCATATCATCATTTTTATCATTCATTAGTGCTTAGTGCTTTGTGTTGGCCGAAGCCAGCACCCCGGAGAACAGGTCACAAACCCCGGCTAACACCCGGTTCCCATTCACTGCTGGGTGGACAGGGGCTGGGGTTTTAAGGAAACAGCCCATATGTTTCCGCTCCGCCTGGGGATCGAACCCGGTACTTCTCGGTTGTGAACCGAGCGTGCTAACCACTACACTACGGAGTACCCTTGTGTGTGTGTGTGTGTGCGTGCGTGCGTGCGCGCGCGCGCGCGTGCGTGCGTGCGTGCGTGCGTGCGTGCGTGCGTGCGTGCGTGTGTGTGTGTGTGTGTTGTCCCGTGAGATACAAATACTACCACCACATGGCTAGTAGTACTCCCAAAGCATAAAGACGCCTCCCAAGCTAAATTATCGACTTTATGAAGAGCTAATACCACTGACGACTCTTTCTGACCACTAGTTTGGTATATTTGGGAACATTGTTTTGGTATATATAGCTATTTTGGTATCTAACTGTAGTTTGGTATATTTAGAGTCCAATAATGCATCACTTTAACCCTTCTCTCTTCCTATTTGATTCTCCGGAACTGACAATAGAACCAGGCCATTTGTTTTGTCCTTTTTCATCCAACTCTAGGCCAATATATATCAAGTAGAAAAAACCCACCTAGCTCCCATCCTCATTCATATCTATATTTTGTGTTTGATGTTGCCCCGCGAGTTATATTATTAATATCCCCCGGATTGATTAGTGTTAGTGGTAGTACTAGTTAGCATACTTCACTTCTCTCAATCTTCACTCTGAAACGTCCATGTTCCTATCATGTGTCCTTCCATGTTCTATATCACCATTCAATCTTACCTTCATATTAACCCTCAGTCATCAGAGAGAGAGAGAGAGAGAGAGAGAGAGAGAGAGAGAGAGAGAGAGAGAGAGAGAGGGGGAAGAGGAGAGAGAAAAGAGGAGAGAGAGGAGAGAGAAAAGAGAGAGAGAAAAGGAGGAGAGAGGAGAGAGAGAGAGAGGAGAGGAGCGAGCGAGCGAGGAGCGGGAGCGAGAGAGAGAGAGGAGAGAGAAGAGAGAAGAGAGAGAGAGAGAGAGAGAGAGAGGGGAGAGAGAGAGGAGAGGAAGAGGAGAGAGAGAGAAGAAAAAGAGAGGAGAAGAGAGAGAGAAGAGAGAGGGGGAGAGAGAGAGAGAGAGAGAGAGAGAGAGAGAGAGAGAGAGAGAGAGAGAGAGAGAGAGAAAAAAAAAATAAGGGCGAAAAAGGATGAGAAGAATAATGGAAGAAAGAAAATAGTTGATAGAAAGAGATAAAGAGAAAAGAAAACGAAGACAAAATGGAGAAAAGAATGGATAGAAAGAGAGATAGAGAGAGACAAAGAGATAGATAGAGAGAGAGAAAAAAAAAACTTTTTATATAGTCCCCCTATCTCTCGCTACCACCTGTCCCAAACAACTAATGCCTCACCTTTACCTTCCCCTTCCGTTCCCTTCCCTTTTCCCCTCCCTCACCGGTACATGTTCCTCACCTGTATAATTCACGCCACTCAAGACTTGCAAGGGACTCCGTGGTGGCTGTCTTGTCCCGCGGGTAATCCATGACACACACATATACGCGTCCTCGTATTAATGGATTGACAACGCCGGTCGCCACCACGGGACACATACAGGAGGACTGGGGCTTATCCTGACTGCCTCGCCCTATGATTTCCCTGGCGACGTCCTTCGGGAATGTGTGGGTGGTGGGGGGGGGGGGGGGGGTATTAGCTTATATCGGTCTGTTGTGGTGGGTGTGGTTTTGATTCTTGGGAAAAGCTTCCACTGTGTGGTTGTTGTTGGGTTTTAATTTTCCCATGTTTGTTTCTTTGCTTTATTTCTCCTCTCTCTCTCTCTCCTCTCTCTTCTCTCTCCCTCTTCTCCTCTCCTCCCTTTCCCCCCTCTCCTCCTCCCTCTCTCTCTCTCTCTCTCTCCTCTCCCTCGTCTCGTCCTCCCTCTCTCTCTCCTCCTCTCTCTCTCCTCTCTCTCTCTCTCTCCCTCTCTCTCCCCCCTCTCTCTCTCATCTCTCTTTCTCCTTTTCTCCCCTCCTTCGTCTCTCATCCCTCTCCATCTCTCTCATGCTCCTCGCTTCCTTTGTTTCCTGTCCCCTCTCTTTCTCCCCTTCTCTCTCTCTCATCTTCCCCTCCCTCCTCGCTCTCTCCTCCCTTCTCTCGGTCCTCTCTTCCCCATCATCTCCTCTCTCCACTCTACACCTTTCTCATTGATTCTTTCCCTTCCATTATTCCTCATGGGGAAAAACTCTTCCTAAAACTTCATTTCCTCTTTCTGTTGGGTTTGATTTACAGGATGATTTGCGATTATTATGTTTATTTGTCTCTTTACCTTTTAGTACACTTTAGGAGTGGCGCCTCAGCTCAAAGGGGATGGATGCGTGCCGGAAAAACCAAGCCCAATTAACCTTTATAAGCGAGCAGTGACGATGAATGGGTGGGGGATTGTGTGTGTGTGTGTGTTGTGGCCGCGGTGTGGGAAAAGGGGGGGGGGGGGGCAGGGGTGATTATTTAAATGAGGGCAAACTCCTGGATTGGGTGGTGATGATAGTAATGGGCTGATAGTAAAGTAATGGAATATTTGATGCTTCTAAATACTAAACTATTGTTATGATAATGATAACTATAATAGCAAAATACCGATTATATAATAGGGTACATTATAATGGGTGATAATGAGATAAAATATGAAAAGAAAAATGGTAATGACAGTAATAATGATAATGATAATGATTTTTAATATATCTTTTTCTCACATTCAGAAAGAATAAAACCTTAATTCAAGGCTGGAAGAACAAAAGATTAGAAGTGTAACAAGAAAATGACATAAAAGGCTACATGTTCTTATTGACTGTTTTGTGTCAAGTGGAAAATATCGAGGGTGAAGTTTGCCTGAAAGTCGCTTTTTTTTCTCTTTTTTTTTTGACACTCAAGGAATACCGAGAAGACAAGAAGAAGAAAAAGAAGAAAAGAAGGAAAAGAACAATATGATAATAACAAAAAAAATTTTAAAAAAAAAGGGGTGAAAAAAAAAAAAATAAAAGAACAAGAAGGAAAGCAAGAAAACAACAACAAAACAATTATCAACAATAGAGAATCAACGTTACCCCCCCCCCCCCCCCCCCCCCACACACACAAGCACCGCCGTAACCTAAATCACTTTTCACGCGGTATTTACAGTTCACACACACGGAAAAATCTGCAGTGAATTAGAATCAGCGCCGCGAGAAATAAGGTGGTCGTTCCGTACAGGCAAAACGAAAACTGTTGCCAAAATGAGCGAAAAGGGAAGGGGGAAAAGGAAAGGAAGGGGGGGAAATGTGTGATGGGGAAAGGAGGGGGCAAAGAGGGGGGGGTTTTTGTGAAGGGGAGGGGAGGGGGGGGGGAGGTTGTGGATGGGAGGGGGGGTTTGGGGGGGTTTGGGGGGAATGGGGGGGGGGTGAAAAGGGGGCGTTTGGCGTGCGTGGAAGGGATTCGGAAAGGTTGGGAACCTTTTTAAAATGTTTCTGTTATTGTAATTTTTTATTTTTTTGTTTTTGTTTTTGATTGATTAGGGGAAAGGGGGCTTTTGTTTTCATTTGTTTTCTTTTTGTTTTTTTGGGGTAGTTTGTCACCACGATTACGGAAAAAAAAAATTCCTTTTGTAGTATAGTAGTGTGGTAAAAGTATGGTGATGATGGGAAGAAATGATAATAATAAAAACAAAATTTAATGATATTAAAACCAAAAACCTTTTTAAACTTTAACATACTTTACAATATATCATCAACATCATCAGAACACCGAAAAATACTATTTTTCCCCCCCTTTTAAAAACCAAAATTTCTTCTTTTTCTCCTCCTCTCTCCCTCTCCTCCCTCTCTTCCCCTCCTCTCTCTCTCTTCTTCCTCTCTCTTCTCTTCTCTTCCTTCTCCTTTTCTCTTCCTCTCTCTCTCTCTAAAAAGTGTTGGGCTTTCTTTTTTTTCCCCACTCTTTATTTCTTTTTTTTCTCTTTTCTCTCTTGTCTCTCTCCTTTTCCCTTTTTCGTTAAGTGATGGGGGTTTTTTTTTTCTTGCCCTTTTTCCCTTCTTGCGGGTTCTTTTGGTTTCTTTTGGGCTTGTCCCTAATTATGCCGGGGGGGGGGGGGGGACGAATGGAAGCGCCAAAGGGGGAAGGAGGGAAAGGGGGGAAGGAGGAGGGATGGGGGAAAAAGGGCAAGTTAAGGAAGAAGAAAAAATTTTATTTAAAAAAAAGATGCAAGTTTATGATTGTGGGAAAGAGAAATTTGGAAGGAAAAAGGGGAAGAGTAAAGGGAAAGCAATGGAAAGGAAGAGTAATGTAAGGTGGGGGGGCGAGGAAAAAAGGGAAAGTGATAATGATAAAAAAAATACCGAGAATTTAGGGAAAAAAAAATTGAAAAGAGGGTTTACATAGGGTTCTAGGGAAAAACAGACACCCGGAAACCTATTTGGGCCTGACGAGGTACTGTGAACACATACTACTAACTATCAAATACTTTTAAAAAAACAGTTGGTAATGATACCAGTCCTAAAGAAGATAGGGAAAATGGAAATTTTGTAGTGCAAAGATAGGATATGAAAAATACTAACCTCCCTAACTACAACTATTTTGATCCGGGGGGTTAAATATGAATTCGCAGGAAATATCAAACCCTTTACTTTACAGTGCGCGTCAAATCTGTTTTTAAATGTAGTTATTGTGCTGGCTTCGACAACATTTGCTGGTAACTTGTTCCATCGATCAACGACTCTAACATTGAAATAATTTTTACGGAGATCAGTGATGCAACGTTGACCGTTTAGTTTTTAAACCATTATTTCTTGTTGTCACTTGAGTTGAAAGCTCGAATAGGTTCTCTTGATTAATGACATCAAATCCTTTTAGGATCTTAAAGGTTTCTATCAAGTCCCCACGGATTCTACGATCCTTTAAGGAAAACATATTAAGTTTCCGCTGTCTCTCTTCATAAGATGAATTTCGCAGAGATGGAATTTGTTTGGTTGCTCTTCTTTGCACTAATTCCAATTTGGCTTGATCTTTTACGAAACAGGGCGACCAGAATTGAACGGCATATTCCAAGTGCGGCCTAACCAAGGACGTGTATAATGTGTCATTACTTTCGGAGTTTTGTGTTCAAAGTTACGTTTAATAAAGCCCAACATCATATTTGCCTTTTTACTGGCAGCTAGGCAATGCTGACTGGTTTTCAGATCATTACTGATGATGACACCTAAATCCTTTTCTTGCTGTACTTCAGTTAACGATTTATTTTGCATTTGATAGTTATATTTGAGGTTATCGTTGCCTATATGCCTTACTTTACATTTATCTGAATTGAATTTTAATAGCCATTTATCACTCCAATCTGATAGTTTGTCAAGATCACTTTGTATGAGTTCGCAGTTTTCTCTAGTATATGCCTTACCACCTAATTTGGTGTCATCTGCAAATTTGGATATTTTAGATACAAGTCCGCAGTCCAGATCGTTGATATATATCAAAAAAAGGGTAGGACCCAAGACCGAGCACTGAAGCACCCCACTAGTAACATCTAACCAATCAGATGCCTCGCCATTTATTAATACCCGTTGGTTTACGATTTGAAAGCCAATCGCCAATCCATGAACATAATTGCTCTCCTAAGCCATGTGCCCTTAGCTTGGTCAAAGTCGCTTATGGGGAACTGTATCGAAGGCTTTCTGAAAATCAAGGTATATTACATCCGAGGGTTTTTTAACGTCCCATTTTAAATAAATGACATTAAAAAAAATCAAAGGGGTTTGTTAAGCGGACTCTTATTTCGAAACCATGGGGGAGTTAAGTTTTGATTTATTTCATCGAAAAAGACACTTTTACCCGCAATATTTTCTCAAATGTTTAACAATACGGGAGTTGACTAATTGGGCGATAATTTTATTTTGCGGGGCCCTTACTCCCCCCTTTTTCTTTTTAATTTTCGGTTGTTAAACTTTTTAGCTAATTTCCACATACTAAAACATTTTTGTCCTTTAGCGTTTTATTGAGAATAATCTTTTTTGGGAACGAAAGTTGACTGTGACTTTCGCAAGTAATCGGGGCGAGTTTTTCGTCCACCCCCGGGGATTTTGCTGGGTCAAGTTTCGCAAATACTTGATATTTGTTATTTTATTTCCCCCTATTTCAATTTCACCTTAGGAGGAGGAGGAGGGGGGGAGGGGGGGAGGAGGAAAGGAATGTAATTGGGAATATCCCATGGAAAGAACAGTACCAGGAAACCTTTTTGTCTATAAAACGAGGGTTTTCGCTGAACCATGCTACTATCTATCAAACTTACATGAAAGAAACAATTGTAAAAGAATATCTCCCCCCTAAAGAGGATGAAACAAATTTGAAGGAAAAAAAATGACATCTAAAAAGAAAAGGGAGATGAATAAGAAAAGATAAGAAAAATAAAAGTTAAAGGGGGGAAAAGAAGAAAATTCGGGAAAAATGGATATAACAATTTAGGGAGAGGGGATGGGGAGAAAGAGAGAGAGAGAGAGAGAGGGAGAGAGAGAGAGGGGAAGAGAAGAGAGGAGGGGGAAAAGAGAAGAGAGGAGAAGAGAGAAAAGGGGAAGAGGAAATGCTTCTTTTTCTCATTTTCTCCCCCATTGGACTTTTTCCCCTTTTTTTCTCCTCTTCTCTCCCCTTTTCCTCTCCCTCTCCTCTCTCCTCTCTCTCCTCTCTTTTCTTCTTCTCCTCTCTCTCCCCTTCCTCTCCTCTCTCTTCTCCCCTTCCCCTTGTTTTTACTGTTCATCTTTATCTAAACATTCGCAGACTCATTCGGTTTTTCAATTATCAAAAACCTTGCATTTTGAGGGCACTTGGATTACTTTTTCTTTATTTTCCTCCTCCAACCTCTCTTATTGAACACTTTTTCGTCGCTATTTTGTTTTTTTTACTTAAAGTTTTTTTGGTGTTTTGTGCTTTGCTGTTTGTGAGATGGTGGTTGGAGTTTTTTTTTTTTCCGTTTGGGGTTTTTGTGTTTTTGGTTTTGGTGGTGGGGTGGTGGGGGTGGGGTGGTCCTTTTTTTCATCTTATTGTTATCATAGGGTTACAGATTTTTTTTTATTTGTTTTTTTTTTTTTTCTTTTTTTTTTTTTTTTTCTTTTTTTTTTTTTTCCCTTTTTTTTTTCTTCTTTTTCTTTTCTTTATAAATTTCTTTTCCTTAATATTTATTTTTCCCCTTTAATTTTTTTCTTCTTTTTCCCTTTTTTTCTCCTCTTCCTCTCTTCTCTCTCTTCTCTTTTCTTTTTCTCCCTTCCCTCCCTTTCCCCTTCTTCCCTTCTCTTTGTTCCTTTCCTTTCTTTCCCTCTTTTTGTCATATTTTTTTTCCCCCCCTTTTTCCCCCTTTTTTCCCCCTTCCTCCCTCCCCACTCTTTCCCCCAAAGGGCCCCGCCTATCCGCCCATATTCGCCTTATTTTAGAAAAAAACTCCCTTCTTTTTTTTTAAAATCCCTTTTTTTTTGTTTGGAAATCATGGCAACTTTAATGTTTTTAATGGTAGTAGGGAGGGTCAGGCAACTTTCTGATTGGTAATGGTTTGGGAGGGGGGGTCATGGCAACTTTAATGATTGGTAATGGTAGTTTGGAAGGTCATGGCAACTTTAATGATTGGTAATGGTAGTTAGGAAGATCATGGCAACTTTGATGATTGGTAATGGTAGTTAGGGAGGTCATGGCAACTTTGATGATTGGTAATGGTAGTTAGAAAGGTCATGGCAACTTTAATGATTGGTAATGGTAGTTAGAAAGGTCATGGCAACTTTGATGATTGGTAATGGTAGTTAGAAAGGTCATGGCAACTTTGATGATTGGTAATGGTAGTTGGAAAGGTCATGGCAACTTTAATGATTGGTAATGGTAGTTAGGGAGGTCATGGCAACTTTGATAATAATTGTAATGATGATGGCAGTGATAGTAATGATGGTAATTTTGATTGTATTAATAAATAGATGTTAATGATAGAGTAATAATAAAAACTGATTATAATTATTTTAATGGTAAGTTTGATTATGATGATAATGATAGTTATGATAGCAATGATAATTATGATTGTAGTAATAATAATGGATGATAATGATAGCTACATGGTAATGATAAAAACAATAATGATAATGATGTTAATGAAGACAATAATAGTAATAGTGATAATAATAATAGTTATGTTGATGTTAATAGTAATAATAATGTTAATAATGATAATAATGTTAATAATAATAATAATAATAATAATAATAATAATGATAATGATAACAGCAAAAATTATAATGAAATAAGTTATATTTGATAAATATTACAAAACTAGCCGCAAAGCCGCCCTCCGGGCGGACTTTTTGGCTAGCTCCTGCGGAGGGCTATTTGTGGTGGGCCTTCGGCCCACCAAACACGGACTCTCCAGATAGCCCCTTCTAACTTTCCTGAAATCATGGATGTAGAAATGTATGTATTCCCCCCACCCATTCACTCACCCATTACCCATCACCTCCCACCCATTCACTCACCCATTACCCATCACCCCCCACCCATTCACTCACCCATTACCCATCACCGCACACCCATTCACTCACCCATTACCCATAACCCCCCACCTATTCCCTCACCTATCACCCATCACCCCCAACCCATCACCCCCCACCCATTCACTCACCCATCACCCCACACCCATTACCCATCACCCCACCCATTCACTCACCCATTACCCATCACCCTACATCAAGGTTTCCTCAATTCTCGCAACCCACTTTTTTTTTCACAATTATCGCTAATAGGCTGCTAAAAAAAAAAAAAGTGATCGGATCATCTCATAATTGGGCTTAAAACCTTCCCCTGGTCAACCCGGTTCCAAAAATGTGCCATATGAGGTGATTGCGCCACGGGGGGCGGAACCTATACCACACACACACACACACACACACACACACACAGACAGACAGACAGACAGACACACTTTCGCTTATATTTACCATTACCCATCACCCCCCACCTATTCCCTCACCCATCACCCATCACCCCC
>JACEEZ010023353.1:65000-72500 GCA_016584305.1 Chionoecetes opilio
ATCTACCTATTATGATTCTCTCTCTCTCTCTCTTTCTCTCTCTCTCTCTCTCTCTCTCTCTCTCTCTCTCTCTCTCTCTCTCTCTCTCTCTCTCTCTCTCTCTCTCTCTCTCTCTCTCTCTCTCTCTCTCTCTCTCTCTCTCTCTCTCTCTCTCTCTCTCTCTCTCTCTCCCCTCACTCTCCCACAGAGTATGATGATGTATCCATATTAAATAGTTTAAAAGTAGAGGAAAAGGAAAAAAAAGGTTTGATGCGCGAAACAACGCAAACATAAATGTTTAGGCCAGGGCGGGATAGTAGACTGCTGCAAATATGTATTAAAGGCAGAAAGAAAAACGAAGAAAAAAGAAAGTACCTACGCCACCTTTTTTCAGGAAAAAAATGGAAGTTTTGAGCTACAATATTATTATTTTTTTTTTTTCGTCGTTGTTGTTGTTGTTGTTGTCGTTGTTGTTATTGTTGTTGTTGTTATTATTTTTTGTTGTTATTGTTATTGTTATTGTTGTTATTTTTGTTGTTTTTGTTGTTGTTATTGATGTTGTTGTCGTTATTGTTATTTTTGTTGTTGTTGTTGTTGTTATTTTTGTTGTTGTTGTTGTTATTGTTATTGTTGTTGTTATTTTTGTTGTTTTTGTTGTTGTTGTTATTGATGTTGTTGTTGTTTATTTTTGTTGTTGTTATTTTTGTTGTTGTTATTGTTGTTGTTATATTTGTTGTTGTTGTTGTCGTTATTGTTGTTGTTGTTGTTATTGTTGTTGTTGTTAGTGTTGTTATTTTTGTTGTTGTTGTTATTGTTGTTGTTGTCGTTATTGTTGTTGTTGTTGTTGTTATTGATGTTGTTGTTGTTGTTATTTTTGTTGTTGTTGTTGTTATTGATGTTATTTTTGTTGTTATTTTTGTTGTTGTTATTTTTGTTGTTGTTATTTTTGTTGTTGTTGTTATTGATGTTGTTATTGTTGTTATTTTTGTTGTTGTTATTTTTGTTGTTGTTATTGTTGTTGTTATTTTTGTTGTTGTTGTCGTTATTGTTGTTGTTGTTGTTATTGTTGTTATTGTTGTCGTTATTGTTATTTTTGTTGTTGTCGTTATTGTTGTTGTTGTTGTCGTTATTGTTGTTGTTATTGATGTTGTTGTTGTTGTTTTCGTTATTGTTGTTGTTGTTGCTATTTTTGTTGTTGTTGTTGTTGTCGTTATTGTTGTTGTTTATTCTTTCTATTTGTTTTGTTCTGTTATTTGCTACTTTCTTGCTCTCTTCCTTTGGTTGTATTATTATTTTCTCGTCATCGCTCTCTCTCTCTCTCTCTCTCTCTCTCTCTCTCTCTCTCTCTCTCTCTCTCTCTCTCTCTCTCTCTCTCTCTCTCTCTCTCTCTCTCTCTCTCTCTCTCTCTCTCTCTCCCATCATCACACTATTCCTTATCATTCCATTCCACATGTTCCTCCCTCCCCTCATTCTTCCCTCACACTTTCCCCTCTCCTCATAACCTCCTCATATTCCCCCCTTACTCATCCATACGAATCTTTCCCCTTATATTTCTACTTCCTCTTCCCCATTTCCCCTTTGTTTCCCCTCTTATTTCTTTCTCCCCTCTCCCCTTACTCTTCCCCTCACCCAAAATTTCCATCAATGAAGTATTGGTTGGCTCTCTCTTATTACCTCCTTTCTCTCTCTCTCTCTCTTCTCTTCTCTCTTCTCTCTCTCTCATCTCTCTCTCTCCTCTCCTTCTCTCTCACTCAATCTCTCTCTCTCTCTCTCTCTCTCTCTCTCTCTCTCTCTCTCTCTCTCTCTCTCTCTCTCTCTCTCTCTCCTCTCTCTCTCCCTTTATTTTTTTCCTCTTCCTCGCCTACTTTTCTGACCACATTCTTTTCAAAGACAAGGCATTCCTCTGACCTTCCTTTTTTGTTGTGTGTGTGTGTTTCTTTGTGTGTGTTTTGTGTTCTGTGTGTGTGTTTTTTCTGTGTGTGTTTATGTATTATGTATGTATTGTATGTGTTTGTGGTTTGTGCTCTGTGTGTTGTTGTGTGTGTGTTTGTGTGTGTGTGTGTGTTGTGTGTGTATGTGTGTGTTGTGTGTATGTGTATGTTACTCTCTCCTCTCTCTCTCTCTTCTCTCTCTCTCTCTCTCTCTCTCTCTCTCTCTCTCCTCTCTCTCTCTCTCTCCTCTCCTCTCTCTCTCCTCTCCCTCTCCTCTCTCTCTCTCTCTCTCTCGTCCTCTCCTCTCTCTCTCTCTCTCTTCCTCCTATCTCCTTTTTTTTTCCTTCTTTTTTTACTCTATCTACATCCTATCTTTTCCTCCTGAATCTCTCTCTCTCTCTCTCTCTCTCTCTCTCTCTCTCTCCTCTCTCTCTCTTCTCTCTCCTCTCTCTCTCTCTTCCTCTCCTCTCTCTCTCTCTCTCTCTCTCTCTCTCTCTCTCCTCTCTCTCTCTCTCTCTCCTCTCTCTCTGATGTAATATACCTTGATTTTCAGAAAGCCTTCGATACAGTTTCCCCATAAGCGACTGTTTGCCCAGCTAGGTCCCTGGCTTATGAGAGCCTCTTTTTTCATGGATTGCGTTGGCTTTCAAATCGTAACAACGTAGTTTCAATAAATGGCGAGGCCATCTGATTGGTTTTACTTTCTAGTGGGGTGCCTCGGGCTTCCGGTCTTTTTTGGGTCCTACTCTTTTTCTGATATTATATCACGATCTGCCTGCGCTTGTATCTTAATATCGAATTTTTGCAGTGACACCAATTTAGTCGGTAAAGCTTACCTAGAGAAAACTGCGACTTCATACAACGTGATCTCGCTTAACTATCAATTGGTTGATAACTGGCTATTACCTTCAATTCCGATTAAATTTAAGTAATGCATATAGCAACTACTTCAATTAACTTCAAATAAACAATGCAATAAATAGTTAACTGAAGTACAGCAGGAAAAGGATTTCGGTGTCCATCTCAGTAATGATCTTAAAACCGTCCGTATGCCTAGCTTGCCAGTAAAAAGCGATTATGTTGGGCTTCATTAACGCACTTTGATCTACTCTCCAAAGTTAATACACATTATACACGTCCTTGGTTAGGCCGCACTTAAATATGCCGTTTCAATTCCTTGTCGCTGTTTCGTAAGGATCAAGCCAAATTGGATCAGTTGCAAAAAGAGCACAAACAATTCCATCTCTGCGAAATTCTCCTTATAAAAAATTTTTTTTTCCCCTTTTNTCTCTTCCTCTCCCTTCTCCTTCTCTCCCCTTCGTTCCCCCCTTTCTCTCTCTCTCTCCTCTCCCCTATTCTCTCTCTCCCCCTCTCCTCTCTCTCTTCTCCCCTCTCTCTCCCCTTCTCTCTCTCTCTCTCCCCTCTCTCTCTCTCCTCTCTCTCTCTCTCTCTCTTTTCTCTCCTCTCTCTTTCTCTCCCTCTCTCTCTCTCTCTCCCCTCCTTTTCCCCTCTCTCTCTCTTCTCTCTCTTCTCTCTCTCTCCATCTCTCTCTCTCTCTTCTCTCTCTCTCTCTCTTTTCCCCCCCCCTCCCTCTCTCTACCTCCCCTCCCTCCTCTTTTTTAGCATCCTCCTCCTCCTCCTCCTCCCCCTCCTCCTCCACCTCCCCTCCCCCCTTTTTCCTCCTCCTCCTCCTCCTCCTCCTCCTCCTCCTCCTTCCTCCCTCCGATATCGTTAGTATCACAGAGTTGTGTCAACACAAAAGATAAACATTTATTAGCTAAAATAGCCATTCCAGGCTATAAGACATTCCTAAATTGTCGTACACATAAAGCAGGTGGAGGTGTCATTCTTTACATTAAAGATAATTTGCAAGCAATCGAAATCGATAAAGTAAATAAAGATCAGTATGACTCAGTCTACGCAAAGATTAAGCTAAACGGTAAATTGCTAACTATTGGGACAATGTATCGCCCTCACAAATCAAATGCGGAAGTCGATTGCCTCCTCTATGACGAGATAAAGTCAGTTGTCAACAATAATAACAATACAATTATATGTGGAGATTTTAACCTACCTCGTATAAACTGGAATAATAATTCTGCTGATAGAGAAGGTATGCAATTGCTAGATATGGTAAACGAAGTAAATTTAAATCTGGTGGTCCGTGAACCTACAAGGGATAATAGTATCCTAGATTTAATTTTCACTACCGACATTGATCTCATTGATTACTGCGATATAGGTGAACATTTGGCAAACAGTGATTACAGGTTAATCAGATGCGGCATAAATTGCAATGTAGACATCACAGAAAATCGGTTATTAGTCCCCAATTATAATAAAGCAGATTTCACGAAGATCAGCAGGGTATTAAGCAAAGTTGATTGGATTGACCTACTAAATGGTAATAACGCCGAAAACATCTGTAAAGTATTCACAAATAAACTCCAATCGGTGGTTGAAAAACATGTTCCCATGGTAAGAAAACGTTTGAATAACATAAACAGACCCTGTTGGATAACAAATGAGATTCAACAAATCATTGGCAGTAAGCGCCGAGCGTATAAAGTTTACAAGCGATCAAATGCGGACTGCGATTCTAGAGAATACAATGACGTAAAACGTCTTTGCAAAGGATTAATTAAGTCTAAAAAGCGCGAGTATGAAAAAAAAATTGCAAAGGAATCCAAATCAAACCCGAAAAGGTTCCTTCAATACGTTCGAAGTAAGAAAAACGTCAAAACAAGTATTAGGCAACTGAAAGATAAGAATAACATCTTGGTAAATGATAATAAGAGTATGGCGTTCGTACTTAATGAATATTTTAATGCGGTATTTATTAAAGAAGACGAAGCACCATTACCAGAACCAGTAAACATGTATGCAGGACTCGAAAGTGATAGATTGGTAATAGGAGAGATAACAGTAGACGAGATATCAAAGTATTTGCAGAAACTTGACTCAGCAAAATCCTTGGGGGTGGACGAAATCTCGCCGCGACTACTTCGCGAATGTCACAGTCAACTTTCGGTCCCATTAAAGATTATTCTCAATAAATCGCTAATGGACAAAAATGTTACTGGTATGGGGAAATTAGCTAATGTTACACCGATATTAAAAAAAGGGAGTAAGAGCCTCGCAAGTAATTATCGCCCAATTAGTCTAACGTTTGTGATTGTTAAACTATTTGAGAAAATATTGCGGGATAAAATAGTGTCTTTTCTCGTTGAAAATAACTCAATACTAAACTCCGAGCATGGATTTCGAAATAAGAGATCCTGCTTAACAAACCTACTGGATCTTTTTAATGTCATTTATTCAAACTGGGACGCTAAAATTCCATCGGATATAATATACCTTGATTTTCAGAAAGCCTTCGATACAGTTCCCCATAAGCGACTTTTGACCAAGCTAAGGGCACATGGCTTAGGAGAGCAATTATGTTCATGGATTGGCGATTGGCTTTCAAATCGTAAACAACGGGTATTAATAAATGGCGAGGCATCTGATTGGTTAGATGTTACTAGTGGGGTGCCTCAGGGCTCGGTCCTGGGTCCTACTCTTTTTCTGATATATATCAACGATCTGAACTGCGGACTTGTATCTGAAAAATCGAATTTTGCAGATGACACCAAATTAGGCGGTAAAGCATATACTAGAGAATACTGCGAACTCATACAACGTGATCTCGATTAACTATCAGATTGGAGTGATAAATGGCTATTAATATTCAATTCCGATAAATGTAAAGTAATGGATATAGGCAACGATAACCTCAAATATAACTATCAAAATTAAACAAATGCAAAATAAATAGTTAACTGAAGTACAGCAGGAAAAGGATTTAGGTGTCATCATCAGTAATGATCTTAAAACCAGTCCGTATTGCCTAGCTGCCAGTAAAAAGGCGAATATGATGTTGGGCTTCATTAAACGCAACTTTGATCATAAAACTCCGAAAGTAATGACACAATTATACACGTCCTTGGTTAGGCCGCACTTAGAATATGCCGTTCAATTCTGGTCGCCTTGGAATCAGTGCAAAGAAGAGCAACCAAACAAATTCCATCTCTGCGAAATTCATCTTATGAAGAGAGACTGCGGAAACTTAATATGTTTTCTTTAAAGGGTCGAAGAATCCGTGGGGACTTGATAGAAACCTTTAAGATCGTAAAAGGAGTTGATGTAATTAATCAAGAGAACCTATTCGAGCTTTCTCCTCAAGTGACAAGAAGAAATAACGGTTTAAAACTTAACGTTGCATCACAGATCTCCGTAAAAATTATTTCAATGGTAGAGTTGTTGATCGATGGAACAAGTTACCAGAAAATGTTGTCGAAGCCAGCACAATAACTACATTTAAAAACAGACTTGATGCGCACTGTAAAGTAAATGGGTATTGATAGTGCCCTGCGAATTCATATTATAGTCCCCCGGATCGATTAGTGGTAGTGGTAGTTGTAGTTAGTATATTTCATATCCTATCTTCTTCCATACGAAACTTCCATGTTCCTATCTTCTTTAGGGACTGGTATCATTTTCCAACGTTTTTTTTACATGTAGTTGAAAGTTAGTAAGATGTAGTTCAGCAGATACCTTCGTTATGGACCAATAGGTCTCCTGGTGTCTGTTATCTATGTATTCCTCCTCCTCATCCTCTCCTCCTCCGCCCCTCCCTTTCTTTATCCTCCTCCTCCTCCTCATGGAACTGTGCTGCCCTCACAGCTAAGTGGACGGGTAGGGTACGTAGTAGTTGGTGTGCGTCATGATTGTTTAATTAAATTATTTTAGTGCCTTTTTTTTTTTTATTTTTTTTTTTTAGTAGTAGAATTTAAAGAAAGAAAATATCAAAATTTTCTTGTCAAGGTGGAACATAATATAGAATTTTACTCATGAAATTACATTAATCTCATTCCTTTTCAAAATTGTATTTCTGAATATTATTTACCCTGCATTTCTTAGTCCCTTGACACATAAGAACATTTGTAAAAAAGAAAATCCTAAGGAAATAAAGATAATAGCCTACAGGGGCTCTAGCTCCAACGTTAAAAAATGTTATAAGTGCTATTCTTTCTTCTCTACACTCCACTGATCTAACAAAAGTTACGTCACTACATTTAACCCCTTGAGACCCGAAACGTACATGTTCCATGTAACTGGCTACCATACGACAATATTTAGGAATACAAGCAATATGTCAATAGATTATGACACCTGTTAGTATCCTTGGCCCACTTAGCTAATTGGTATATTAAGTTACTTTTTCGTAATTGTATAGCTAACTATCATACACTTTTTTTATAGCAAAGGAAAAGATCTGGGTGTGAAAGGGTTAATGGATGAAGTTGTAGCCACTGGTAATACTCAATACTTCAAATGTGATAGGAAACATCAACATTTCCTTCTCATCATAATTATCAAAGTCACCAACAAGCATCAACCAATGTGAATATTAAAGCGCCGCACAAACTGATCCTGAAATAACATTGAATGCCACGAAATGCGAAGAAACCATCGAAAGTTAATATCAAGTGCAATCCTTTTTCACTTTGATATATATCGCGGTAATCTAATGATGATTTCATTTATA
>JACEEZ010023353.1:77500-90753 GCA_016584305.1 Chionoecetes opilio
ATTCGTGTTCAGCATGCACAAATACTATTAGGAACAGATTTTCAACAATCCGTATGCGTATGTTAAAAAAATATTACATATTAGGCAATATTTTTTGTGCAACAAATTTTTTGCTTGAATATTTTATTACTAGCAGATTCTGTCAGCTGAACCGAATCTGGAATCAGTTTTTAGTTATATGACTTAAAATTCCCTTTTTCAGCAAAAATTCAGAAATGGACCATACTTCATATTCCTTAAAAAATCACAATTAAAAATTGAAACTAAACTAATTCCAGATTCGTTTTCACGCAGCCCAAAATCTCTTAGTAACTATTTTCAAGCAATCGTATCTTTATTTAAAAAAACATTGCATAATTGGCAATATTTTAAGTGTCAGATTCGCTTAATTTTTTTCTAGCAATGTTCGCTATGCTGAACACGAATCTCAAATTAGTTTTCAGATTCAATGATAAAAATTCATATTTCAGCCATTCAACCATAACTACTGCATATCCTTAAAAATCCGAAATTAGGAATTTGAAACTGATATCTATTTCCATATTCGTGTTTCAGCCGTTTCCCAATACTATTATGAACAAATTTTCATGCAACTCTCATGCGTATTTAAAATAAATATTACATATAATGTGGCATATCTGTTGGGCGACAGATTTTTGCTTGAAACAAATAGTTTCCTAGCGTGTTCGTGCTGCTGAAACGAATCTTCTGAATCAGTTTTTTCAATTAAAATGATTAAAGTCCCTCTTTCAGCCAATTCAAAGTGACATACTTAAATAATTCTTAAAAAACAAACAAATTAAATTTGAAACTGAAACTAGTTTCCGATTCGTGTTCAGCATGCCCAAGAACTATTAGGAACAAATGTTCAGCAAATCTATGCGTGTTTTTAGAGTAATATTACATAATTGGCAATATTTTTTTGGGGGACAGATTTGCTTGAAAATGATTTCCTAACGTAATTCTTGCATGCTGAACACGTATCTGGAATCGTTTCTCAGTTACATGGTTAAAAAGGCCCGAGTTTCAGCCAATTCACAAGAATACTTCATATTCTTAAAAAATCACTATTAAAATTTGGACAGAAAGTATTCCGATTCGAGTTCAGCATACCTGCAAACTATAAGGAAAAATGTACAAGCAAATCTATGCGTATTAAAAAAAATATTACATGATAGGCAATATTTTTTTGGGGTATAGATTTCTTGAATGAGTTCCTAGAAGTATTCTTGCATGCTGACACAACTCTTAATTTAGTTTTCATTTACAATGAATAAAGTCCCTTTTCAGCCAATTCACAATACATACTTCAATATTTCCCTTAAAAAACAAATTCCGAGAATTAGAATTGAAAACTGAAAACTAATTCCAGATTCCGTGTTCAGCATGCTTATGCAAAACTATTCAGTAACAATTTCGAAGCAAATCTAGCGTTAATTTAAGAAAAACATTGCTAATTGGCAGTAATTTTCACAGGTGCAGATTTGCTTGAAAAGGAATTCTTTGCAACTGTTCGGGCATGCTGAACACGAATCTCGAATGAATTTTCATTAACATGATTAAAAAGGCCTATTTCAGCCATTCACAATGTCATACTTTCATATTTTCTTAAAAAAATCCCGAAATTTGATTTTGAAACTGAAAACTAATTCCCAGATTCGCGTGTTCACATGCACAATACTATTAGGAACAAATTTTCAACAAATCTATGCGTTTTGAAAAATATTACATTATTGGCAATATTTTTGGCAACAGATTTGCTTGAAATTTATTACTGCAGTATTCATTGCATGCTGAACACGATCTGTAATCAGTTTTTTTTAGTTATAATGATTAAAAGTCCCCTTTTCAAGCTTTCAGATGAACATAACTTCATAATCCTTAAAAAATCACACTTAGCAATTTGAAACTGAAAACTAATTAAGAATTAGTGTTCAAACTGCCCAAAATCTATTAAGACAATTTTCAAGCAAATCTAATCCGTATTTAAAAAAACTTGCATAATTTCATATTTTTAAGGTGAACAGATTTTGCTGACAATTAATTCATAGCACTGCTCAGCTATGCTGAACAACGAAATTCTCAACTTAGTTTTTTAGTTTACAATGATAAAAAGTCCCTATTTCAGCCAATTCACATAACATACTACATATTCCTTAAAAAATCCGAATTAAAAAGGAAAAAATTTGAAACTGAGATCTAATTCCAGATTCGTGTTCAGCATGCCCAATATATTAGGAACAAATTTGCATGCAGAATCTTATGCGTCTTTAAAAAAATATTACATATTATAATTGGCAATATTTTTTGGGCGACAATTTGCTTGAAAATTAGTCCTAGCAGTGTTGGGGCATGCTGAAGAACGAATCTGGAATCAGTTCAGTTAAAATTCTTAAAAGGCCCTCTTTCAGCCATCCGAAAATGACATACTTATATTCCTTAAAAATCACAATTAGAATTTGAAACTGAAATTAATTCCAGATTCGTGTTCAGCCTGGCAAAAACAGAAAACTATTAGGACGACTGTTCGCAAATCTATGCGTATTTAGAAAAATATTACATAATTGGCAATATTTTTTTGGGACAGATTTGCTTGAAAATGAGTTCCTAGCAGTTTCTTGCATGCTGAACAAGAACTGGAATCATTTTTCAGTTACAATGATAAAAGTCCCTATTTCAGCCAATTCACAAGGACATCCTTCATATTCCTTAAAAATCACAATTAAAATTGAAACAGAACATTAATTCCAGATTCGTATTCAGGCATACCTGCAAACTATTATGAACAAATTTTACAATGCAAATCTATGCGTATTTAAAAAAAATTACACGTTGGCAATATTTTGTGGGGCGACAGATTTACCTTGAAATGCATCTCCTAGCAGTATTCCCTGCTGCTGAACACAAATCTTAATTTATTTTCATTTACAATGAATAAAATTCCCTATTTCAACCAATTCAAATAACATACCTTCATATTCCTTAAAAATCCGAAATTTAGAAATTTGAAAACTGAAAACTAATTCCAGATTCGTGTTCATCATGCTTTGCAAACTATTGGAACAAATTTTCAAGCAGAATATATGCGTATTTAAAAAAACCCATTGGCATAATATAATTGGCAATATTTTTCAAGATGACAGATTTGCTTGAAAATGAATTCTTTTACACTGTTCGGGCATGCGAACACGAATCTCGAAATAATTTTCCGAGTTACAATTATTAAAGTCCCTATTTTAAGCCATTCCACAATGTCCATACTTCATATTCCTTAAACAATTCCGAACTTAGATTTTGAAACTGAAAACCTAATTCCAGATTCGTCTTCAGCATGCACAAATACTATTAGGAACAAATTTTCAAGCAAATTCTATGGCGTATTTGAGAAATATTACATAATTGGCAATATTGTTTGGGCAACAGATTGCTTGGAAAATTTATTACTAGCATTGTCTTGCATGCTAACACGAATCTGGAATCAGATTTTAGTTATAATGATTACAAATCCCTTTTTCAGCCCAATTCATAATGACATACTTCATATTCCTTAAAAAATCACATTAAATTTGAACTGAAAACTAATTCCAGATCGTGTTCAGCATGCCCAAAATCTATTAGAACAATTTTTCAAGCAATCTATCCCTATTTAAAAAACTGGCATAATTGGCAATATTTTTAAGGTGAAAGATTTGCTTGAAATTAATTCCTAGCACTGTTCGCTATGCTAACACGAATCTCAAATTAGTTTTCAGTTACAATGAAAAAAAATTCCCTATTTCAGCCAATTCACAATACATACTTCATATTCCTTAAAAAATCGAAATAGAATTTGAAACTGATGAACTAATTCCAGATTCGTGTTCATGCATGCCAAATCTATTAGAACAAATTTTCATACAATCTATGCGTATTTAAAAAAATAGTACATAATTATAATTGGCAATATTTTCGGGCGACAGATTTGCTTGAAATTTAGTTCCTAGCATGGTTTCGGGCATGCTAAAACGAATCTGGATCAGTTTTTCAGTTAAAAATTATAAAAGTCCCTGGTTTCAGCCAGCCAATCCAAAATGACAATCTTTTTTTTTTTTTTCCCTTTTTTTTTTCTCTCTCTCTCTCTTTTCTTTTAGTATTAACTGGTATGTTAAGGAGACAAAATCTAAAATAAAATGGAATGAAAAAAATGAAAGGGAATGAAAATTTAAAATTTAAAATATTTAATATGGTAGAAGAAGAGAGAGAGAGAGAGAGAGAGGAAGAAGGGAAGAGAGGAGGAAAAAGAAGACGAGAGAGGGAGAGAGGAGAGAAGAAGAGAGAGAGAGATATAAATGTAAAAGGTAAAAGGAAGGAAGGAGGAGAGGAAGGAGGGAAAAGGAAGGGAAGGGAGGGGAGTGGAGGTAACAGGGCCTTCCCCCTCCTCCTTTTCCCTTCCCCCTCTCCTACATACGTTTTTTTGAAATATTAAATACTACTATTACTTACATTGGAGAGAGAGAGAGGGGGAAGAGAGGAGGGGGAGAAGAAGAGAGAGAGAAGAGGAGGAGTTGGCCCAGTTAACACACAAAACAATTAAGTCATCGTACTTCTAATGTTTATCCCACCGGCCCAGCCGTGAATGCGGACCTCGGGGCCCCTGGCAGCGTAAAAGGCTGCGGATATGATTGCCACTGAAGCCCCAGCCTTTATAATTATGCCATTATTTCAATAGTTCCAGCCCCAATAATTTTTTCCCAGGAGTCGGTCAATATGTCCCTAGTTACATCTCATTGGAAAGTCGTAAAAAACTGACTGTTTTTAAAATGTAAGGCTCACTAGGGGTTTTTTAAATGTCCTTTTTAATTTTTTAGTTTCACACCATGAAAATTTTTTATTTAAAATTTTGAGTAGATATTATATTACATTGGATACTAAAAAAATTTTTGAAATACAGCATCAGCTGTCAAAACAAAAAAAAATGCTAACTGATTTCTTTTAAAAGGGCCTTTTCCCCCCTTTTTTGAGAGACGACACTATGGCCCCTGGCGAAAGTGGGGAAAATGCATTAGTGATAAATCGAATTACAATGTCCTAAAAATATAAGCGAAAGGGTTGTCTGTCTTGTGTGTTTTTGTGTGGTATAGGGGTTCCCGGCCCCGAGTAACAAATACCTCATAGGCACATTTTTGGAATCAGGGTTTACCCGGGGGGAAAGGATAAGCCCACTTATAGATGTCCGAATCACTTTTTTTTTTTTTTTTTTTGGTTCTAGCAGCTATAGCGAGAAATTGTTTGAAAAAAAGTGTTGGTTGCTGAGAATGAGGGACCTTGATGTAGGGTGATGGGTATGGGTGAGGTGACTGTAATGGGTGAGAGAGTTGATGGGTAATGGGTGTGGAGGGAGGGTGTGGGTGAATGGTGGGGGGGATGTGGTGGTAAGGCTCCATTATGAGAGATCGATCACTTTTTGTTTTTTTCTTTTTTATTTAGGCAGCCGATAGCGGAATTGTGAAATACATGTGGTTCTTTAATTGAGGAAACACTTGATGTAGGTTGATGGGTAATGGAGTGAGTGAAGGGTGGGTAAGTTGAGGGTAATGGTGTGGGGGTGAATGGGTTAAAGGGTGTCGGGGGTGATGGTAGTGAGGGTGAGAGGGTGGGTGGTGATGGGTTGGGGGTGGTGGAGTGATGGTCAGTGACGGGAATAGGTTGGGTTGGTGATGGTTATATGGAGTGAGTGAATGGGTGTGTGGTGATGGGTAATGGGTGAGTGATGAGGGTGTGGGGGTGATGGGAATGGGGTGAGGAATGGTGTTTGGGGGGAATACATATCTGGTTTGGATTCTATAATAATATAAGCCAGAAAGGTGTGTACTGTCTTAGTCTGGTCTGTCTTGTGCTGTCGCGGTGTGTGTGTATGCGTTATAGGTGTCCGGCAACCCGTGCGCAAACAATGGCATATATGGCAGCATTTTGGAATCAGGTAGACATGGGTAGGATCATAAGCACATTGATGAGATGATCCGCACATCTTTTTTTTCTTCTTTTTTATAGCAGACTTTTATTAGCGAGAATGGTTGTAAACAACAAGTGGGTGGCACGAGAAGTTGAGTGAAGACCGTGATGTAAAGGGTGGATGGGTAATGGGTGAGGTGAATGGGGCGGGTGTGTAACTGGGTGAGTGAATGGGAAGGGTGATGGGTAAGGGTGAATGGGTGAGGGTGAAGGGTGGAGTTGATGCGGTGATGGGTGAGGGGCATAGGTGGGAGGGTGATGGGTAATGGGGTGAGTGAAGGGTGTGTGGGTGGATGGGGTGTAGCTGGGTGAGTGAATGACGGTGGGGGGGGAGGGTGATAGGTTAATGGGTGGGGGGGTGACGTGGATGGGTTAATGGGTGTAGTGAATGGAGTGGGGGGGATACATAATCTACTTTCTTGCTATATAAGATGACAGCGAAAGTGTGTGCTGTCTGTCTGTCTGCTGTCTGTCTGTGGTGTTGTATGGATATAGGTTCCGCCCCCCGTGGCGCAAACAACTCAATATAGTGGCACATTTTTGAATCAGTAGACCAGGGAAGGTCAAAAGGCCACCACTTATGAGATTGATCCGATCACTTTTTTTTTCTTTTTTTTAGGCAGCCTGTATTAGCGAGTAATTAGTGAAAAACAAAAGTGGGTGCGAGGGAATGAGGAAGCCTTGAGTGTACGGTGATGGGTAATGGGTGAGAGTGAATGGTCTGGGGTGATGGGAAATGGGGTGTGGGGTGATGGCGTGAGTGAATGGGTGGGGGGAGGGGTGATGGGTGAGGGAATAGGTGGGGGGGGGGGGGGGGGGGGGGGGGGGGGGGGGGGGGGGGGCGGGGGGGGGGGGGGGGGAGGTGGGGGGGTGGGGGGTGGGGGGTGGGGGGGTGGGGGGGGGTGGTGGGGGGGGGGGGGGGGGGGGGGGGTCGGTGGGGGGGGGGGGGGGGGGGGGGGGGGGGGGGGGGGGGTGGGGGGGGGGGGGGGGGGGGGGGGGGGGGGGGGGGGGGGGGGGGGGGGGAGGGGTGGGGGGGGGGGGAGGTGGGGGGGGGGGGGGGGGGGGGGGGTGGGGGGGGGGGGGTGGTGGGGGGGGGGCGGGGGGGGGGGGGGGGGGGGGGGTGTGGGGGGGGGGGGGGGGGGTGTGGGTGGGGGGGGGTGGGGGGGGGGGGGGGGGGGGGGGGGGGGTGGGGGGGGGGGGGGGGGTGGGGGGGGGGGGGGGGGGGGGTGGGGGGGGGGGGGGGGGGGGGGGGGGGGGGGGGGGGGGTGGGGTGGGGGGGGGGGGAGGGGGGGGGGTGGGGGGGGGGGGGGGTGGGGGGAGGGGGGGGGGGGGGGGGGGTGGGGGGGGGGGGGGGGGGGGTTGGGTGGAGTGGAGGGGGGGGGGGGGGTGGGGGGGGGGGGGGGGGGGGGGGGGGGGGTGGGGGGGGGGGGGGGGGGTGGCGTGGGGGGGTGGGGGGGGGGGGGGGGGGGGGGGGGGGGGGGGGGGTGGGGGGGGAGTGGGGGGGGGGGGTTGGGGGGGGGGGGGGGGGGTGGGGGGGGGGGTGGGGGGGGCGGGGGGGGGGGGGGGGGGGGGGGGTGGTGGGGGTGGGGGGGGGCGGGGGGGGGGGGGGGGGGGGGGGGTGGGGGGGGGGGGGGGGGGGGGGGGGGGGGGGGGGTGGGGGGGGGGGTTGGGGGGGGAGGGGGGTGGGTGCGGGGGGGGGGGGGTGGGGGGAGGGGGGGGGGGTGGGGAGGGGGGGGGGTGGGGGGGGGGTGGGGGGGGGGGGGGGGGGGGGGGGGGGGGGTGGGGGGGGGGGGGGGGGGGGGGGGGGGGTGTGGGTGTGGGGGGGGGGGGGGGGGGGGGTGGGGGTGGGGGGGGGGGGGGGTGGGGGGTGGTGGGGGTGGGGGGGGGGGGGGTGGGGGGTGGGTGGTTTGGGGTGGTGGGGGGTGTGGGGTGGGGGGGGGGGCGCGTGAGGGTAGTATGGGTGAGGTGAAATGGGGTGTGTGGTGATGGGTAATGGGTGAGTGAATGGTGGGGGGATCGATGGGGGTAATGGGTTGGAGTGAATGGGGTGGGGGGGTGATGGGTAATGGTCGTAGAGGTGGAAGGGTGTATGGGCGAAATGGGTAAGTGGTGTGAGTGAATGGGTTTGGGGGGGGTGTATGGGTAAGGTTGTGATTGGTGAGAGGGGTGGGGTGATGGGTGTAATGGTGAGGAGTGAATGGTGGGGGGTGAATGGGTAATGGGTGAGTGATAGGTGGGGGGAATACATACATTTGTTAACATCCATGATTTCAGGAAAGTTAAAAAGGGGCCTAGTTCTGGGAGAGTCCGTGTTCGGTGGGCCGAAAGGTCCCACCATCAACACAGGTTGGTGGGCCTAAGGGCCCGACCAGATAGCCCCTCCGAGGGGAGCTAGCCAAAAAGTCCGCCCGGGGGCGGCTTTGCGTGTTAGTAATTAATATCTTAAAAAATCCGAAATTTCTATTTTGAAACTGAAAACGAAATTCTAAGATTCGTATTCAGAATGCCAAATACTATTAAGACAAACATTTCGAAGCAAATATTCTATGTGTATGTGAAAATATTACAAAATTGGCAATATTTGGGGGACAGACTTGCTTGAAAATGAGTTCCTAGCAGTATGTACTGTGCATTGCTGAAACACGAATATGGAATCAATTTCAGTTACAATCATTGGAAAGTCCTATTTCAGACAAGCACAAGGACATTGTGATATTCCATAAAAAATTACTATTAGAATTTGCAAACTAAAAACTAATTCTAGATTACGTGTTCAGCATGCCTGCAAAACTTATCTAGAAAAATTTTGCAAGTGAAGATCTAGTGGAGGTATTTAAAAAAGACGTTGCAGATTGGCAATATTTTTAGGGTGCAGAATAGCTTGAATTAATTATTAACATTGTTCGGTATTTCTGCAAACTAATATGGAAGTCAATTGTCAGTTAACAAGTCATTAAAATTACCTAGTTCAGCTTAATGCAAAAAGACATACTGCTTTGCCTATTAAAATAAATCACAAGTTAGATTTGAAACTGAAAACTAATTCCGAGATGCGTGTTCAGGAATGTCCAAATACTATTAGGAACAAATTTTCATAGGAAATCTATGCGTATTTAAAAAAAAATATTACATAATTGCAATATTTTTTTGGGACAGATGCGTGAAATGAGTTCCTAGCAGTATTCGGTTGCATGATTGAATGCACGGAATGGAATCCCTTTTCGTATACAATGATGTTAAAGACGTCCCCTGCTTTCAGGCAAATCGACAAGGCCATATCATATCCTTAAAAAAGCACATATTAGGAATTTGAAACGAAAAATAACTATTTTCTAGATTCGTGTTCAGCGCATGCCTGCACTGATTAGGAAACAAATTTTTGCAAGCAAATCTATAGCGTTATTATAAAGATAAAACATTGCAATGATTTTTAGGCAAATTTTAGGGGTACAGATTTGCTTGGAAATTAAAGTGTTCCTATCACTATGTTAGGGCATGCATGAACACGGTAAGCCTAATTGTTTTCATTTACAAGATTAAAATGCCGTTATTTCAGGCAATTCACAATAACATACTCTCATATTCCGCTAAAAAAGCCGAACTTAGAATTTGAAACCTTGAAAACTAA
The DNA here is from genome assembly GCA_016584305.1 of Chionoecetes opilio. Lineage (NCBI taxonomy): Eukaryota > Metazoa > Arthropoda > Malacostraca > Decapoda > Majidae > Chionoecetes > Chionoecetes opilio. The sequence continues at coordinate 87,120 of JACEEZ010023353.1, forward strand.
TCCGATTCGTGGTCCGCATGGCCCCAAGATTACTATTAGGAAAAATGTTTTATGAAAATCTGATGTGTATTTAAAAAAATTACCTAATTGGGCAATATTTTTTTGGGGGACAGATTCTGCTTGAAAATGATTCGGGAGGTATGCGGAGAAGTGAGGGTCTGGACTAATTTACTTGCATTTTTTCGGGTGCATGCTGAACACACGGAGAATCGATTGGAATATTGTTCAAGTTCAATGTTTAAAAGTCCCTAGTTGCAGCCAATGTCACAAATGTATTACTTCATATTCATAAAGAAAAATCCGAAATTCTATTTTAAACTGAAAACTACATTCCACAGCTTCGTGGTGTCGAGCATGCCCAAAGACTATTCCAGGACACACAATAATTTCCAGAAAATCTATGTGATTTAAAAAAATATTACAAAAATTGGCAATATGTTTGGTGGGGACAGATTGGTGAAATGAGTTCCCTAGCAGTATGTCTTGCATGCTGAAAACGAATGGGGAATCAAGTTTTCAGAGTACAATAATGAAAAGTCCCCTATTTATTTCAGCAGCCAGATTCACAAGGAACATATTCAGTATACCATAACAAATCACATATTAGAAGTTTATGAAACTAAAAACCTAATTCGAGAATTGTGTCGTGTCAGCGATGCATGCAAAGTCTTAGAACAAATTTGAAGGCAAAATCTATGCGTATTTAAAAAAACATTAGCATTAATTGTCAGCATTTTGAGGCGTGACAGATTGCTTGAAAAGTCATTCCTAGCACTGTTAGGGGATGCTGACACGAATCTCAAATTAGTTCACAGTTACGATAATTAACAATGAACCCTACTTAAGCCCATCTAGTAAGTAGATCTATTCATATTCCTTAAAAATCCGCGAAATTAACTAGAATTAGAAAGTTGAAAACTACATTCCGATTCGCTGTTCAGACATGCCACCAAATACTATTTAGAACAAATTCTTTCTATGCAAAATCTATGCGTATTTAAAAAATATGTTACGATTAATGGCAATATTTTTGGGGAGAAGATTTGCTGAAAGTTAGTTAGCCTAGCAGTATTCTTGCATTGCCGAAACACGAATCTTATAATTAGTTTCCTTTCAATTAATAAAAGGCCCTATATCAGGCCAATCACAATAAGCATGCTTTATAGTCTTGTAGTAAAAAATCCAAAATTAGATTTGAAACTGAAAAACTAATTCCAGGATTCGTGTCGAGCATCCCAAATACTATTAGGAAACAAGATTATCTGCAAATCTATTGCGTATTCAACTTAATGTTTCCAAAAAAAAGGCTAACATAATGGGCCAATGTATTTTAGGGGAGGTGACAGAATTTGCTTGCAAAATTAAGAAAAAACAGTGTTCGGGTAGCTGCCGCACGAGATTCTGGAATATCAGTTTCGGTACAGATCATTCAAAAACTGGCTATTTCAGCCAATTCAAAATGACGATACTTTTATATTCCATAAAAAATCACAATTAGAATTTGAAACGGAAAACTATTCCAGATTCGTGCTTTCAGCATGCCCAAAAACTATTGTGAGGAACCACATTTTCACAAGAAGAAAATTATGCGGTATAAAAATACATTGCATAATTGGCAATATTTTCAGGAGGAAGTATTTGCCTGGAAAATAATCCTAGGGATTGTTCGGCGATGCTGAACACGAATCTTATTAGTTTTCCGTACGCAGACTGATTAAGAGTCCCTAATTCAGCCAATTCACAATGTAACCCCCCCCCCCCGTCCCCCACCTACTTCATATTCCGTAACAAATGCAGACATTAGAACCTGAAGACTAAAAAACTGAATTCAGATATCGTGTATCAACATGCCCAAATACTATTAGGAACAAAATTAAAGCAAATCGCATGCGATATGAAAAAAATATACATAATTGGCGAATTAATTTTTTTGGGGGGACAGGATTTTATGGGAAAATAGATCCTAGCAAAGTTATATCTGACATGCTGTGAACACAAATCTCAATACTTTCATTTACAATGAATAAAATTCCCTTTTCAGGCTAATCACAGGATAACATACTTCATATTCCTTGTTAAAAAATCCGAAAATCGCATTTGAAACTGAAAACTCATTCCAGCTTCTTGTTGCCCGGCCTGCCCAAAATACTATTGAGACCAAAATTATCATGCAAATCTATGCGTATTTAAAAAAATATTACATAATTGGCAATATTTTTTGGGGGACAGATTTGCTTGAAAATGAGTTCCTAGCAGTATTCTTGCATGCTGAACACGAATCTGGAATCAATTTTCAGTTCCAATCATTAAAAGTCCCTATTTCAGCCAATTCACAAGGACATATTTCATATTCTATAAAAAATCAATATTAGAATTTGAAACTAAAAAACTAATTCCAGATGTGTTCAGCATGCCTGCAAACTATTAGGAACAAATTTTCAAGCAAATCTATGCGTATTTAAAAAAACATTGCATAATTGGCAATATTTTTAGGGTGACAGATTTGCTTGAAAATTAATTCCTAGCACTGTTCGGGCATGCAGAACACGAATCTCAAATTAGTTTTCATTTACAATGATTAAAATGCCCTAATTCAGCCAATTCATAATAAAATACTTCATATTCCTTAACAAATCCGAAATTAGAATTTGAAACTGAAAAATATTTCCAGATTCGTGTTCAGCAGGCCCAAATACTATTAGGAACAAATTTCACGAAAATCTATGCGTATTTAAAAAAATTACATAATTGGCAATATTTTTGGGGAGACAGATTGCTTGAAAATTAGTTCCTATAGTTTATTCACTTAAAGCCTGGATTCCTGGACTGGGAGCTGCTCGCTGCCTAGGCGAGTTGTAAGGACGCCGCTGATTGGCTGATAGACTCGGGCAGGGTGGTGATGGTGGTGGTACTTGCCTGCCTCAACCCAAAAACCTTGCGTTGCCTCAGAAAAATATTCATATTTCTTGGCTTTACTCACCTCTTACACAAGATAGGCCTATTTTGTTGATCAGTGAATCAGGCAGTGATTGTTCAAACAACAACCGAGTCATCAACTCAATAGGGTAAAAAAAATAAAGTCATGACTGACTATCACAAGAGTAGGCGGACTTTAGGTTTTCAGTGCATTGAAATGTACTCCTACCCGATATACCAAGCTACCAGATGATATTTATAAAGCTGAGCCTACCATCGTGTTCATAATACATTGCTGCATATCATGAGCATAACAAAATTACACTAAGACTAAACTAATATTAAGATAATTGAAGGAAAGTAAAAGAGTGTATAGACCTTTCCACGATGACGTCACAAGCACGCCCCCCAACACCGTGGTAGGCAAAACAAACTCGCGCGCCTTCCCTTCACCGCCTATACGCCACAGCATAATGTCATATTTAGCATGCCACAAGCTGCGTAGCTGTTGGCTGCACCAACAGACAACGAAAAGGCTTGCGTGACCTTTCACAGGTTTCCTGTTGCTTCAGCCAGACCCCAGAGTGGCTACAAGCTCTAAAGAGGGAAGGTTTTTCTGTTGGCCATGAAAGGATCTGCAGCAACATTTTCAAGGTAAATGACATTGTACCACTAAAGTAGTATCAGTGAGAGTAGGCAGTCATGAATTTTCTCAATA
>JACEEZ010023354.1:0-22156 GCA_016584305.1 Chionoecetes opilio
CCCCAAATTTGGCTTACATAGCTCACGGGTGAAAAGACTTGTAATTCCCCGCCTCTGGATGAAAATCTATGCCTCTCTGTTTCTTGGCCGCAGTCTGTCCCTAGCCTTGGAGACGCAAGGTCTGTCTGCGCCACTGACCAAAATGGGAAACAAATTCCTCTGCTACAGTCAAGGGATCTGCCACAGGGTCTCCATTAATCGATAGAACTGGAGGAGGATTGATAAACTTCCCCTTCATTTTCCTCACTCTTTGCAAACCTTGACACCGGGTAAAATGCACAGATCGTACTTATATAACCCTCCAAAGGAGTGACGAGACTCTTTCATAACCCGTCGGTATCTTAGCTCTTAACCTGTGAAAAGATTTTTTGGGTCTACTGAAGTTGGCCGCGAAATGTATTTGCGTCTCAGCAACGGGGAGTGACTCCTCGCTGCCGTACTTCTGTCCACGAGATGTCCCCGATGTCCACACTTTTTGTATTACCCAATTTTTTCACTACAAGGGATTTTTTTATTTTGTCACCCTCTGTAGTGAAGATTGCTCGGTCCAGTGGTCAAGCGCTGTTAAGTAGTGAAGATTTTGTTATTGGTAGTGATGATACGAGATGCCTAATCAACTGCCACGTAGAAAAGGGGGGGAAGGCAGGGGGCTGGCCTTCTTATTCATTTTGACCATATAAATAAAGTAGACTATAGGCATCCTATATTTCTATAAAATAAAGCTATCCCCCATAGGATTATAGATTCCAGCAGGAATGATTTAACAAAGAAACGTAGCCACAAAAGTTGGGTATCAATTTCAGGAAAATCTAGAGAGATAGAGACCACTGACCACAGGACTACATGAGTAATTTCATGCCCTGTTTAAAACTAAGTAATACATATGTCCCCACATATCATACATTACATACATACACACAAATACATACTACATAAGACCAGAGGTGGGCGAGAGCGATACTTGTGCGATACTGCGATACTATCGCACCGCCAAAAAGTATCGCAGAAATCGCAAAGCATTCAAAGTAGCGGAGAAATAGTATCGAAAACTAAAGTATCGCTTAAATTTCCCACGTACTTTTTAAAGACGATCTTAAAACCCAAAAAGTTTTTTCAGGGGCCCAATGCGGAAAGATTTGGCGCCTTATTATCATAACGCTTTCTAGCACACAAAAACATTGCGTCATTTATTCGATTCACGATCGCACTCTCGCACAACGTCAAAATGTTTTTCTTTTAATAAACTACATTAGTAACATTACATACCTAGGTAAGTGCATTTTTACAATGTTTTTTCTACACTTCAAATAACTGCCTGTCTCTCAGCTTAAAAGACAACATACAAAAATCAAAATAAAAAGAATGGCTTATTTACGGTGGGTCCACAGCGACGACCCCATCACCAGGTGGACTTCCCGCCCTCCACAGGGAGGCGTGGGATGACCTCTTTATCAAGTACAACACCCCTCTCCCCAGTTCAGCTGCAGTGGAAGGCTGTTTCAGCCTCAGGCGGGGACATCCTGAGGGCCAAAAAGTCAGCCCTCACCGCCTACACTTCGAGCAGCTGGTCTTCCTCAAGGGAACCTGGGGAGGGTGCTGCTGGACACTAAAGGAGGTAGGGCCAGGGCGATGAGGAGGGCCAGGGTGATGAAGGAGGGCCAGGGTGATGAGGATGGCCAGGGTGATGAGAGGGCCAGGTGGTGATGATGAGGGCCGGGTGATGAGGAGGGCCAGGGTGATGAGGGGGCCAGGGTGATGATTAAGGAGGAGGAGGGCCAGGTGATGTAAGGAGGTAGGGGGCAGGGTGATGATAAGGAGGAGGAGGGCCAGGTAATGAGGAGGGCCAGGGTGATGATAAGGAGGAGGAGGGCCCGGGTGATGATATGAGGAAGGAGCTTGAGGAGATGCAGTAGTGACTAGTGACTGGTGCGGTGGGCGTGTGTTGTGTTTTTATATGTTTAACTAGGCCCGCAAAGCCGCCTCCGGCAACTTTTGGCTCGCTCCTTGCGGATGGCTATTGGTGGGCCTTCGGCCCACCACCTGTGTTTGGTAAGCCTTCGGACCCCACCTGTGTTTGGTGGCCTTCGGCCCACAAACCACCCTCTCCAGATAGCCCCTTCTAACTTTCCTGAAATAATGGCTGTAGAAATGTATGTATTAAACGCTTACCCATTCACCCCCCACCCATCACTCAACCCATTACACACACCCCCCGACCCACTAACCATCACCACACACCCATTCCTCACCATTAACCTATCACCTCCCACCTATTCCCTCACCCATAGCACCCCTACAAACCCATTCACTACCCATCCCCCACACCCATTCCCCATCACCCTACATCACGGTTCCTCAATTCTCGCAACCCCCTTTTCTTTTCCCACATTCATAATCTGCTGCTAAAAAAAAAAAAAAAAAAAAAAAAGTGATAGAATCTCTCATAAGTGGGCTTAAAAGTGCCCCTGGTCAGCTGGTTCCAAACGTGCCATATATGGGATTGGGGCACGGGGGATGGCGGCACCTATCGCGGACACACACGCATACACAATTTCGCTTATATTTATTATAGAAATAAAATTTCTCAGTTTAAACTATGGTTATATGGGACGAGAGTTTCGCGGTCGTTTTCAGACACACCACCTCTTTTTTCCTTGGCCTACAATAGGTGCTTGCTCTAATGTAATAGTTTGATCTTGCGCAACCCCTCCCCACCCAAAAAAAAAAAGTCCACTGTGTTAAAGTTAGGTTAAGTTTCATTTCATTAAACCATAAGGTTAGGGTTAGGTTTCATTAAAACCTTTACGATTAGGTTAGGTTTCATTTAACCTATAGGGTGATTAGGTTTCATTTTTTTTTTTTTTTTTGTGGGGGGGGGGGGTGTTGCGAAAATAAACAAGCACCATTAGAACAACACCTTTGTAGGCCAAGAAAAAATAGTTGGTGTCCTCTGAAAACGACGCGAAAATGGTTTTTTGTTTTGTTTTTTTTAATTGCCTAAACTGAGTTTAACGTAAAATAGATCTTTTTTGTTTTTGTGGCTATATAGTGTTTTCCTTAGGTAGAAAAGTATCGCAAGGCTAAATTGGTTTTGGATCGCAGTATCGCTGTGCGATACTATCGCTTAAAGAAAAATTATCGGTAGCGAGTATCGCAGTATCGCGTATCGTTTTAGAAAATCCAAAAAGTAGCCGGTAATCGCGTATCGAACTAGCGGGAAAAAAGTATCGCAGTATCGTTATCGCCTAGAGACCCAAAAAAGTATCGCGCCCACCTCTGCATATACGCATGGATGGGATGTATTAAGAAAGTTAATAGAAAAATGTAAATTTTTTTCTATTACTTTCATAATACCATTTATTTTACTAGGAATAAGTATTAAATTTATAATAAAATTTAACACTCCACTGTAATGATCCGAACACTGTAATTGATCTTCATAATGTCTGCTACGAACGCGCATAGATTGTCAGTGATCGCCAAGATATTTGATAAGATTTTTTTGGTCACTCCTTGCTGTACGAAACGCTTTCAATATTCCGGTGGCAGAGCAGCATATTTCCGTGAACCTGCAATGGTTTTGGCAACAATCGTTTTGGCTTTATTTATGATAGGTTTTAGTGTCTAGATCAAATTTAGGTGTGGGTGGCCACTTTGTCACCGGCTTGGCTTCATAATCCAGATTGCCGCCAAGATGACCGCCATATATAATCACGTATAAATTAGGCTGTAACTCCTGTTCTAAGTACAGTAAAAAGATGAAATTGATATCTAACTATCTGTTTTAGAGACCACGGAAGTGAATTATGAGTTTATTGTATCGTTTGGCGCCTCTTGATGGCATAAATCCAATATGGCCGGCCAAATACATGTAAAATGCAAATCACACAAATCGTACCAACAACTACATAAAAATCGTTGTGAAATGCAATGAACAATGATATTGCTGTTTATGCTGTGCTTGACATGTTAAATTCTGAAGAATTATGCTTTCGAAGCCAACTGCGTGCCACCTACAGCCCCACTCGTGACGTAAATAGCATTGGTGATGTCATTTTGTGTGCTTTCAATGTGAAATCCACACATATATATTAACTCTTTAACGATCTACGTTTCCTGTTGCAGGATCTGACGTTGAGCGATGATATGGCTAACAGGAAGGCACAGGCACATCCAACGCCCAACATCTATGGTGGTTGTGTCCGCTCTTCTGTCGACATTATAATGGCCATCCCAAGGAACCGGTGACACTTCATATCGGTGTTCAGGTCTGGTCAACGCGAGTGCTTGGAAGTGATGTCCACCTGTGCATTCGATTCGCTATTATGATACTCTACAAAGAGCGCACCAGATAGGCTCGAGCCAACGCTACCCTGGTCCATCAGCTCGAAACGGAAAACTCCACTTCCGGCTCGGGACGCAGTACTTAAGACTCACATAATAACACAGCTCAACCTGCTTTGCGATGCAATCCTGAGTGATGATAACTCTGCAGCTGCGACACAGAACACCCAGTTGGTGGTTACTGGGGAAAACGACATGCCCACGCAGTTATCAAGTGTCGTACTCGCCTCGTCTGGAACCTAGCATCAACATGAGAAGCTTACTACTCTCACTCAACAGGCCGATCACCTTGGCGCAAAAAGATCCAGAATCACAAACGTGCTGGTCGTGTGTGAACGAACACAGACTTGTTCGCGTTACTTGCTTACGACTACTTGATGAGAAGCTCCAGTCATCAATGGCGATGCAGTCTCCAATCATGGTCGGTTGTGCATTGACCGTAAGGAAGAACGCTCGTAAACATTCACAATCGTACCCGAGCTCTGGCGCTTCATTCTCTAACTGGCTGTGATTCAGTTTGCTGCAACTTATGGAATTGGGAAAAACAAAGCATCGCTGTGGCTCGAAAGGCTACACTCCTGGATCAAGCTTGGGTAACCCTTGGCAAATATCGTTGAAGTCACCGAACAAGCAACAGCTTTCATGGGTGCGTGCTATGGCATTACAACTCCCACCTCTTCGATGACCAAGATCCGCCAGAAGCTATGGGCACAGAAGACTGGCAATTCGACAGCAGCATCACCGAAGTCTGTGTAGTTTGCCCCCACTAACATAAGTGTTTGAGCAAACCTTCGTAGAGCACACCACCATTCGCTCACTGGTACAGTGCCCTTATTGGGGATCCCCAACTCTCGCTGCAGTGGACACGGGTGGGAAGCTGATGACACTAAGAACAATTGTCCTCATCTCTCGAATATGGAGACGGTGTATCCTACGCCCCGGAGCACATTTTCAGCTGTCAGATGTGGCTTGCACATCTGAGCGATCATGTAGGGTTAAATGTGGCGGTATGGGGCGCCAAACTTCCATGCACGATGTTCTTGCAACCTGCGGTGGTGGTACTGCCTGTTCCAATCCATTCACATCACTGAGAGTGCCACAGATCATGCCGATATCCCTGATGACAGCGAAGAGGCAAAACGACCGAGCAATGGAGTCGACCGATGAGGACGAGAATAGTTTCTAGATATAAGATATTGGTCCATTGGGGCATTAATTTAGCTTCATTTATTAGAGTATAACATGTATATAGTATTGATATAACGTTGAAGACATTTGGGCGAAGGACGTGGAGATGAAAAATTGTTGCATTTATTATTAGTATTTATACTACATAATTAATTTATATTATTATTATAGTTATTATTATTATTATTATTATTATTTTATTATTTTATTATTAGTATCGTAGTATCATAATCAATTTACATGTATGTCTACTTTTAAGTCCCCAATGTCATGTTTGAGGAGATGATAATTATTACATAAATGTTTGTCCGATTCTAAATATTTTTTTTTTTTTTTATTTTTTTACTCACAGGAAACTGTCCAAGGTCGACAACAAAAATGGGTAACACAATCCCCTAGTTGCCAGTCCCCTATAAAAAAAGCCAGTAGTAGAGATAAAATAAAAAAGAGGTGAGCCAATTTAGGTTCGGGAGGTGTCCTTGTACTCTTCTTTTGGCAAAAGATGTACGTCATGGCAAATTGGAAAAATAGAAACATGAAGAGGGTTCCATTTTAACCTTGAAGGGATGAAAGAGAAAATACTGATTAACTCATGCATTAGAAGATGAGACAGAATGGGATGAGAATGAGTAGAATTCCTTGTGCAGCGAGGCCGCGGGCGGGGGGAGGCATGCATTTAGCAAGTTCAGAAGAGCAGTGTCATGAAAATAGCGGTAAGAAGAGGAGCACGAGAGCAACATTGCGGCGTGATTTAAAGATTTTGAGACAGGCAGTTAGAGGAGAGGATTGTGAGACGAAACGCTTTGACTCAACCCTTTATTAGGAGAGCATGTATGATGGAATCCCTCCCCAAACATGTGAGACATACTCCGTACATTGGCGGATACGGCCCCTGTAGAGAACAAGCAATTGGGGAGGGAGAAAAAAACGGACGCACACGCCCCAGTACACCTAACTTCTTAGAAGCTGTTTTAGCAAGAGATGAGATGTGAGATTTCAAGTTCAGATTTTTAGTAAAGGAATCGTCCTAGAATGTTCATTGGTTAAAGATGAAGTTGATGTCATGAAAGAGAGGGATAGTTTAATCTGGAAGGTTTTGTCAAGTAGATTAGGGTGAAAAAAAAAATTTGGGTTTTTGAAAGGCATTGACCAAAACAAGTGTTTGCTTTGCTCCAATCAGAAATTATAGAAAGATAAGAAGTTAGGCGCTCGGTGGGCATCTCTCCGTGAATCACTTAGTTCCTGTTGAGTTGGAACGTCCTATAAAACGACGTTGAAAAATGCGGGTAAGAATCATTAGCGTAGAGTGGATAGGGCTTTGAGTTAGACTTAGAAACATTATGAATGAATATAAAGATATTGGGTTGATAGGACAGAACCCACTACCCCCAGCAAAGGGAACACTCTACTATTGATAGAATTTAGGAGAGAACAATGTCCGTCTACGTACTGCAATAGACGGTTTTGAAGGGAACTTAAAGAAGGGCAGAGAGAAGGATAGAAACGAATGAGGTAGTTTTGGAATTAAAGATTTTGTGCCAGACTCTATCAAAAGCTTTGATATGTCAAAGGCAACAGCAAAGTTTCACCGAAACCCCTAAAGGAGGATGACCAAAGATTTTCAATTAGGAAGCTAGAACATCAGCCATTAGATCGCCCTTTACGGAAACCGTCCTGAATATTCAATAGAAGATTGTGAGCAGATAGATGCTTAAGATCTTCATAATTAAGTATAGATTCAAAACTTTAGAAAGGCAGGAAGTCAAAAGCTATAGGACCGGTATTTTGAAGGATTAGAACGGTCACCCTTCTTAGGAACAGTTTTGGATTGAGCAAACTTCCAGCAAGAAGAAGGTTGAAGTAATAGACAAAGACGGAAAAGTTGACCAGGCAAGCTGCAATCACAGAAGTACAGTTTTTTGAGACATAGAGGACTCCGTCCGGACCGTAGCCTTCCGAGGATCTAAGGCCAGAAAGGGCAAAGAAAACATCATTCCGAAGGATTTTTAATGACAGGCATAATATAGTCAGAGGGTAGAGAGAAGGAGGAACAAAGCCCTTCAATCAACCAAAGATGGAATATTTTAGCAAAGGTTTGAGCGAAGAGTTTTCACTTTAGAAGTAGATGAGACAGCTGTGGAAGCCATCTGGGTGAAGCATATGAGGGAAAGATGAAAGAAGAAAAATTCTTAGAGATGTTTATTAGCTAGATGCAGAATTCAGAGAGGAATTTGATTCGACAGATTGACTATTTTTCTATGAATGAAAGGTTTGTGGGAATTTATAATCACATAACAATATTTATCTGAGTTTCTTACCTATTCAATCATCACCCGACACAATTCTCGCAGCTATCACAACTAGGATACTTATCGGTGGATGGGGGTTGAATTATGGCTGTAGGTTTTTTGATCAATACTGCAATGATCTTGTGATCCATGGTGGTCGCCGGGATCGATGCCGCCCGTGAATGACAAAGCGTAAGGTGGAGGCGTAATCGTGGTCGGCCGTCAATTGTTATCACACCATAACTTGACGCGGCGGATTGTTATCAGTCTGTGTTGTATTTTACACAGTCCCTGATTTAACACTATATATTGTACAAAATTAACGTATGTACGATAATTCTCATTAATAAGAGATGTTAACAACTCGTGAGGCTGGTAGTGAACTTGGTTACTTGTAGTTGAACAAGCAAGCACGTATTTATATTGATGTTATCCTCACGGAGGGTCCTGGGGTGTACTGATGTCCTTCTCCCTGTATGCGGTCGGCAGCGAATCGCCACCCTACCTATAGCCACGTACAGAAATCTTCGTGGCTAGTATTTTATGGACTACAACCAATGACGGCGCTCCAAATTAAGGTGCTAATTTTTAAGTGCAATGGTTATTAACGCTGGAATATTACGGTTCCTATCCCAGTACTATCATTTACTTAAAATCTATAATAATATAAGCGAAAGTGTGTGTGTGTGTGTGTGTGTGTGTGTGTGTGTTTGTGTGTGTGTGTGTGTGTGTGTGGTGTGTGTGTCTGTCTGTCCGTTCTGGTTGCCGCCCCCTATGGCGGAATCCCTCATTGGCACAGTTTTTGGATCGGGTCGACCAGGGGAAGGTTTTAAGCCCACTTATAAGAGTACCGGATCACTTTTTTTTTTTTTAACAGCCTATTAGCGAGAATTGTTGAAAAAAGTTGGGTTGAGAGCATTGAGGAAAACCTTGATGTATGGTGTGGGTAATGGGTGAGTGAATGGGTGGGGTGATGGGTAATGGTGGGGGTGATGGGTAAGTTGAATGGGGGGTGGGGGTGATGGGTTGGGGGTAGATGGGTGAATGGAATAGTGGGGGGTGATGGTAATGGGTGAGTGAATGCGTAGCTGGTGGTGATGGGTAATGGGTTGAGTGAATGGGTGTGGGGTGATGGTAATGGGTGAGTGATGGGTGGGGGGTGATGGGTAATGGATGATGTGAATGGTGGGGGGTGATGGTTAATGGGTGAGTGGAATGATTGGGGGTGATGTGATGGTTTTGGCGTTTAAATACATTTCGACATCCATGATGTCCATGAAAGTTAGAAGGGCTATCTGAGAGTCTGTGTTTGGTGGGCCGAGGGCCCACCAATAGCACTCCGCATGAGCTAGCCACAAAGTCCCGCCCGGAGGGCGGCTTTGCGCTAGTTTACCCTAATATTACCCATGCCATTATAATTATATATATACATCCATACACCCTATCAGAAGCGGAAAATACTTCACTCACAAAGAGGGAGGAAACAAAACCACACTCTACCAATGATGAAGATGGTGGTGTTATGGATAATTTCCACAGAGTTTTTTGGAAGTTGAAGTAAGATTTGCATGATTACGGACGGAATATAAAGGGCATGTGTTTAAAATAGACATTGTTTTCTATATTTTGTTTGCTATCATAATCAATATTGCTTGAAACTGTCGATGACTTCCCAGAATCAGATTATATTCTTTTACAAAGCACATATAATACAGACACTCTATATCAACCTGCAATGTACAACAGATTATTTAAGTTTAGTGTGATTTTGCATTTTTACATGTATTTTGAACGGCATCTTGGATTTATTCCATTAATATTGCCGCCAAGCGATATCAATAACATCATAATTCAACTTCCTTGGTCTCTAAAAACATATATTTAGCACATTTCATCCTTTTTCCTGTACTTAGAACAGGAAGTTACAGCCTAATTTATATGTTGATTATATATTCGGGTCAGCTTGGCGCAATCTTGGATTCTGAAAAGCCAAGCCCGGTTGACAATTGCCACCCACCCTAAATTTATCTAGAAATAATATATATCGAAAAGTAAAAGAAAAATATTGTTGCCAAACATTGAAGCCCAGCACTCGCTACAAGTATTTTTTGAAATCTTATATTGGGTACTGACTAATGGGTGAAGGCTTTATTTAAATTTGAATATTTATCAGGTAGTTCTTCAAACTGGTTTAGTATACACATAGTTTGTACTGAAATATGGAGAGGCCAAGAAGAGCACCCTGGTAAACCGATTCGTATTTCAGCAAGTGTCCTTTAGCCACACCTGAATTTGTCTACAGTTCTCAGCATAAGCAAAGATGATATTGTCACAAGGGAATGTAGCAAATTCCGTGTGCTTACAGGACACCTGCTGAAAAGCGACCTCCGGTTTACCAGTGCTGCTCTGTTGGCTTCTCATATTTCATTACAATCTATGGTGTATTACAGTTGAACTACCGATAATAACACATTTTTTAAATTAAAAAAAAAAAAAAAGATTCACTCATTAGTCAGTATCCATACAAATTTCAAAAAATACTTTTCCCTATCAAATTACCGAATACTAGTACAGGGAGTTCCCGGTATCGAGCATTCGGTATACGAATCCGCTGATACGAGATGTTAAATTAACGGTCCTATTTCAATATACAGATCGACAATTCAAGGATACACATTCAAACTGGGTGCCTAAAATTATCAAGTTCCAAAAATGCGCGCCCCTACCACTCCCGGGCTGGACAAAGGGGGATTTGTTTACCCAGTGAGGTCCCCCTAGCTAAGCCGTGACCTGAAGGGTAATTAACGCCTAGAAGATACGATAAGCTTTTCATCCGATCTAGACCTTTGCAAAGTACCAAACTACAACGGTTATTGCTATACAAAGCGCCGCCAGTCTCACGAACTAGGCGTACTCGAACCGCTTGACCGAATGCGCAGGGACTCTGCACATTGCAAGCTCACGTCCTCACAACCTGTCACCCTGACGGTTGGCTTAATAAGCCATATGGCGCGCCGACATTTAGGGGTATTAGCATTGTGCGGCCCAACCTTGGGACCGCATCAGGTACACCCCTTCAAGGCGTGACCTGAAGGGTAATTAAAGCATATGGCGCGGCCTGAACCTTTTATGGGTAATTAGCAGGTGTTGTCTAGCCCCAACCTTGGGACCGCTAACTACCTTCTCTTGTATTACGCGTTACCCCTACATTACAACGTCTTTTTTGCTTGTTTATGCATGTTTTATGTTTAATTCATGTGCAGTTTATGTTATTTTGTGTGCTATTTTCTCTTTCAGAATGCTTTTTCTACAGAATAGGTAGTACAGTGTGGGTAATATAGACGCTGTGTGTTTGTTGTTGTTTTGCTATATTTTATTTAGCTTTTGCAAAACATGTATTTTTATTTTATTTTTTTTAATTGATGGGGTCCTGGACCAACCTATGATTTGAACCCTTATTATTGTTTCGTATATACGATTTCGCTTTAACGAGTATGCCAGGTGAAACCTAACTGCTTTCGTATCTTCGGGACCTCCTGTATCTCCTACCATCTCTGGAGGTAGAAATACTAGTACCTATCCATATTTCACCCCCTATCTGGGCCACAGTGTTTCATCCAAAAGACTTCTTATAGCGGCCCACATACTAGCAGGAAGTTGGACCCGTAACTAGTATCTCTCCATCCATGCATGGTAGAAAGTATCCAGCACCCACACAAAAAAAAGAGAAAAAAAAAAGAAGAGTAAACAGACACGAATAACACCTTACTGATGAGTGACACGCCAGGGACGGTGATTCCTACTTCTTGCTTTCTTGACGGGCTTATCTGCCGTGGTCCCGCATAACAAGATTCTATATATTCGAGAATAATATAGAATTTGCTCCTATATTTATACTGTAACTGAGGACGTATAAACATCTCTCTCTCTCTTTATGTCGATTTTGTCCACCGGGAATGCACCAGGAAGGATGGAGGACAAAATAATGTTTTAAAGATTTTAATCAAATTATTTCTATTTCCTAGTTATAGGACTATTTATTAAATACTAACCCACTACTACCTAGTAACTATACTAATTACTACTAACTAGTTAATCCAAAAACAAATGGGCGAACGCCACCGAAACACTATCTAACTAATTTTCATCTTAGGGTTTCGGACGCTTTAAGGTTTAAGAAAGTCTGAGAATCGACTCAAAAACGGGCAATGAAATGTCAAATACCGGTACCGGTAATACCCGTTATTTGGGAAAACCGAACTAAAATACCGTTATCTTAACTGATACGGTGTGAGGACTTATCGTACGATATCCGAAAAACCGGTATAAGGCCTACGGTATATGTTGATCACCTAATACTGATTCCATTAACCCCTTCACCATTGTTGCTCTCACTATCATTTTTGGTCATAATATCACCGACAGAAACCATGAAAATTCCTACGTGTCGGCTACGTACAATGCCATTATCTCCGCGCCTGTCCCTAACATGAAATAAAGGAAAGTTTAAAACAGAAATGCACATAAACTTTTTTTTATGTGCAACTTTAAAAGTTGCAACTTAGGGACCAGATTAAATGATGATCAGAAAAAGTAATTTTATATGGAGAGTTTAAACGAGGCTATATTATAAACGTTTGACGTTGCCACGGAGGTGGCATGCCGAGTGCCACATCCGTTACGTACATCCGGATTGTTCCACGGAAAATGTAGAGAGTGGGAGCTTCGTTTGCGGGGTCCTGGGTGCTGGAGTGCGGGGACCGGTGACTACGGTTTGTAATGCGCCAAAGAGGAGGCCGCATGTTGTGGATGTGTTTCGATCTGCGAGGGTGGTTCAAAGCGAGGCAATAGTATTATCCTTGCAAGGTTCAGGCAATCAGCCATTTGCGAAGCGTCAGAAGGGGACAGCAGACGGGTTAGCCAGCAGCTTTCTTTGAGGAGGAGAGGGCGAGCAAGGGTCCTTGCCATGTGGAGGGGCAAGGAGTAGGGCGGCGGTGACGTCAGGAGAGAGGCGGTTGTGAAGCAACAGATTGTCTTTTGTCTGCGAGGAATGGTTTCAAGGCATCTCACTGATCTATCACTGGTCGATAGTTCCCTCCTGACGAAGGGCGAGGAGAGTGCAACTTGGCCATAGCGTTAGAGTGGGGCATGACCTCAGAAAATACCGCTAGAAAGGCAAAGGCAGAAATAAAGCTAAATAAAAACCTAACAAAAACAGCTGCCACAAAACCACAACATAGCTACCTGACGGGGGACGGTAAACTCGTCAGCACCTATCCTACAACGTCAGGAGGGCTAAACCTGGCTGCCGTCTAAACGGCGTCGTACCAGCCCTTGACGCTTCCCCTCTCGGACTACACCCGGCTATCAGAGTCCCTGAGGCCCCATCTCCACAGACCTTTCGAGTACCCCTCTAAGTGGCCCCCTCCATGTATGGGCCTACGATGTCTGTGGTTGGCGACTCTAACAAGTGCAGAAGGTGCTGGCAGATACTCGTGAAGCACCCAGCCGCAAAACTTTCCACGGGCTGTGATGTTTACTGCATAGCGAGGTGAACACCGAGCGAGGGTGGCTCTACACCTACGGCGGCGTGAAGACGAGCAGGTTTGCCAGCAAGGCAAGCTAGAGAACAAGGAAATATGACCTCCACAGTAAAGTTTGAAACCGTACGGTTCCTGCCATCTATGCCGACACAGGATATGATTAAGAGAACGTCGAGAATTTTAAGCGGGAACTATAAGTATTTTTATTTGACTACTGCATCCCCCTTTTTTGTATTTTATGTTTTCCCATATTTTACACAAACATATGAACGATTACTCTTAGTTAATGAAAGTGTGCCTTTCCATTTTATATTTTTATTTTATAACTGCATTCTTTTTAAACCAGGAAAAAAGACTGGTTAAAAGTAACATGTGTACTACAAATGAAATTGTACTACATTCTCCCCTAGCTTCCTTGGTTGCCAGACAGCCTGGTCCTAAAAGATCCTATATGTTCGGGAAAAATCCCCAGAAATCCCATTTCATATATTTCCATACTTGTTTATAAAAATGCTGACACTATATCTCTCGCTACTCCACATGTAAATTAAAATGCTATGTTGATTTTAAATGTTGATTGAATGATATTAAGTCATACTTTGTTTTACATAATATATTACATTCACATGAATAGCATAATTCACTTTTTTATTATACATCACAAGGACGCAAAAACAACAAAAAAGGCAGTAATAGGATACAGCCTCAATGAGCATTTGAATAAAAATACATTTAAATAAATGTTCTACTTAAGGCTGATGGGTGATGATGTATTTTCTTAAATTGCTTACCTAGAAAATTAGATACAGAAATAAATGACAATAGTAAATGTTCTTAGCCTCTTGGAAAACTTAAATAATCCCACTATATTCTTTCTGCCATACTGTACTAAGCCAGACAGAAAGATTAGAATAACCACATTTGCACACTAATAAATATCACACTCGAATCATCATTTTCATGGTATTTGTAGATATCTGAAGTCATCATGTGCACTAGTTTCTCATTTTACAGCAAAAATTGAACTTCCCGGCCTTTCAAATCCGCTTTGAATGCAGAATTCCAACTATAGAAGTTCTCTAGTTGAGTTTGTTTCTTAGTTTTGTTTTAAAATTGTTTACAGATGAAAATATCCTTTCGGCTGTGGCACTAGAATGAGGAGACGCAATAGCCCAGAAAACAAAACTTGACAAATTTGGAAACATGGGGGTTTCATCACCACTCTTTATTTCTCTAACTGTCCTCCCAGAAGCCTTCAACTCCATTGATTTCGGAATCAGCAAGATCGGTTGTTCTTAGTACTCTCCATTCTTTGTCTAGGTGATTTATTTGTCAGGACCTACAATTCCCAGAAAACACTAATCCAATGGAAGGCAAGGAGACCAATTTCTTGACTTACTTCGTTGGATCAATGAAGCTCCAAAATTACTCTTCCTTGCCGTCGGTGTTATACCTCATGTTTTCTTTAACCTTCATATTAATCATATTATTTTTAAGTGATATATGCATGTTTTTTTCAGAAACCTCAGAAGTCCCCAAATCAGAGTGTGTAATGTCCCAATGTCCCATCATTGCCCGAAATCCCCCAAATATAGGGACAAATCCCCAATCTGCCAAATCTGAGTTTATACGTACCCACAAGAGTATAGAACCTCTGTACGAAACGATAAAATCTCAAACGACAATGACGGTAACTATAAAGTTTACAAGATATTGTAGTGGATGAACTTAATGATAACGTTGGACTCCAGGTGGTTAATGACCAATTTTTGTTGACAGACAGAATAATTAATAAATATATAAGTCCAGCTTCCATTATAAATTATGACATTGCATTAATTGTCAGCATGTTCTAATTGTGGGCAGCCTGGGGTTAACCCTACAGGGGCTCTGCGTCCTGCCAAGGTGAGCCGTAAGGCCAATCCCTATATAGCTTGGTTGGGGTGGGTTTGCAACCCGGCCCTGTAAAAACTAAACTATCCACAAAACCTAGTAAGAGGTAGAGGCCGGGGCGCGTCAATCGCGGCCCCAACCCCGTTTTTGCCGGGGGGCCCGACCATGCAAACCTCCTCCTATCCGATGCAGGATGCGGGGTCTGCCTATGACCGAGTGCGGGCAAGGCCTTGGGAATCCCGCATCTAATCCAGTGGTAGGGCCCCCTAGCCCAACTTTTTCTTATGGGGGTGGCCGGGGCGGTGCAGAGGGGCGCCTGCCCGTTCGAATCACTCCTGGGAATCACCTGCGAGGTTTCTTCGTGTTTGGCTCGTGTGAACGTTCCGAGCCTCTCCGACGGTCATGACTACCTCTCCTATCGGGCGAGCTCAGTAGCTGAGGGTGGATTAGGTGGGACTCTCTGAGACGAGGATGCCTGGGCAGTGGCGAGACTAGCAGTGGGGGTTACACCTAACTACTGTTCCGGCTCATAAGCAATGTCACACGTGTTACGGGGAGTAGCTAGTAGGCATCTCAGCAAACTGCAGCCGTCCAGTAGTTGAGTTTACTAACTCCGTGTTGATGAGCGGTATAATACGGGTGAGGATGAACACACACTGGGTTTCATTCTCTTGTTGCAGTGTACGCGTCCTAACCGAGATGCTAACACTGGAAGAGAAGGAATGTTGCTACGCCAAATTCGACTCTGTATTGAGACCAGTATCCTCCTCGGGACACACATCATTGTCTTGGGCGACTTCAATGCTACTACTGGCACTGTGGAGATGGATTAGGTTATTATGTTTGTATCAAAAGGTGGTTTGGTTAGTTTAATTTCATATCTCAACATCCGGTATATCTATTTTGCCCATACTCTCCTCCCCACAAACAAGCTTGGGGACTGGGGAATATGGGATTTTGGCTGGGTAACATAGCGTCGCAACCACATAGTTTTTTGAGTTAGTGTATTGAAAAATTCCCTAGATGTAGGGAAAATTCATTGGATTTCTTCTGAGTCCAGAGAAGTGTGAACCTGACGATCCTCACAGAATGATGATCGAAGTGTCGAGAACCTCCCAACCCCCCGCTAGGAGGTTAGTTAGATTTGTTTCGGTTAGGTTTAGTTATATTTGGTTAGGTTAGGCTTGGTTAGGTTTAGGTTAGGTTTAGATTGGATTTGGTTAGGTTAGGTTATCGGTGGGTCAAGCCCCCCGGTAGGTTAGTGTTAAATTTGCTAGGTTAGGTTAATTTTGGTTAGGCGAATTTCTCGAAAGTTGTTTCGTAGTCTATATGAAACCATAGTCGTTTCGTACACTCAGCTCAGAGTTGAACTTTACTACTAGAGTTACGAACGACATCACGTATGTACGCAAAACTCAAATCAGTGTACGAAACAACGAACAAAACCTGGGTACGAAACACTTGTGTACGAAACTCCCTGTAACATATGGGAGATATGAAATTAACTAACCTAATCCTACTTTTACATTCACTAACCTAACCCCACGTTTTTATCCTAACTAAAGCCAAATCCTCATTAAAAAGTGTCCGCGCAAGAGAAGAACAGAGGCGATGCAGGTCACAAGAGGAAGAAGAGTGAGGCGCACATAAACACTTGTCTCTCTCCTCCCAAAAATAGCATGTATATTATATCTCCAAAAGTATTTATTTGCGATGGAAGCTCATTGAGAGAAAGTTTCCTAGAATACAATAAGGTAAACAAACCATACTCCCAATTGTGTAGGGAATTCTGGTCCTAGTGTAAAATATAATACCTTTTATTTATTTGGTTAATCAGATGAAATTGAATGAGTTTACAACTTTTGTTACAATTAAAGGCTAAATATGCAGTTTCAACAATACTCACTATTGAACAATACCCTACTGATATAGCTACCCAGCAAACATTGTCATGACGGGCCGGCATCAAATCAGTGTCGGCAAATCACAAACGGCATATTGGCATTAAGTCGGCAAACCGTAATGAAGTTATCGGCCTGGCTGCGGACCGACAACTTGTGCGTTCATGTTTGCACCCCGGGCCTGTGTCGGTTACGTTACGTTTTCTGTGTCAGTATCTGTGTCGGCAAACCGTAACCAACTATTGCCACTACTGAGCCACAACGGGCCAACATAGCATCTAATCGTGCCATAAGCGGGCCAACACAGACACTGATCGTGCCACAGCAGGCCGATTTAGCATCCAATGGTCATAACGGGCCTACACAGCAACTGAATCGTGCCACAAACAGGCCGATTTAGCATCCAAATAGTGCCACAAGCAGGCCGACATAGCATTTGAATAGAGCCACAAGCAGGCCGACTTAGCATTTGAATAGTGCCACAAGTGGGCCAATATAGCAGCTGAGTAGTGCCACAAGCAGGCCGACAAAGCAGCTGAATCGTTTTACCGTTCCTAATGCCGGTGTAGCACGCCGACTAGTTACCCTGCCACGATTACGCACGTACGGCAGATGACGTAACACAGGAAAACATTGGCCACGCCTCCTGGACCAGAACATTATCGTCAGGTTCGCTTATTTAACCTAAATATGTATAAGTCTACAAAACTTAACTCCAAACCTATCCAAAATTTAACCAAACCTAAATCAAACCTAAACCAAACCTTAACTTAACCAAAATTTAACCATTTATATTTATATGATAATAGCAGGGTATATTAGGCTACTTAAGTTTGATTAGGTTATATTTAGGTTAAGTTAAGGCTTGGTTTAGATTTGATTTAGGTTTGGTTAGGTTTTAAGATAGGTTTGGGTTAAGTTTTGTAGACTTATTTAGGTTAAATAAGCGAATCTGATGATAATGTTCTGGGCCTGGAGGCGTGGCCAATGTTTTCCTGTGTGACGTCATCTGCAGCGTGTGCGTAGTCGTGGCAGGGTAGCTATCCGGGCAGGGCAGCTAGTCGGCGCGCTACACCGCCCCACTTTTAAATGAACACAGGTTTGTGAATGGAATAACCTGTTGCCAGAATTTAATGGGTTCTCAACTCTTACAGTATGAGCTAAGGACCATATAGTGCAACAAAGAATAAAATTATCAGTGTTACTTCAATCAAGTAACTTCAAATCATCAGTCTCGGCTGCAGTATATCAGTCTTGCCTGTGGTTGAACCAGTCTGGCACTGGCAGTCAGCAATCCAATTTACAATGTGTGCCCTAATACACCATCAGGCTGCTATAAGTATAAATACTGTAAATGAAACAACAGTAACTATGTATATAAATATATTTTTCATAAGAATATAATCACTGTATTGTTACAAAGTGGAAAAAAAAGTCCAACAAATGTGGTAAAATTTCTATTAATGAACGACAAATAACGAAATAATATACAAATAAATACATGAATTATATTAAATAAATATATTAATAGATAAATAATATATATATATATATATATATATATATATATATATATATAATATATATATATATATATATATATATATATATATATATATATATATATATATTATATATATATAATATATCATATATATACCGTATACATATATCGTATATACGTATATATTATATATATATATGTATATATATAAAAATTCCAATAACGTATAGTTTATAACAGGGAAGACTCTTATGGCTCTTATGGAGCTGTCATCCTGCTCACGCACTATTCATGAACTATGTACTATATGTGACAAGTCATGAATATTGAGATGCTGCAAATCTAAATGATGAACGCCGAGAATAAAATTGGATAAGTATCATCGATCGTCTAACCTCATAAGACATTATGGGAAAATCTGACGTTAAACAGAAGGAAGAAGGAAAATGTAGCCTGAAAGTCTATCAATCTCTGTAAATTAGGTTAGGTTAGGAAATTAGATAACCGAAATGTTTCAGAAAATTATCAGGTTACCTAAACCACTGAAAACATATACAACCAGAGGTGTTAAGTCTCAACCCATAGCAAATCGGATAAATAATAGAATTCCCACCATCTGTCAGATGTGCAGGGGGCTGTCCTGTACAGCAGGCCACTGGTGTCCTCTTCTGTTTCATTAAAGATACAAACATCTTGGGATGAAGACCATGTGCCATGCTCACATGTTGGTGCCTTCTTTACCACCTAAAAGGCTTTGATCACTAGTTGCTCTGAAAAGATAACTAAGATAAGATTTTCATGATCATGCACTGTCATAAGTTTACATAACTCTGCAGATTTCTTATTTGTTCTATCGGCCAATAATCTTCACAAAAGAGATTGTTCAGCCTGCAATCACCTCAATTATACCTTACAATACAATATAGACCACAATCAGTGGCGTACCGAGGGGGGAGGCTATGTGGCCATGGCCCCCCCTTTTGCAAAGAAAAAAATATAACCAATATATATATATATTAATATATCATATATATATATTATATATATATATATATATATATATAATATTATATATATATATATATATATATATTATATATATATATATATGTGTATATATAATATATATATATATATATATATATATATATATATATATATAGATAGATAAGATAGATAGATAGATAATGATAGATAGTAGATAGATAGATAGATAGATAGATAGATAGATAGATAGATAGAGATAGTTTGATAGATAGATAGATAGATAGATAGATCAGATAGATAGATAAACAAAATTAGACATTTTTAAAAAAAAAAAATGGGGGGGGATTTCTGTTTAGCGTTTTTATATATTTTAGTTTTTCTTATTTTTGGATTATATAGTCTTAGATTTTTTATATTATTATTTTTAGACTTTTTTAGATTTTTTTAATTTTCATATTTTTTTATTATATATATATATATATATATATATATATATATATTATATATATATATATATATTATATATATATATATATATATATATATATAATATATATATATATATATATATATATATATATATATTATATATATATATATATATATATATATATATATATATATATATATATATATATATATATATATATATCTTAATTTATTTATATATATGAGGTTTTTTTTATTTTTTTATTTTTTTTATAGATTTCATATATATATACTTTATATATATATATATATATATCTATATTTTTTTTTTTCTTTCATATTTTTATATATTTTTTATATTTTTTATTTTAAGATTTTTTAGATTTTTTTATTATATATATATATATATATATATATATATATATATATATATATATATATATATATATATATATATATATATATATATATATTATATATATATATTATATATATATATATATATATATATATATATATATATTAATTTATATATTTTTTTATTTCTATATTTTTATATTTATTATATATTTTTTATTTTCTTTTTTATTTTTTTTTATTTTATATTTTATATTTATATATTTTTTTTAGATTTTTATTTTTATTATATATATATATATATATTTTATATTTTATATATATATATATATATATTCTATATATATATATATATATATATATATATATATATATATATATATATATATTATGTATTCCCCCCCCCCCCTTTTCAATTTTCTGGTACACCACTGACCACAATACAAAGACCATAATATAATCAAAGGTGGGCATTCCGCAATTCAAGTCCGCATTTCGCAATTCGCAACTTGCGGAATCGGTAATTCGGTTGCGGAATTGCGCAATTGCAATGCCTGAAACAATTGCGGAATTGCGGGTTGCGGACCGCCAAAATTTTTAAACGCAATCTCAATAATTGTGACGGTCACCACCTTCAAAGGGCCCGCGTGAATATAAGTTCCCGTCAAATATGGTGGAGACGACACTGCCAAATCTGCCTGGGTGGACCTGTTCATCAAATACAACACCCCTGTGCCCTCCTCCGCGGCTGTGGAGAGGCTGTTCGCATGGGGTCTGACATCCTGAGGCCGAAGAGGTCAGCGCTGACAGCCAACAACTTTGAGAAGCTTGGGTTCTTGAAGGGCAACCTCCACATGCTGAACCAGAAGAAGTGAGGAGGAGGAGGAGGAGGAGGAGGAGAGGAGGGAGAAAGATTAGTAGATTACTTAGATTAGTGATTACTAGCCAGTAGACTGTGAAGTGTAAAAGTAAAGAAAAACACTAAAAGAGACAAGACTTAATTGTGAAGGACAAATACAAGTATAGACAGAATCAGAATAGGAATACAGACGTATTTAACACTAATAAAAAGTCTAGAGACATTTTTTTGTTTTATTGTAGGTGTTTAAGAGTCTAGAGACATTTTTTTTTTAATTGTAGATGTTTTGTTTTAATTGTAGGTGTTAAAATTAGTTTGCGGAGTTGCGATTGCGAAAAAGCCTATTTGAAAAAATTGCGGAATTGCGATAAAGGACTGGTGCAGGTCGGAATTGCGGAATTGCGATAGCGGAATTGTAAAAAAAATTGTGATGCCCACTTTTGAATATAGTAGACCACAATACAAAGAATGTTGGTGCAAATCATAATGGATGAAAAGCTGTCTAAACTATTTTAGGATTACTTAAACTAGTTGCATTGCACAAGTCCAGTGAAGTTGAGAGAGAAATATTATTTAGTAATCCTTATAGTAACCAAGCTTTGGTCATTTATGACATTTATAATTTTTTTCCTACACCTATTTCTGCACTTTCGGGGTGTCGCATAAACTAAAATTTACACTACCAAATCCATACCCCCTAACCTAACCTGGACATTGGTTGTGTAGGCTAACCTGAATCAAAAGTAATTGGGAAAACTGCAAAATGAGCTTTCCGACAATTTTTAAAGACCATATTCTTACACACCAAAAAGAAAAAAAAAAATCCAAAATTTAGAACAGCAACATTCATTCTAAAAAACCAG
>JACEEZ010023356.1:0-26477 GCA_016584305.1 Chionoecetes opilio
TTTTTATAGTCGCGATGATTTTCTGTTTTACTGTTTTTGAAATATATAGAACAAACATTTACAAAGTTTACAGTATATCACATATACTGATAAACCAGTCTATATGATAGTCCATAAAACCACTATATCTCTCTGTCGGGCGCCCCGCAGGCCCCTATGCAGCCCCGCAATTCAAAACATTGTCGCGTGAACAGTCCAGGTATACAGTGGTCTATGGTCCATCTGATTATGGGACTCTCCCCATGAAATATACATAGTATAGCATATGTGACCGACAAAGGAAATTCATATCAGATATGTATTGGCACGACACATAGTTGCCATTATCCCGCTGTTCCGTTATTTGCCGGCATCGTACCGTAATGTCAATGTTTGCTGGGATAATAATGAACCTGATAATAATAACAATAGAAATAGTGATGATAATTTGCGTGGGAGAGGTAAGGTACTCACTCGATGACGCTTGGTAGACTCAAAACCCATATCTACGTTGCTGTCCCTTCCCTTGCTCCATTTAAACATTTATTGATGATGATGATGACGACAACATGGCGGTATTTGCACACTTAAGAGTTTTGCATTCAGTTCACATATATAAGTGTGTTGGTGATCAATGCGATTCACTTCATGTATTGTGAGGCGAGTGTGTCCTTCTGTGTGTTTGCATGTTACTAGAGACACTGAATGCCTTTCCACACTCAGGACACACGTAAGGCTTCTCACCGGTGTGTATTAGTCTGTGTGTTTGCATGTTACTAGAGACACTGAATGCCTTTCCACACTCAGGACACACGTAAGGCTACTCACCGGTGTGTATTAGTCTGTGTGTTTGCATGTTACTAGAGACACTGAATGCCTTTCCACACTCAGGACACACGTAAGGCTACTCACCGGTGTGTATTAGTATGTGTGTTTGCATGTTACTAGAGACACTGAATGCCTTTCCACACGCAGGACACACGTAAGGCTTCCCACCGGTGTGTATTAGTCTGTGTGTTTGCATGTTACTAGAGACACTGAATGCCTTTCCACACGCAGGACACACGTAAGGCTACTCACCGGTGTGTATTAGTCTGTGTGTTTGCATGTTACTAGAGTCACTGAATGCCTTTCCACACTCAGGACACACGTAAGGCTTCTCACCGGTGTGTATTAGTCTGTGTGTTTGCATGTTACTAGAGTCACTGAATGCCTTTCCACACGCAGGACACACGTAAGGCTTCTCACCGGTGTGTATTAGTCTGTGTGTTTGCATGTTACTAGAGACACTGAATGCCTTTCCACACTCAGGACACACGTAAGGCTTCTCACCGGTGTGTATTAGTCTGTGTGTTTGCATGTTACTAGAGAACACTGAATGCCTTTCCACACTCAGGACACACGTAAGGCTTCTCACCGGTGTGTATTAGTCTGTGTGTTTGCATGTGACCAGACTGCGTGAATCTTTTCCCACACTCAGGACAGGGATAGCGTTTCTCTTTTTCATTCTCCGCGTTTTCTCTCCTTTCCATCTTTTCATGCTTCACTTTTTTTTCTCCTTCACCTCCCCCACCCACGCGCCGCTCACCCGAAGCTACACCCGTTGCTGCAGTCACGGCTGGAGGGTCATTATGAGGCGCGGGTGCACTGCTGGGGTTGCCTGCCGCCGCCGGTGTTTTGCCGAGATCTCTGACGGCAGCCTTTTGTTGGGGAAATTTCCCGGGGTTTCACTGGGGCCCTCGAAGCCCTCTCTTTTTTGGGTTTGACTCACCCCCCCGGACCTAAAGGGGAAACTTGAGGCCCCCCCGAATTAGAAGGCCGCTCAGACCTTTCGGCCCAAAAATCAAAATTTACAGTTATATACCTCTATTGAGGCCCTTAATTTTTCTTTCTGGGAGGGGAAAGAGGCCTGCCCAGTAAGGTCGAACATCTTTACAAGGGGGAAAAAAAATTTTATTGTTTATTTTCGACCATCGATGCAGAGAAAACAGGGCCCCTGAGCAAATTTTTCCCCCGTTAAAAGGGGCGGGCCCCACCCGGGATGAGGGGGCCCGTTATGATTGGGAAAAATTTTCCTCGGGAAATTCCTATTAGGGGGCCCGCCCACTCCAGTGAAGGGAGGATGGGCCATCAGACCCCTCCCCCCCCTTTCCCCTTTGATAAGGGGCCGCTCTCAGATAAGGGGAGCGGGGTTTGGCTTTTGGGTATTTTTAAATCCCCAAATTAGGGAAAATTTTGGTATTGAAAAATCCTTTTGGGTATTGAACCCACCGTGATTGGTATTAGACTTTTTTTTGGGTTTTGAAACTAAAAAAAATTTGGTTTTTAACGTAAATAAATAAATAAAAAAAATAAACAAAAAATAAAAATAAAAAAGGACAAACACACACCACCCACACACCACACACACACACAAAACACACACAACATTTCCCAACCCCTTCCCCAAAACAACTAGAAAGGAAAAATGTAAAAAATTTTTTTCCCAAATCTATTTTTTATTTTTTTTTTTTTTTATTGTGCAGCATGATTCTTTTTTCAGGGCACCGGGCAGCCCCCGCAAACGCCAGGATTGTTTTTAAAAGGGCCCTAATAAAAAATAGTCTTTAGTTACGGCCGCGCCAACCAAAAGCGGGCCACGACAATTTATCTTTTGATTTTCCCAAGGCCGGGTTCCCCACGCATCTCTTTCGGGGACTGGTACGGCCTAAAACAAGTCCGCATTACGCGAAACAGACTAGGGCTCGGGCCCGTGGTCTAAAAATTAGGAAAACATAAATTTTTTTTTTTTTTTTTTTTTTTTCCTTCCTTTTATTTTTTTTTTTTTTTTTTTGTAAAAGGGAAAAAATTTTGGGGTTTTTTCATTACCCCAGTTCCAATGGGGTTGGAGGGGGTTTTAAAAAAAAAAAAAAAAAAAAAAAAAAAATTATTTACTGCTACTATTTTTTTTTTTTTTTTTTTTTTTTTTTTTTTTTTTTTTTTTTTTTTTTTTTTTTTTTTTTAGTAGTAGTAGTAGTGATAGAAATATAAGATAAAAAATTTTTTTTTAATATTTTACTACTACTACTAGTAGTTTTAATACTACTTACTATTTACTAAGGGAAAACTGGTTTAGGGGCCCTTAACCCAAACGAACTTTTTTCTTCCCTTTTTTTTTCCATTTTAATTTTTATTTTTTAATTTTGTTTTTTTTGTGTTTTTTTTGTTCCAATATTAACGAATTCCCTTTTTTTTGGCAGAAAAAAAAAAAAAAAGCACTCAAACTTGGGTGAATTTCCAAACCATAACACAGTAGGGCCAAAAACTATGAAAAAATTTTGGTAGTGAATTTTTCACGATCTCGAACTTTTTTTTGAGGCCATCGTGATTTGTTTGCCTACCGGTTTTTTTGAAAATTTTTTTCAGTAATAGCAAAATTTAAATTAAGAAAGTTTATGGTTGTCGGGAAGTTCCCCAAAAATTTGAACGCATTTTTCCCCACTTTTTTATTTTGGCGGGGAGGGGGCCCTTCAATGGGGGGACGCCTCACTTAAAAAAAACGGGACGACACCTGAAGGAAAAAAACCCCAACTCTCTCTTCTCTCTCTCAAAACCGCACACCCCCAATGCCCTTTCTTAGGTGAGTTGCCCCCAGTAGATTAAACGTTTGGTCCGGGGGGGGGTGGCGAAATTGCCGTGAGGTCCCCGGTCGTGGTGCCAAAAAAACCCCCCGTGGGGGGTGGAAATAGTGGTTTCCCAAAACATAAAAAAGTTTAAAAAGGCAGAAAAACCCCTTTTGATGTTTTATATACATGTGTGTGTGGTGGGGTGGGGGGCCAGGGTCCACCACCCCCATACAGGGCAATGTTTTTTGTGTGGATAGGGAGTGGCAGGGGCCAGTGCCCAGCTGCCAAAACAACATGGCGGAGTCCTTGTGTCACCTCCCCTGTGTTACTTCCCTTTGGGGGCCCGTCAGGATGGCCCGTGGCACCCCCACAGCCTCCTGCACGAAAATGGAAAAACACTCCAGGCATGAGTGGTGTGAGAACCATGCTGTGATGCATGGTCATATCCCCGGGAAAAGGACATTTTTAAGGTGTGGTGTCGGGCCCGGTGTTTGTCCCAAAGGCCAAGGCTATTTAACCCTCCGCTGTAAATTTACATTTTTATTTTTTTAATCAATACGGTTATTTAGGAATGTAGGTCATTCTGCTATGGTTGGGTGTTTTAGGCCTTATCAAGCTTTGTCATGTCATGGTCAAGGGGTTTGCTTTTCTTTAACACTTGTCAACGTCATGCCGGGGTGCCCAAATGTTTGCCACGGGGCAAAGCAGATAAAGATACGGGTTTGTCTTTGGGTATTTTTTTCCACTAGGCCCAAAATTGCCTACAAAATTGGAGTGTGGTTTCTTTTTTACCTTATTAGATTCTGGAAACTTCTCTCTATGAACTTCCGTCGCAAATAATTATTGTGGAGATAAGACATTTTTGATAAAGGGAGGCGAGAGACCCCGTGTTTGTCCGCCCCCCACTCTTTTTCCCCTTGTGAAACCCGCATCGCTTTTGGTCTTCCTTGCCGCGGAAAACTTTTTTTTAAAGCAGATTTGGGGTTTTGTTAGGAGGTTAAAAACTTGGGAAAAATTTGGGTTTGTTATAGTGAGTCAAAAAGGGGGGGTTAGGTTTAAAAGTCCCCCGGGAGTCAAACCCCCCTATTTTTTGGGGAAGCGTGCAAAACGAGTCCGCATAAAATATATTCACATTTTCAAAGAAACCCTTTGCACCCTATAAAGAATATTAGGGGGGGGTTTGCCCTGACAACTTAAAACCTTTTCCCTAAAAAAACCCCTTAATATGGGAAATTACCCGGCGCCATCTCGGGAAATTTAAATTTTTTTTTGGCTTTTGGTACCAGAAAAAAACCAACATTTTTCTGTTCTGAATTTTTTCAAGGTCCAAAAGGGTTTTAGAATTTCAGGTTCTTGGGTATCGAGACCCGAGCTGCAACCCCTTGACATGGGATAGTAATGCCGGAGGGGTACTAAGGAGACGACCAAAGTCCCCCCTTTGTACTGTTTTTAAGGATCCTCCAGGAAAAATGCCAAAGGGGTTTACCGGAGTGCTGAGTTCTTTTGGAAAAAATCACAGGGCTTTTTGTTTTCTACCCCCTTAAGCTTATGTAAAATCCCAAAAAATCTCAGGGGGAACCTATGGGGTTTTTATCTTAGAAACTGAAGGACCCTTTACATGTGCTCATGGTATGCGGTGGCAGTCCAAAAACGGGTTTTTATGTGCTCGGGGCCCTCGGGAAAAAAGGGAAACCCCCGGAGAACCCGTGGGATTTCCCTTTAAAAAGTGGGAAAATTTACAGGCTGGCCCAAGGGGTTTTTTGGGGGCCGAAAGCCCGAGGTTAGGCGTGGTTTTGTCTGAAAGGAGACGCGGAAAAAAAACGAGGAGAGCGCGCTGCCCGGTGGCTGGGAAACCAGGGCCACACAGGGGTCTGTCCCAAACCCGGCTAGAACCCTCCTGGGGGGGAGGGCAACAGGGGGTATGTCAGGGAGTCTCGCTGAGGATGGGCGAGAGTCATTTGAAAGCTTTAAAGACCTCCGACCCGCCTACCGAGCCTGAAAAAACTCCGTTCCAAGTCTCCTTCCCTGCAAATGCTATTCGAGCAGCGATGGGCGCCTCGTTTTCGGACATGGATGTGCAGATGGCTCCCTTGGGCTGAGTACTTTGGGCAAATTGGTTTTCGGGGACCCTCCAACTGAGCAGCTTCAACCACTGGATTATAGGGGACGGATACCGATTCTCCCATCGACGAAACCCCCACCTCTCTTGAAAGAAGTCAGAGAGGCCCGTAGCTAAGTTGGGGGGGGGCAAGGCGCTGGTGTTTTTTAATACCCGTGCGGGGGCTCCTCAAAACTTGGGGGGTTAGGCCATGATCCGCGGGTTGGGTGCGGGCCTTTACTGCCGTGTGGCAATCAGGTTTCCAAATTTCCCCCTGACTGGAAAAGGGGGTGGTCGTCCCCATTTTGGAAAAGGGGAAAAGGGGGCCTCAGGAAACCCAAAAATTACCGCGGTATTACCCTGCTCAGGTACCAGGGAAGGTGCTTTTCCCCTTTTTTGCTGACACGGGTCCGGGAGTCTCTGCTGGAAGGGATAGAGAACCCCACGTCTGGGTTCCTTGGGTAAGTCAACAAAGGGCCGTTTTCCTAGCCCCTTTGTGGGCCCGGTGGAACGCCGACGTGAGTTTCGACAGGGGATGCTTGCAGCCTATGTTGATCTCAAAAGGCGTTTTTACTCAGGGGCATCGTGAGTCACTTTTTGGGGTTTTTTCGCGACTTCGCGGGATTCCTGCAAAGGGCTATTGGTTTGAAAAACCGGTTTGTATTTTGGGAATGAGGTGCTGGGGAAATTGGGGGGGCAAAAGGGGTTTATCCCCTTTTTTTCGTTTTAATTTCAGGGGGTGAGGCAAGGGGGGTCCTTGTCCCATCACTTTTTTAACGCTTTTTATGGATGGGTATTGGACAAGGTTGTAGATCAAAGTGATTTTGGGGGCATCCGGCGGCAACCCAAGATTTACAGATCTTGTTTTTGGATGAGCAGCAATCTTTGTGAGTCGTGGAGGGCCCGGGGTAGTTTTTTCGAGGCGCTGACGAGGAGGCAAAGCCTTTTGGGAAATTGAGGTCTCCTGGCTTAAGACCAAGGGGAGGTGTTTTGGGGACTTTTTCTAATGAAGCAGTTTCAGTCTTTTCAAAGCGTGCGGCGAGGACCTTTAGATCTTGGAAGGTTTTTCATACCCTTTGGGAGCGCGTCCCCTAAGACGGCGGGTCCCCTTCCCCAAAAGTCTTACGGGGGGATTTGGGAAGCCCCCGGTGTTATGGACTACTCAGGCGGGGGTATTTTGGGGTTGTCGGTTTCTTGTGCAGGAGGACAAAGATCCCGGGTTTTTCAAGTAGCTTGTGATCCCCGGGCTTACTATGGTTGTGAACAGGCCCCTAAATAGGGGCTTGAAGAGACGAATCCCATGCTTTTGGTTTAAAAGTGTCTTCGCAGAATCATGGGGTTTTCGCGGGGTGTTACGTGTCAAAACAGCGATTGGGGTCCGTGAGAAATGAATCAGGCCTATTACCTTCATAGTCCCTCAACGCCAAAACTTCGGCTATACGGGCATGTGGCCCCCCTAACCCCGAAACCGTCCTTCCCATTTGGGTTTTTATCTTTAAAAGACAATCCGTCGTGGAGGCCAAGGGGGCGCCCACAAGGCTCGTGGCTAGGGCAAGTTGATGTTTCTTGTCGAGAGCTGCTTGGTATGGGAAAGGAGCCTGCATGGAGACTCGCGCGTGGTGACCCCCGGGAGTGGCGTCGTAGGGTTGGCGAGGCGACGCGCCCCCCGGCGTATGCCCCCAATGATTGAGATTGATCATCGGAACTTCTAATTTTGCTAAAATCTCTGTAACTTCTTGTCATATCTTTGATAAATAGGTGTCTATACCCAGGTTTTCATGGTCAAGGATTAAGATGAACAGCTCAAAATAAACGTTCATTGATTTGTTGAGGACTTTTTGAAAATTAAATGAAAATACAGCCAAAATACAAATGTTGTACAAAATACAATACAAATACAAATACATCGCGTGCATACAAATATGGTGAGAAAACGACCAAACATGAACTGGAAACTTGAAATGCTCAATCTCAATGGTTATTGTTTGATGTGATGCACCAAATCCAGTAAACAATGAAAATAACTAGAGACAAAACTATAATGATATATCAACTTATAAATCCCTTATCAACATTGTTACTGACAGGATTGCATCTGACAAAGTAAACGTTCACAATGCAGTGGCAATTCGAGAGAACTGGAACCCAAAATGCCAGGGGTCGCTGGCAGTTTTAACTCACTTTTTTGATAAGTTGGTCTACTGGAAAACAAAATATGGGCTTATTCCACTGCACTTAAAACACAAAAGTATAATATTAAGAACGATTTTCTTCTATATGTATATTGTATAGAAGCCTGATTCTGTAAAACATTGTATATAACCAAATAACCAAAGAGGTTATAGTTGAGGAGGCGAGGTAAATGCTACTCTATGATATTATATAGTCAATAACGAATATTTAGAAGTTATCTATACCTAGGCAGTCATATTTTCCTGTTATTATTGTGTATCAATCAGATAGAAAGCCTGGAAGTGCAATGAGTTGACGCGTGAAGTCGTAATGTTTTGATTCAATCTCCCCGCCACAATCTCCCCCCACCCACCACTCCCCGCCGCGGCGTGTCGCCTCCACAATTATAACCTACATTGTCGCAGCAACAAGCCGATTTCGGCATTCTTTATTCTTCGTTTTTCCAAGGCATTGCTTATTGTATTTTGACAAGCGTTTGCCAGACGCAGCAGTACTGTCTTAGAAAACAGTGTGAACATCGCCCAAATTTTACATGCCACAATATACATGTAAAAAATACATTAAGCTTTGGTACTCGAGGCGAGTAATTTGCATTAAATTGCTATTATAGAACGTTTCATCGTAATGCATGTCATCCATATAATTAGTAAACAAAAGAAAAAAACTAAATTTTTTGGTATTAATGCGGTGCATCAATGTTTTCGCGAAATTAATTTATGAAAAATATTAATGCGGAGCCAAAACAGTAGACCAACCTTTGAGTAAAATTTGCCAGCGACCAGGCATTTCTGGGTTTTAGATCTTTGGGAAAATTGGAAAGGAACAAATGCCCAATGCCAATTATGCTTTACTTGGCCATCAGGATTCTACTTACAAAACCCAAAAAGGTAGTAAAAGTGGGAGACAAGGAAGTCCATATGTGTGGGATCTACAGGGGATTCTATGCACCTTGATCTACCCCGTGTTCTTGGACAAAAATTTTACAAGAGACATTTAATTTTCAAAAAGGGTTTTGAGACATAAACTGTTCGATGCCGCCTGCCTTTTAAAACAAAAAACAGAAATAGAATAAAAAGGGTTAAGGCGGTCATGAAACAGCACTGAAATTTGAGACTTTCGCACGATTAGCCCCAAAAGAGGTGAAAACGTCGTGATGGAAGTGCTTTCTCGGGGTTACACTCCCAAACCCAAAAGGACAGTCCAACATTATAACAACTTTTACAAAACGTTTCCCCTCTACGTTTTGGAAAAGAAAATTTTTTTCAGATGTAAGTATTTGGTTTGAAAAATATTATGCCCCCCATCAAGGTGGTGCAAGTTTGGTCAGAGCGGGCCCATTTTGCTAGCAAAGACCAGGTCCATATGGGTTTAACAACCCTCCCCCAACCCAAAAGTAGCACTTATTGTCACTAAAAAACAAGATCCAATGACAGAATGTTTTCCCACAAACCTGTGGTTGTTAGCGCGGGAAAAAAGCATTGAAAAAACAAATTTGGAAAATTACGGGAAAAAGGGAACCCACTCCAATCGGAAGTAAAGGGAAACAAAAAGAGCTGAAAGATCTTGCACAACACACAAAGAGGCTGATGTAATAAATTCAGCAAGTTGTCCATATAGCGAATGGGGTTTCAAAGAAATTAGAGTAAAGTTGAGATACAGATGTATTCGTGGCTAATGTACTTTTTCCACAAACTTTAACTGTCATGCGTGTTGTCTATGGAGAGCACTGGGTCAGAAAGGGCCTAATTTACGGGCAATGTCTGGTCCGGGAAGACAGAAGGGGAAAAAGGGAACTTTATCCCCTGCCTTGAAGATCTCCCACCTACAAAAAAAGCTTTTGAAAAATGTTCTCAGCCCCCTATTCAAAAATGCTATTTTGGGTTTTCAGTATGTGAAGCTGAAACCCCCCATGATGGACCCCCCCAAATATGGATAGAAGTCCGAATAATTTTCAAAGTCACTAATTCCTTTGTTATTGCCTGAAAATACGCTACTAGCTCCTAAAGAAGTACTTGAGATGATTCACTGTCGTTGCTCTTCTTCAAACCCATGCTTAACAGCTCAATGTCGTTGTAATGCAGCCAAACTTCCATGCACAGTATTTTGTTTGGGTCATGGAGAATCAAAGTGTAGAAACGAAAAAAAAATCTTAGCCTTTAAAACAGATGTAGAAGGGGATGATATTGAGTCATTCATCACTTTTGTACCCTATGTACAGATGCCAAGACATAAACCTGGAAAATATACCGAGGATGAGTGACAAGAATAATAATCAATAGATTTTGGCCAGTTGTAGAGTAATAGTGTGAGTTTACCCATTTGTGATATAAGCTGTTTGACGTGGAAAGGGGCATTTTTTGTTACAAGTATGATATGTTAATCTGCTATAGTTGTTTAATACGACAATCTCTTCAAAGCATTTGTCCCAGTTTCATAAAATAAGCAACTGTACACCACTGGATCACAATTGATTTTATGCAAGGCAGTGATTTACTT
The DNA here is from genome assembly GCA_016584305.1 of Chionoecetes opilio. Lineage (NCBI taxonomy): Eukaryota > Metazoa > Arthropoda > Malacostraca > Decapoda > Majidae > Chionoecetes > Chionoecetes opilio. The sequence goes on from JACEEZ010023356.1 coordinate 10,372, forward strand.
GAGGTGTTGCAATTGTCATAAAGTATGGCCTTTCTTAATATGACTGCAATGAGAAAACTACTCTCTGTTGTATATATCTTGGATTATTATTCGTAAGTAATCGATGGAAGCAACTTGATAGCATTCGTATTTTGGTTTTAATTTAATTTAATTTTCAATAAGTCTTCAACAAATCAATGAACGTTTATTTTGAGCTGTTCATCTTAACCTTGACCATGAAGAACATGGGTATAGAACCTATTTCTAAAAGATATGACAAGAACGTACAGAGATTGAGCAATATTAGAATTTCCCAAAGGGATGGCGCCAGGTAATTTGCATACAATGGGTTTTATTGAAAATGCCCAAGGTGTCAGGGCGACATCCTCCCTAATATTGTTTAGTAGGGTCCTAATGTCATGAAAATGTGAAAATATTTTATGCGGACTCTATTGCACGGTACACCTCTCTGACTACCGCACTATTATTTTAATTTCATATTTCATAAACTCCTTCCTATTAAAAACATCTTATATCTCCAAAAGTAATCATTTGCGACGGAAGCTCATAGAGAATGCTTCTTTGAATCCAATTTATAAGGTGAACAAAAACCCAAATACTCCCAATTGTGTAGGGAATTTCGGTCCTATTGTAAAAATTTACCTAGGTTTCAGACAAGTTCGATTTAATTTTTGTTATTAATGCTTTACCAAATGGAGATAATTTTTTTATGTGAAAACTCTCTAAAAAGTTTTAAAGGTGATGAAAAAATTCTTAAAATTACATTTTTTAGACAAAAAAACAATATCTCCCATTTGAAAAAACATCAAATAATAACCTAATCAAACTCGCAACTAACCTAACCTAACGTAACCTAAGAAAAATCAAATGTTTGCACAATATGTCATTGTTATTTTCCCACACTCTTTTCTGACCTTTTAAAAAACAGTAGAAAGGTGAAAAAAAACACTTGAATCCAGACCCAGTCATGTTACATATATTAGCCCATTGATTACGTAACCTAACCCCCGTTGAGGGGGCTCGACCCCACAGACCCCCCTTGTGTTTTTTTCTTTTTCGACGGCTGTTGTAAGGGTTGAAATAAATGACATGGTCAGATCTACAAGTTGAAGACGGTTAGTTACGTGGCTTGAAATGCATTAACACCACAGTAAACCCGTGATGGTGACCGAAGTGACAGTTTGCCAAAAGGTTAGTGGAAGACGTATATGACATAGGATGAGTCCTTCATAAGGCAGTAAAGGTGATAGGGCAAGGTCACTGCAACGCATCTTGACCGCTATGGCTTGGTTAGTTGGTCAAGCCTTACTCGAAACCCCCCCAAGACAGGCGTTGTGTCTTACTTGGAGGCTGTGACGGGTTGTTCCAGGGCACAGAGGTTTGGGATGGAGAATGCGGGACGGGATACCTCGATGGGGTACTCCTGTCCAGCAGCAGGGGCAGTCTGGGGTCTTGGTGGTGTTTAGGGTGACGGGATGGATCGTAGGAGCCAGGGGTGAGGTCTTGCAAGGCTATCACACGGGCGTCGGGCGTGGCTGCTGACGTGTTGCTTCAGGAAAATTTTTGCATGACATGGCCTTCAGTTCCGGGGCCTAGGGGTCTGACTTGCCAACGGCACTTCCGAGTCCCTGGAGGGAACTTCTTATCTGTTTTCTCTATCTCTGTTTGTCTTATTATTTTTTATTTTTCGCCCAAAATTTAAATCAATCATTACTTCGTCACCTCCATTTTGTGTCTGTCAACCAATAATTTGTCAATGACGTTATCTTTTTGTTCTGGTACGTCGTTGGGATACACTTTTTTTCCTCTCAGTACTATACATGAACTTTAGAAAAAGAATGATCCTTGAATAACACAAGTACAGCTTTTTCCAAAGACGATTAGATGTATGAAATGTATTGAAAGTGGCTGCGGGAGTGGGGAGAGGCATAAAGCTAACAAGTTTCTTTCCTAGGTTAATGCCTTAATTGCAGTCTTTGGGGGCCCCAGGTAACACTATCCATACATATAATGTATAAGCAGGAACATTGTGCATATCAAGATTAATAGACATCTAATATCTAATATACTATAGGATTAGCCGTGTGTCTGTCTGTGTGTGGGGTTGTGTGTCTGTCTGTCTGTTTTGGGTAGCCGAAACTGTAAATTCAATTTTGATGAGAGTAGGCTCAAAAAATCGCAAATAAATCGTAGGTGGTAAGCGGATTAGTCCCATGTCGATTGAATCATTTTGAAGGGGGGTTTTTGGGCTAAAAACATTTAGGAAATTGAATTACAGGAAAAACTCTGCGCTAACGTCTTGCCGCATTCACAAAACTCAGTAGACTCATGGACGTTTGTGTGCGGTGTGAGTGTGTGTGGTTGGAATCACACGGGAAAGGGTCTACCCCGAGGCACTTTGACCAGTGACCCAACGACAGCAACAACACGATTGGAGTTTGCAAAACACATGTTGTCTAATATATCCTACTAGTACAAACATCAATACATGGGTCCGGAGGGCCCACAAGCACTTGTGCTATCATACCAGAGCTGGGCAGTATTTAAATACATTTGTATTAAATACGTATTTAAAAACATTTGTGTATTAGAGATGTATTTATAAATAAAATTTGGGTTTTTCATGTATTTAAATACAGTATTTAAATGCTTTTTTGAGTATTTAAATACATTGTATTTAAATACTCATAATATATAAAGGTAAATACTTTTATATCAGTTAATCTGGCCAAAAGCCCGCCCAACTATCTGGCAAACTCCGATGTTACAGTGAACAAGTGTTTCCACTTTAAAAGGAAAATTTTCCTTTTTTTAAGGAAATTTATGCCTGAGAAGGAAATTTCTAAGGAAACCCAAAATCTAAGGAAATCCAAGGAATTCCATTTTTTTTCCGGACATGTTAAAAAAATTTTTGTATATTTAAAATGTATTTACAAATGTATTTAAAAAAAAATTGATGTATTTTGTATTTAGTATTTAAATACATTCGTAAAATGTATTTAGTATTTACTTAACCTCTTCGCGCCATGGAGCAATAATAAGAAGAGGCCATGATGTCACTCCAGCTCTGGCTCCGCCCCTTTGCTCAAAGACATACAGAGTCGGATAGTGACCCAAAACAATGCAAATATGGCAGTACGCGCGCCACTCACATACCTGTACATTTACAATTATGCTGGCTTGGGTCTACATATGGCTGCATCCAGAGAGCCAAGAATGGTTAACTTATCATTTCAGCGGTAAGTTACAGAGTTTCGTGGCGAAACATTGCTTATTAGGCTAGAAAACTGAGCTAGATAAAGAGTGCATTAAAAGAATGCACATGCTTGTTCTACCTAGGAAAAATATCAATGAATTTTACCTGTAATTGTTGTCATGACTTTAACACAAGCTAGATATTTTCGGAATGGGAGGATTCTTAATGAGTCACTAGAAATATTTTGAACGCTTATTTATTCCCTAAAACATATGAAAAAACTTTGCAAACCATGGTGACCAGCACGCTACCGAGTCGCCTTGAAACTATTTATAGGCTACTAATTTGGCTGCTGATAACCTTATTTTTGTTTCATTATTAGGTTATTCAGTTTACTGCTGTGTGTGAACTGTGTGTTGAGTGTGGTGACGAGCATTGTGTGACTTGGTAATTGAATTTTAAACCCGGTTTCTTACCTGGTTGGGCTTCCCAACCTGGGGCTACATTCAGAGAGGCTAACGTCCATGCTTCACGACCTAGCGACATCCATCAGCTGTTCTGGCATTCTGCGGGCAAATTGATGACGTACTTAAAGACGTTAAGCTGTCAAAACATAGCGACCACGGTAGGGGGTGGCGTAGAGCACGCAATATACATAAAAATACTCATAAATTGAGTATATATGATGTTTTCTGACTCAAGAACTGAACAGAGCAAGTATACAAATGAAATTAGGCCATAAAACAAACTCCTACACTCGTGGTAAGTTTATTTTGGGGTGATGGGCCGAGTGGTGAACGGCGGCACCTCACCGAAACCACCTCGCCCCACCACACCGGCGGTTAGCTGCCACTAACCGCCACGCGCACGGCTCCGCATCAGACTGAAGGTATAATGGCTCCCTTTTCCTTAATAAAAACCCAAGCCCTTGTCCATCCAGCCGTGATGGGTACCGGGTGTTAGCCGGGGTTTGTGACCCGCCTCCCGGGGTGGTTGCTTCCCCCAAATGGCAGGAAAACCAGTTACGAATAGAGATTATCAAGCGGAAAAGATCACCCATAGTGACACCGTAGCGCCACTGCCATATCTCGTACCAGAATCCCCGCGAGCTCCGGGGTGTAGAAATACAGGAAGTTAGTTAAGCTAAACACCGTGCCCTTTAACTCTCTCTGAATGCCTGCCCTGGAAGATTATAAGCAAGGACGCTGCTGCTATAATATACATACTGCTAATGCACCAGTAATAATTTTAAAGCAATAAATAGAGGTAATCAAACACAGAATATACGGGTAAATGCATTATATGAAGTTACAAGTGATAACTAATTATTAATGCTGCTCAATTAATATATTCAAATTCAAATAGTCTTAATTAGCCAGGCTGTTTCAAAAGTATTAATATTAGTGAGACACAACTAAATTTAATTTAGGAGGGAATTTCACAGAAATTTGCCGCTTACATTAAAAAACTATATTTCTGTAATACCCAGAGAAGGCCTGACATGTGTTGAACTAGCATGATCGTTGTGGCTGTAGTACGTGTCTTAATTTGTTCATGCTGGTTAGTGGCTACCATATGTTATGCTGCGTGGATTTATAGATTTTGTGATGGTTGTATATATGAATACTGTAGCATATATAGCGAATTTTACATGGGACATTCAAACGGCAAATAGTTTCAGGTGCTGTCTTGTACATGCTACTGAATTATATTGCTGAAAACTGTCATTTCTGGTTTTATAAGAAGAAAGGGTGACATACTGGACCTTTTCCTCTTCAAATGCCGTGACCCAAGAATTATCTTGATCTTCTTACGGTATTTCTTTCTTTTATTGCAGTCTTTAGCAAGCAATCTTACCATACCCGGTGGATTATTGGCATCATATAATGTATGCCTGTATGGGTTTTTTTTTAGTGCAATGAATTCTTTTAATCCAGGTACGTGAGATTTGGTTATGGTTCAATTCACCTATTTTTCTTTCAATTCACCTTTTCTTTCCTTTTCAATTCACTTATATAGTTCATTTATTCACTTTCAGGTTAGGTTAGGTTTTATTAATCATTTTTTCTTCATTTATTTACATTTTATTCACATTTTTCTTGATCTTCATATAATAGCCCTCCCCACTGTCGTAGCGTCAATATTGCCATGGTTATATTATGGTTATTATTCATTTGCACAACAAATGAGGCATCAAAACACTCTAATGAATTGAAACAACTTTCAAATGGAAGAAGAAATGAAGAAAAAAGAAACGACAAGGAAATATTTGTCCTTTTTCAGACAATCAGTTTAATGATACAATCCTGACAGATGTATAGTGTGTTCATTTATATTGATTTGCCTGTGATTAAACGGTTTGTGATGTTTGCATTTATGGATTATGGTTTGTATTTGCAGTATTTATGTATGTTCTTGTTCGATGTGTGCCTATAAAATAATAGCTTGTGCAGTTGCTTGGAAAATTATTTAGCTTATATTTAATTTCCAAAAGATGCACACTTCTGGGGGTTTTTTCCTCTCTCTTTCTCTCCACACTTTACTGAGGTCATCCTCTCACATTGCCATTATCTATTATTACACTTTTTTTTTTGTCATTTCACTCAGGTGATCAAATCATCTCTTCCACTCGACGACAACCATTTCTCTCCCTCACCAAGCATATACCAACTCTACTCTGTAATTGGAAAATAAAGCATTATATTCTCTCCATTAACTGCTAATCGAAGCGCCTTTGTTCGGTAAAAAAAAAAAAAAAACGTTAGCCGTGGAATGTATCAGTACGAGGCTGCGGAAAATGAGAGGCAGCAATGTTTCCTAAATATCTCAAGAACCGAATTAGCTACGAAAAAACGTTATGGAGTGCAAAAAAATCCAGATTTCAACAGGCTTCCCTGTGGAATAAGCAGATTTAAATTCCATTGATAAATGACCGAATTAAGTTTGTTTTGAGAGCATATTACCCGAAAAAAATAATCCAGAAATCAAGGGAAAATTGCATACATGCGTAAAACTCTTGCAAATAAGAATTTTACATTTTTCAAAGTGGAATACGATTCCGGCAGAAGACCTCTCCATCAAGACATAGCAATATGTTAGACGAATGAAAGATAGATGTATGGTGCATCAATAAGCTGCTGGTCATTGAACGGCACATGGATGCGCAAAATATAAAAACTGTATATCTAAAAATCTGTATAAAAAAAAAAAAACGGATAGATGCTTAGGGTAGATCTAGTTGAGCTTCACAAAAAGTATTCATGCCATTTTTGGTCTAGGGTCAATAATTTCAGTAAAAAATAGGGAAATGCAATAAAGTTAGTGTTTTGACCATTTTAAGCTGAAGACAAGTTGGTTTTGGGTTGGTTGAGTTTTATTGTCATACAGACGTAAAAACGATCAGTGTTAGGAATAGAATAAGGGAGGGACAGTGGAAGTACTTGAGGTATGTATTAGTAGACGGGAATGACCTAGTGAAAAGGATAGGAGAGGAGATGATTGAGAAAAGACAAAATAAATGGATGCAAGCTGTAATGAAAGTTTTGAGAAAGACTGGAGTCATGAACCAGGGTGTGAGGTGTGAGAGAAATGAGAGTATAAGGAAAAAAATGAGAGTTGGACACAAGAGAATGGGTGAATGAAATGAATGAAAAAACAAGTTTGAAAATATATAGAAAATGGAGAAAAGAGAAGGGAGGCCAAGAAGAAATATACAGCAATGACCAAGCTTCAGAACTACTGTTCAAGTGCAGGACAAACAACCTACAACTAAACGACAGAAGGAGGTTCTGGGGAGAAGAAATAACTTGTGATTTATGTGGGGCGGAAAAGGAGGACTTAATACATTTTCTGCTATGGTGCCCAGCATACAGTAATGAAAGAAAGAAAAGTGTGAGGCTACAACAACCTTACTTAGAGGAGGAATAGGATATAGTGGGGGAGTATTTGTTTGGAGAGGGGAAGGTGGAAGAAGCAAAAAGAACCATCAACAGTTTTTGGATGACCAGAGAAAATAAGAAGAAAGAAAAAGAAAGAAACGAATAAGATATAATAAGAGAAGAAAACAAATTAAAGACCCAGACAGCAAGAAGAAACACGTCAGGGAGTGCCGTTGAAAAAGGCCTGACTCCCGACCAACAACTGAACTGAACTGGTACCAATTGTACATCTTGCGAAGAACACTATCAATTGTTCTATATATTTTTTTTCGCAGAACCCTGCAAGTCAAAACACAGTTTTGAAGTATTTTTTATAGTAAGGAACGCATTTCCCGTATAGATACGGGAAAAGTCAAAGAAGCAAAGTACTCCAAAAATCCTGCTCTACATTCGTTCCCAATCCGCTCTCAGTCCAGTATTTAGACCAGTATTTCCCAACCTTTTGGAAATTTCAGGATTCTAGGGGGTAAATTTATCCTGAGCGACATCTAAATTACAAGTCATCAGAAAAGAAAATTTCTTAGAATGCGGCTATTGACTTTTCTTCAAGTAAATATAGATATAGAGGATAGTGTCTATATGCTTGTGTTATAAAGCAAGAAAATGTTGTGCTTTAGCTACTTTTTTCCTTGTCCACATGCATGGGGGAAATCCAGATGGTTGAACTGGTTGCAGGGGGAAACAACAGAAAACAGGTAGGGATGCACTGATTTAGACCGCAAAATACCAAAAACTGTTTTGTGCACGGATACTGTGTGTAACGTGCATACTGTAACCTACATTTTTACACACTTTATAATGTAAAATGTTTTACATACACACACGGGGGATATGTAGTAGCAGTACCCGATGGATGGATTGGTTACGAGGAGGCCGACAAATATAACTCGTCACAGGCAGCCTCTGTCTCTGACTTCTTACTCTTGTCTCTGTCTTCTACTGGAATAGTGACACTATTTCTTACGGCGTCAGTCTTCCGAACCCATCCAGTTGAAAAGACCATGTCCCCGAGAACGAATGTCCCTTGCATGTACTAAGAAGACCAAAGTTAAACCAGACTGTGAACATGGTGAAGGTAAATCATTATGAAAATAATATAAAATAAATAAGGTTTTATCCTTTTGTCATGCTTAATAATCATGCAGATCTAAAATTGATCCAGGGGTCTGTATTCCTTTAGTATCTTTTTCTTTGGGGACTTGCAAGCGGCATTTTTTTTTTCGCCAGTGGTTTACTTAACCTTTTTCAGTGCTCGTACCCTTTGAGATCTCATAATTTGTCTCGTACCCCCGATCAGAAAAAATATAATTAGAGTAACGAACCTATTATTTCACTAACTACAATACTACATAGTACACAATGTTACATTTCAGTGACTCTTTTGTTGTTGCATTTCATCAATTATGATGATTGAAAACGAGGTTCCTGAAGTGCCTGCCACACGCATGTCGTCACTTGCATCCAGACGGTTCCTAACCTTTGTTTTGAGGTGTAGTAGTGTTGAAAAACGCATAAGAACGTGGTTGCAAATGGCACAATGTCCTCCAGAGGTCCTTCTGCTAACTGTGGGAATATTTTGAGTTGTGCACACCAAAACACATCTAGCTGCATTGATTCAAACTGCATTTGGATTCTGTCGTTGGCCTGCAGCTCAACAAGATCATCTTTCAACATATTACTGTTTTTCATGGAATCCAGGTTGAAAATTATATGGATCCCGTATCCATCTCTGTGCCACAGAAACCTCTCCATGGTGAAAGTATCCCTGGAAAGAGTGAACCAGCCCTTGCAAATGCTCTTTCACTTCAGTAACGATGGACACTATCTCTGCAAAAGCAGCCTCATCTAATGAAAGAAAGTTAACAAAATTCCCTTCTTCAATGTGCCACATCCAAATTGGAAGTTTCTGGGTAAAGGCAATAACTTCTCTGACAGTTGTCATGTTCAGCATTCTTCCTTGGATGGAGATGTTCAACTCGTTCAAGTGCGTGAATACATCTGTCAGGTATGCTAAGGACAAAATGAACTCCCTGTTTTCAAAGTGGTCAGCAATGTCACTGCCTTGATTTATAAGAAACCTCTTGATTTCTTCGTGTAGTTCAAAGACACGTGTAAGTAGTACGTGAGAGCCACCTCACTTCCGTGTGGAAAAGAGGAACACTATGTTTAGCTTCAATTTCTTCACAAAATGATGCAGAGACAAGACAAGACAGACAAAATAATTATAAATATATAATTCCAGCCTACTTATAATAATATGATATTGAATTATTGGTCAGCATGTCTCGTACCCCCAGGTGTAAGGTTTCTTGCCCCCTGGTGGTACAGGTACCCCAGGTTAAGAACCACTGCTCTATAGTACAGGAGCATTAGTAAAAATTTAACGAAAACCTAGACAAAAATAGTAGAAAGCTGATTTTTTCAGGGGAGCTCCAGAAAACCATAAGCATGTCCACTGTGCAAAGTTCTGCAAATGCAACCTGGTGGCATTTTCAGAATTGAAGATGGCCGCTATAACAATTTGCGGTAAATGGTTAAAATACCAAAATCGGCATAACTGGCAACTTATTACAGTGGACCCATGCCATGTTCATTTTGAGTTAAAATAATTAGCATAAAGTGTAATTACTAGTATATTATAATAATAATGAGTGATAATTAGCATAAATTATAATTAATAGTATATTATAATAATAATAATAACTAGCCGTAAAGCCGCCCTCCGGGCGGACTTTTTGGCTAGCTCCTGCGGAAGGCTATTGGTGGGCCTTTGGCCCACCACCTGTGTTTGGTGGGCCTTCGGCCCACCAAACACAGACTCTCCATATAGCCCCTTCTAACTTCCTGAAATCATGGATGTAGAAATGTATGTATTAACGCCAACCCATTCACATCACCCCCAACCCATTCACTCACCCATCACCCCCCATTACCCATCACCCCCACCCATTACCCATCACCCCCACCCATTCACTCACCCATTACCCATCACCACACACCATTCACTCACCCATTACCCATCACCCCCCATCTATTCCCTCACCCATCACCCCCACCCATTCACTCACCCATCACCCCACACCCATTACCCCACCCATTCACTCACCCATTACCCATCACCCTACATCAAGGCTTCCTCGATTCTCGCAACCCACTTTTTTTCACAATTATCGCTAATAGGCTGCTAAAAAAAAGAAGAAAAAAAGTGATCGGATCATCTCATAACTGGGCTTATGACCTTCCCCTGTTCAACCTGGTTCCAAAAATGTGGTATATGATGGGATTCCGCCACGGGGGGCGGAACCTATACCACAGACACACACACTTTCGCTTTTATTAATATAAGATTATAATAATAATTTTCTCGTTTTTCAGGTGCTGTCATGATGGCCGAGTCTTGCAGTATTCCCAATGCGGTAAGCAGATCACATCAGATCGTGCAGAGGTCCATGATAAGGGCCTTGAGGGACTCCTACGAGCCAGCATTGAAAGAGAAGATGGTTTGCAGCGTTTTTGAGAGGAAGAGGTCAAAAATTGCCAGTCCAGCCATGGTAAATGTCGTCGCGAATACATTCGACCATGCGATTATTCTTACAAAAAAAAAAGGGAAAGACCCAGGACTCTGATTGGGGAATCATCTTCAAAAACTTTCAAAACTCGGTTTTAAATAAAAAAAGAAGGTTGTTTTATTGGCAAAGACTTAATAGACTACAATGTAGAAACAAAGATCCCCCGCAACCCGGGGGGGTAGGGACTGATGCATGACAAAAGCCACCCTTCAAAGCGTAATTTGAGAAAGTGGCGATCGCCATGATAGTGGGTAGATGCGTTAGACTTGGGGTATCCAATGAGTTAGATTTTTTTGCGCTGAAGTAAAGTACCACCTTGACTGTCAGGTTCTCTTCTATGCTGGCAAAAAAATTTCCAAGCGAGAATCCCCGGTGGATATCAAGGGGCCGCCCTGTCAAGCCACAAAACAGCGGCTTTCCAAAAAGTTGTCCAATATACGGACAATGATGTGCAATTTTCACTTGCGAACTTATGACTTGGGGGACGATATTTAGATGGAGAAAGGGTACAACCCAAAAGGCAGGACGAAATTGAGGAATGTTCGGGCAGGCGTTCGGAGTGTAAAATTTGGAAAACAGACCAATATACTTCTTAGAAAAAGTAACCAATTTAGAAGAATTATGAGCCCAGAACAGAAAAAAAGTTTTAAATCATAGATATGGCAGTGCAATCTACAAGATGAGTAAAGTCGTAGCAATTTAAAATCGAATACCCGAAATGACCAATTGCAAGACAGTGATAAAAGGGGCCCTGACTCTTTGAAACGACTACTGAGGGGAAAAAAATTAAAAATTGACAAGAGTGTCGGCTGTGAACCCCGCCGAAAGCACTTGCACACGGCAAAGGGTTTGCGTGCGACCCCGTCATTTGTGTCCCAATATTGCTAGAAAATATCTGTTATATAAATCGAAGTAGAGTCCGAGAACTAGTAGAAATTGAGTAGTATGCTTTTTGTGATGATTATAGGGAGGTTAAAACGTCTAATGATGCACGTTACAGAGAAAAATTTGTATATTCAAAGGTGATTTTTTTTAAATTTTATTTTTGATAATGTGACACAATTTTAGAAACCCTACAGGTCTTGGTACCGGCATTTTGGGGGGCGTTTTGCAGTGTTACCCTTAGGGAGCAGAAAATCCAGCGTCACCCCCGTTTACAAAGAGGACTTTTTCACAAACAGGTCAATTGGCAAAGCCCCAATCAAAGTGTACAAGAAACCTAGCACATTTGGATTAAAAGTCGATATTGTCGGGCCCCTTAACCCCAAAGGACCCCCCACCCTTTTAAAATTGTCCAAATGTTTGGAAGTGTCTGGATAAAGTTTTTTGGGGATCTATGTGTCAGACTGCCATAGGAGGGGTTTTTATGCAATGTGCGTGGGGGGAGAAAACATGAAGAAGTAAGATTAGTCCTGCCTTCTTTAAACCCAGGACCCTCTCACCCGACACCATATACTCTGCTTGGTTTTTTGCACAAAAAAACTATGAAGAGCATGGGCTTGGTGTTTTGCCTGTTACGTTCATAACCCCTCTATATAAAGCAACTGAAATGTTAAATCACCCAATGCAAGCTAAACAACATTGTCTTTAGACTTGGAGGTTTCATACTATGTTACATGGGACATTTGGATAGTGATGGGGGTAGGGTTTTGGAAGATTATGGAAGACTGTTTATGCCCCCAAATACTGAAATCCATTGAGCCCGGGCTGTAGCTCGCGCACTTCGCGCTATCTTCTGTCGCGGTAGCCATCATGTCCAACTTACTGGGACACCTGGATGTCTCAGTAAGTTAATCTCACTCTATCCGGGTGTACACAGATCGCTGAGTGGAGAATGCGCCATGCTTCTTGGAAAATGATAATGGTCCAACGCTCACAAGATCATGGATGATCTGATGAAGAGTCTCCGCCCAAAGTCGAATGGAAAGCTTGGGTTTAATTTGAAACAAATGCCCTTTTTAGATGTTTCATCCCAGCAAACGCACAGGAGATTGGATTTACATCTCCTACCGTCTGTGAAAAAGATCCCCCTTTCCATGCTGTGGCCACCTTGCTATGCAAAGTTGCCCCCCTCTACCTGACAGATGAAAGGTCTAAGTGAATCATGCTCCAACCCCTACTGCGACTTTACCAAGCCGGGTATTTCCCCCGAAGAACAGACAAATTTGGAGGGAAATTTAGCGACCAGACTATTTAACAAAAATTGATGCGGTTGCTGAAGACTTCCCGGGGGTAGGTCGTGGGAGGAATTACAGACAGCACACTCAAAAAGGGGGATGCTATCCCCGAGCATCCCAATAGCGGCCTGGAACGTTTCATCATCCACAGTCACACACTGACCAGCACGTAGATCGCGGGGCTAGCGTACAGCCCGAGATGCTAAAGACTAGAGACCTTCCTAAGGTCAAAATACACTCTCCCTTTTATGGAGCCATGATGCTTGGTCTGTGTAGCAAGTGGGGTTGGGTAGAAAGTGTGTAAAAGCAGACAAGCAGAATTGGTGTCAAGGGTGTTTTTTAAGACTGGCGAAACCCATGGCGTAAAAATTTTAAAAAGAAAAGACCCGGGACCAGCATCAGTGGTGACAAAAATCGGTCAAATGTGCGGGTGTTGAGGTGGAGGGAAAAGAACAGTATTTTTCAGAGGGTCCAAAGTGTGATCCCGGGGGAGTTTTGAGATGGAGGAATTCTGCTTACGAGTTTACCAAAGAGCCCACCCCCCCTATTTCGATAAAGGATCAGAGGAAACACTAAGGGTGCCTTTCTAGTGTTTTTCAAGTCGAAAATGAAGCCATCTAGAACTTTCCCGAAATGCACGTTTGTCCTTGAGGGACATTTCTTCAAAACTTGCCATGGCCTGCTGATCCAATACAACCGGGGGTGACCCGTAGTATCCCATGTTTTGTTTTACTATGGGCCAGGGAGATGTAGGTTTGACGGACATGGCAGTGCTTCCTAACTAAAACTGCGGAAAAGCAGCAAGAGCTAAACAGAACACTTCTCCGACATTTTTCTTTTATTGGAAAGAAAAACCCCAAAAACAAAAAAGGCATCTTTGGGGGTGGGAGGAAAAGGACCGATTAAACCCAAAAAAAAAGGGGAAAATATGAGGGGTGGTGTATAATTGCAAAACAGAGGTTGCAAGTGAGGTGATTTCATCACGTCCCGATTACTCAACTCCTAGATGGCCCCCCCCAATCAAAATTTGCCTGTCTTGTCGTGGGAAAAATGATATGCTTGCTAGTGATGATGGGCGCACAAGCCACCCAAAAAATGAATTTCATTGCTCTTTGGCGGAACCTTTTCATGTTTGTATCGTGAAACCAGGAAGCTTGTTTTACCATAAACAACACCTGAGTTTGTACAGCAATCATGGATGTGATACTGTGTCTTCCATTTACAACAAGGGGGAAAAAAAGGGTCCTTCAGCGTCGATAGTGATGACAAATTTGGGGTGTTTGGGTTTTCTTCAGTTGCAGAGTCAGGTGAGATAGCAGATAGGAGAGTTTTTTCTCAAAGTGTATGGGGCGTCCGGTGAAATTCACGGAAAAACGCTATTATGTATTCCGATTACACGTAAGTATTTCCCCATCTGTTTTTAAGTTGAATCAATCCCCCAACTTTAGCAGCTGCAAGTTCCAAAGTATAGAAAAAATACCAGCGTTCAGAAAAAGGGAGGGGGAAAGAGCTACACCAAATGAGGGGGGGGAGTACAGAGAGGGGGAAATTTTTCCAATCATACCCACATAGGGCCCGTTTTCCCCCAGAAGGTACGAAAAAGGTATTTCGGCTGCAAGGTAGGTGTGGAAATCTGTCGTGTTACAAAGGGACGGATGGAGTTACCATAAGTGCACGGTTGCAGTGGGTACAATGGACCCCTTTTCTCTATTGAGGTAAGGGTTGATTTGACATCTTCAAGCCTCATATAGTTGGGCAGTGATGTTGTTTTTTCTATATGAACAGTATTTTGATGATACAGCCAATTTAAGTACAGGAAAATTTATACGCTCTAAAACGACTGGCGCCATGTTGTGACGTCACTAGCGAAGACAACAGAGCAAAACAGCTGTGAAACGGCCGCTACTATATGTACTACCTACTAATACACCAACTTGCATTACCCCTACTACCGCAAGATGACCAGTAATCCTCCTTCAAGTGATGAAGTAGGTATTCACTGTGTTTGTGAATATGTAAGTTGTAGTTTATAAGGAAAAAGATAGACAGAGATAAGTGGCCCGTGACACCTGACAAATGATGACTTCTTGGATCGGCATTCCTTATAGGGAGCTTAAATGAACCTGCAATGAATGTAAAGCTAGACAGATAGACGAACTCATAGAGGAACAGGTAGAAATGTATGGCTTTCTTTCCCCACATAAGCAAAACATACACCCTTCGTCACTCTACTCACCACTACAACCTTTACTAACCATACATTTCTACCTGTTCCTCTATGAGTTCGTCTATCTGTCTAGCTGTACATGTCATTGCAGGTTCATTTAAGCTCCCTATAAGGAATGCCGATCCCAGAAGTCATCACTTGTCTGGTGTCACGGGCCACTTATTTCTGTCTATCCACTTTTTCCTTATAAACTACAACTTACATATTCACAAACACAGTGAATACCTACTACATCACTTGAAGGAGGATTTCTGGTCATCTTGCAGTAGTAGGGGTAATGCAAGTTAGTAAGGTTAGTTAGGTTAGTAAAATAAAACTATAATTTTACAAGGTTAGGTTAGTAATTATTTTTTTATGGGGGTCTCGTATGAGGTTATTAGTGAGATAAGGTTAGGTTATAGTGAGGTTAGATTAGTAATATTAAACATATTTTATTTTTGAGGGGTCCAGGGGGGTCGTTAAGGAGGGGAGGGGGGTGAAGGGGGCATCTCCCCCCCACTTATAATTACAGTTTAGAGGTATCTGAAGGGATCTGTGAAGGTCTGGAGGAAAAAAACACTCTAATAAGGGCGGGAAAGGACTCTAGAATTTTACCTAACTCACTGCGTGTTGTATACTTAACATGAAAAACCCAGCCTGTCTCGTCCCTACCTCAAAAGCCTTGCATACTGCATACTACTCCCGCAAAATTATCACAGCTCAGCTAAAGCCCCACAGCTACATATCATTTGCAAGTTACTTATCCATGCACAAGTACATTCATACATCAAAATAGTCTTCACAGCAATAGTATGAATTTTCTTCATCGAGAAATCACGCCTTGCAGACATCCACCACTGCTTCCTCTTTTTCTTGTCTTTAGGCATAGTTATGAACACATTCTCTGGAGTTTAATTGTGGTGTTTTTGCACATTAGCACAAAACAAGCATAATATGTTCTTTTTGTCTGGTACATGTTGAATGCATAGATAGGTACTGCGGTCTGCTGAGCCAAAACAA
>JACEEZ010023356.1:26606-40156 GCA_016584305.1 Chionoecetes opilio
CTAGATTGACTTTAGGCAACCCTGGGCCTAAGGAAGAAAACCCTAAGGCGCAACAGGTTAAAAATATAACTAAAACTAAGAAATAAATATAGGTGGAGTCAAAACTTTTGTCGTCTATCAGTCCCTTAACTGCCTGACTTTCAGAGAGACTCACTCGCAGCGTACTTTAAATCTTGAGCGGAAACTGAGAGACTGACGCCGCGAAGCGCCTGTGTTCGGTAAAAAAAAAAAAAAAAAAAAAAATTTGCCGTGGAATGTATAAGTACGAGGCTGCGGAAAATGGGGGGAAGCAATGTTTCCATAATATCTCAAGAGCCGTATTAGCTACGAGAAAACGTTACGGAGTGCAAAAAATTCCAGATTTCAACAGGCCTCCCTGTGGCATAGGCAATTTAAATTCCATTGATTTCCAAATTTCCAAATCAATGGAATTTAAATCTGCTTATACCACAGGGAAGCCTGTTGAAATCTGGAATTTTTTGCACTCCATTACGTTTTCTCGTGGCTAATACGGTTCTTGAGATATTATGGAAACATTGCTTCCCCCCATTTTCCGCAGCCTCGTACAGATACATTCCACGGCTAGTTGTTTTTTTTTTTTTTTTACCGAACAAAGGCGCTTCGCGGCGTCAGTCTCTCAGTTTCCGACCGAATTAAGTTTGTTTTTAGGGCATATTACCCGAAAAAAATATTCCAGAAATCGAGTGAAAATTGCATACATGCGTAAAACTCTTGCGAATAAGAAATGTACATTTTTCAAAGTGGAATACAATTCCCGTAGAAGACCTCTCCATCAAGACATAACAATATGTTGCACGGATGAAAGACAGATGTATATCAATAAGCTGCTGGTCATTGAACGGCACAGGGATGCGCAAAATATAAAAACTGTATATCTAAAAATCTGTAAAGAAAGAAGGAAACTGATAGATGCTTAGAGTAGATAACAGTGAAGTCGCCAGTTCTACGTTTCTTTGTTATTTAACAGGGTGACTCGTTGTGGTGGCGTTTAATACCTTTACATTTGTTTACATCCAGATTCAGGAAAGTTTAAGAAGAAGGGCTATCTGGAGATGTCTGTGTCATTTTGTTGGGTGTCTTCATCTGTGTCATATTAGGGCTAATTAAATGAAAGAAAAGAAAAATGGACAAAAATAAAACCCGAAAGTGGGGACCTCACTATACCTACTACAGTAAAAGTCGGCAGCTAGTATTTTTTTTAACCCCAAACAGTGAGTCGCCACTCTGGGAATTCAGGGAAATGTATGAGGTAAAGTTAAACAAGTCTATCATCTATAGCTGCGGGAAGGATGCTTGGATATATAAAAATTCCTTTGCCAACGGAAAATAATTCTAATTAAAGTTTGAAAGATCGGAAGTCTGCGTTCCTGTTCGCCCGAAAAAGCTACTGTTTACTGTCCTGTCCTCGCACGAAGAAAAACGTTGAGAAGAAGCAAAATGGCGCAAACAGTTATATTTGCAGATACAAAGGATTAAAAACAAACGCTGAAACAGGAGGTAGATTATACATAGCCCATGATATAAACTACTATGTAACATCTCATGGCAACATAAAAAATCAGTAGTGATGTAATTCGTAAATATTTGGCGGCCTGGCGACTTCACTGCAGGGGTGGCGCTTCACTGTTATCTCGGTTTAGGTGTAGATCCTGGAGTTGAGCTTCACAAAATGTATACCAAGCATTTTTGGGTCTAGGGTCAATAGTTTCGTAGTTTAAAAATTTGGGAAAAACGCAATAAAGGTAGTGTTTTTGACCATTTTAAGCTGCAAAAAAATTCGTTTTGATTGGTGAAAATAAAATAGATATAGGGTTAGTCAAAAAAGATTTTTCGTCTCATCAAGCCCCCCTCTAATGACTTTAAGAGGAAAAAACTCAGCTCGCACGCGTACGTCTTAATTCTCTGAGGAGGAAACTGATGATTGAGGACTGGACGCCGCGGAAGCCGCTTTGTTCGGTAAAAAAAAAAAAAAAAAAAAAAAAAAACGTTAGTCGTGGAATGTAATTGTACGAGGCTGGGCTGGCGGAAAATGCGACGAAGCAATGTTTCCTAAATATCTCAAGAACCTATTCGCTACGAAACAACGTTATGGATGTGCAAAAAATTCCAGATTTCAACAGGCCTCCTGGTGGTATAAGCAGCAGATTTAAATGCCATTGATAAAAATGACCGAATAAAGTTTGCTTTTAGGGCATATTACCCGAAAAAATATTACAAGGAATCAAGGAAAAATTGCATACAATGCGTAAACTCTTGCGAATAAGAAAAATGTACATTCCAAAAAGCGGAATTACAATTCCCGTAGAAGACCTCTCCATCAAGACAACAAAGATTTAGACGAATGAAAGACGATGTTAATTGGTGCATCAATAAAGCTGAATGGGTCATTGAACGCACAAGGGATGAGCAAAATATAAAACACTGTATATATAAGATCTGTTAATAAGAAACAGAACGGAAGAGATGCTTTAGGTAGATCTTAGTGATCATACCCCCCCCCCCCAAGATTCATGCCATTTTTGGTTTCTAGGCGTTCAATAGTTTCTTAGGTTAAAAAATAGGGAAAATGCAATGTAACGGTTGTGTTTTGACCATTTAAGCTAACAAACAATTTTGGTTTTTGGTTAGGTTGGTTTTTATTGTTCATACAGCACGTAATAAAAGATGTGGATTTTCTCGTACCAATTGTACAATTCCTTGGCGAAGCAACAATATCAATTGTTCTATATATTTTTTTCGAAGAACCTGCAAGTCAAAAAAACAGTTTTTTGTTTTGAAGTTTTTTTTATAGTTAAAAAAGATGGCATTTCCCGTATAAGTACGGGAAAAGTCAAAGATAGCAAACTTGTAGAGCTCCAAAAATCCTTTCATTAATTCGGTTCCAAATCCGCTTCTTCTTTAGTCCAGTATTTAGACCACAGTATTTGCCAACCCTGGTTAAAATTTACCCATTGGGGGGAAAATTTCCCGGGAATTCTAGGGGGGGAAATTTTATCCTGCGGAGACATCTAAATTACAAGCATTTAGTCACAGAAAAAGAAAATTTCTTAGAATGGTGCAATGACTTTCTCAAAGTAAAATATAGATATAGAGGATAGTGTCTATATGCTGTGTTATAAAGCAAGGTAAATGTTGTGGCTTTCTACATTTTTTTCCTTGTCCACATGGTGGGGGAAAATGCAGATGGTTGAACGGTAGAAGGCGGGAAACAACAGAAAAAAGTTTTGGGAACCCCACTTGATTTAGACCGCCAAAATACCAAAACTGTCTGTGCCACGGGGTACTGTGTAAACGTGCATACCGTACCCCCCACATTTTTACACACTTTATAACGTAAAATGTATTGCATACACACACGGGGATATGTTAGTAGCAGTACCCGATGATGGATGGTAACTAAGGGAAGGCCGGACAAATAAACTCGGTCACAGGCAGCCCTCTGTCTCTGGACTTTCTTACTCTTGTCTCTGTCGTTGTACTGGAATAGTGACACTATTTCTTACCGCGTCAGTCTTCCGAACCCCCATCCAGTTTGAAAAGACCCTGTCCCCGAGAACGACTGTTCCCTTGCCATGTACTAAGACCAAAAGTTGGAACCAGGACTGTGAACACATGGTTGAAGGTAAATCATTATGAAAAAAAAAAAAAAAAATAAGGTTTTATCCTTTTGTCATCTTTAATAATCAGCAGATCTAAAATGATCAGGGGGTCTGTTATTCCTTTAGGTATCTTTTTCTTTTGGAGACTTGCAAAAGCGGTGTTTTTTTTTTCGGCAAGTGGGTCTAGAAATATCCTAGTTCAGTGGTTTACTTAATCTTTTTCAGTGCTGCGTACCTTATTGAGATTCATAATTTGTCTCGTACCCCCGTTTTATGAAAAAAATATAATTAGGGAGTAAGTAACGAACCTATTTACTTTCCACTAATACAATACTACATAGTACACAATTGTTTTCTTTCAGGTGTACTCTTTTTTGTTGTTGCATTTCATCAATTATGATGGACTGAAAGCAGAGGTTCCAGAAGTTGCTGCCACACAGCCATGGTCGTCACTTGCATCCAGATCGGTCCTGACCTTGTTTTGAGGTGTAGTAGTAGTTGGAAAACGCATTACGAAACGTGGTGGTTGCAAATGGCACAATGGACCTCCGGAGGTCCTTCTGCTAAATGTTGGGGGAAATGTGTTGACGTTGTGCACCCAAAACATATAAGAAAAAAAAAAAAAAAACAAAAAAAACTGCATGACTCAAACTGCATTTAGGATTCTGTCGTTCGGGTGCAGCTCAACCCCAAGATCATCTTTTCCAACATATTACTGTTTTTCCATGAATCCAGGTTGAAAAATTATGATGGATCCCGTATCCATTCTGTGCCACAGAAAAGAAAGGAAACCTATCCAGCGTGAAGGTATCCCTGAAGGATGTGGGAATCAGCCTTGCAAATTCTCTTTCACTCCAGTAACGATGGACACTTTCCTCGCAAAGCAGCCGTCCATCTAATGAAAGAAAAAAGAAAGATTTAAAAAAAATCCTCTTCAATGTGCCAACATCCAAAATTTTCATTTTCTGGGTTAAAGGCAATAACCCTTCTCTGACAGTTAATCATGTTCAGCATTCTTCCTGGCATGAGTTATGGTTCAACTCTTTCAAGTGCGTGAATACATATGTCAGGTATGCTAAACAAAAATGAACTCCCTGTTTTCAAAGTGGCAGCCCCCCATGTCACTGCCTTGATTTATTACAGAAAAACCTCTTGTGATTTCTTCGTGTTAGTTCAAAGACCACGTGTAATTAAGTACGTTCGAGGAGCCACCTCCTTTCCATGTGGAAAAGAGGAACACTATATTTAGTTTCAATTTCTTCACAAAATAAATGCAGAGACAGGGGACAAGACCAAGACTGACAAAATAATTATAAAAATATATAATACCAGCCTACTTATAAAATATATTGAATTATTGGTCAGCCATGTCTCGTACCCCTCAGGTGTAAAGGTTTCTTGCCCCTTGGGGTACAAGGACCACAGTTAAGAAAAACACACTGCTTCCAGTTCAAGACTCGCCAGGGCTACTTTTTTCCGTCGTCGAGTAGCCGAAGACCACAACACATGCTACCCAAATCAACCTCCTCCTCCGATTGCAGTGGGGCAGATGGGCAAAAACAGGGGAAGCATTAAAACATCAAATCAAATTTACATGTGTCACTCACAACAAATCCAGCCTGCTACACCACGAAAGAGGGCCCACCAGTCAATCTCAGCCTTCTAGGAAAATAACATTATAAAGGCCCAGCACCTGGGTTTCAAGGAAGATAAAAGCCCTTAAAGGGCAACAGGTATTAAATAATGATAAAAAAAAAAAAACTAATACTACAGAAATAAATATAGGGTGGATGGTCAAAAGCTTTTCGGTCTATCAAGTCCCCTCTAAAACTGATGGACTTTCAAGAGAGAACTCAGCTCGCACGCATACGTCTAATCTCTGAAACGGAAATGAGCGGACTGGACGCTCCGAAACGCCTTGTGTTCGGTATAATAAAAAAAAAACAAAACAAAAAAAAAAAAAAAAAAAAAAAATTTGCCGTGGAATTTTTGTATCAGTACGAGGCTGCGGAAAAGGGGGGAAGCAATGTTTCCATAATATCCAAGAGCCGTATTAGCTACGAGAAAACGTAACGGAGTGCAAAAAATTCCAGATTTAACAGGCCTCCCAGTGGCATAGGCAATTTAAAATTCCATGATTTCCAAATCAATGGAATTTAAATCCTGCTTATACCACAGGTGAAGCCTGTTGAAAATCTGGAATGGTTTTGCACTCCATTTACGTTTCTCGTTAGCTAATACCGTTTTCTTGAGATATTATGGAAACATTCCTTCCCCCATTTTTCCGCAAGCAGCCTCGTAGATACATTCACGGTTTTTTTTTTTTTTTTTTTTTGTTTTTTTTACCGGAACAAAGGGCGCTTCGCCGGCGTTCCAGTTTCAGTTTCCGACGAATGAAATTTGTTTTTAGGGCTATTACCCCGAAAAAAATATTCCAGAAAATCGATGGTGAACGTGAAAAATTGCCATATTGGCGTAATTTAAAAACTCTTGCGGTAAGGAAATGTACATTTTTTCACAGTGGAATACAATTCCCCGCAGAAGACTTCTCCATCAAGACATAACATATGTTGGACGGATGAATGAAAAGAACAGATGTATGTGTGCATCAAATAATAAGCTGCGGTCATTGAACGGCACAGGAATGCGCAAAATATAAAAAAACTGGTATTATCTAAAAAATCTCTGTAAAGAAAAATGAAACTGATAGATTGCTTAGGGTTAGATAACAGTGAATGTCGCAGAGAGTTCTACGTTTCTTTGTTATTTACAGACGTGTGGTGGCGTTCCGTTATACTTACATTTTTGTACATCCATGATTCAGGAAAGGTTAGAAGGGGCGATCTGGGAGTCTGTGTCATTTTGTGTCTTCATCTGTGTCATATAGGCTATAAATGAAACAAATGACAATTAAAAGCCGAGTGGCGACCTCACTATACCTTACTACAAGTTAAAGTCGCGCCGCTAGTATTTTAAACCCAACAGTTGAGGTTTTTTCGCCACTCTGGGGAATTCAGGGAAAATAGAGGTAAAAGTAAAACAAGTCTTAAAAAACAAGTATATATTCAGTGCGGAAAAAAGGATGCTTGGATATTAAAATTCCTTACCAACGTGGAAAATAAATTTCTATTAAAGTTTGAAAGATCTGGCAATCTGCGTCCTTGTCGCCCGAAGAAAAAAAAAGCTACTGTTTGCTGTCTGTCATTCGCGCGAAAGGGAAAAAACGTGAAGAGAAGACAAAAAATGCCGCAACAGTTATATTTTGCCAGATACCAAAGCAATAAAAACAACGCTGAAACAGGGTAAGGAATTATACAATCATTGATTATAAAACTACTGTGTAACATCTTCAGTGGCACATAAAAAATCAGTAGTGATGCCTATAATTCGTAATATTTGGCGCCTGGCGCACTTCACGTTAATCCGGTCTTAGGGTTAGATCCAGTTGAGCTTCACCAAAAATGTTATACAAGTCAATTTTTTGGTATAGGGTCAATAGTTTCATAGTAAAAAAATTGGGAAAAACGCAATAAAAGGTAGTGTTCTGACCATTTTTAAGCTAAAAAAATTTCGTTTTTGAATTGGTTTGAAAAATTAAAATAATATAGGGGTGTTAAGTCAAAAGCTTTTTCGTCTCAAGTCCCCTCCTAACTGACCTTTTCAAGAGGAAAAACTCAGCTCGCACGGCCCACGCGTTAACGTTCTAATCTCTGAGACGGAAACTGAAGAGCCCGACTGACGCCGCGAAGCGCCTTGTTTCCGGTAATAAAAAAAAAAACTTTAGCCGTGGAATGTACCAGTACGAGCTGCGGAAAATGGGGGGGCGAGCAAGTTCCTAAATAATCTCAAGACCGTATTAGGTTTTTTAAAACGAACCGTTATGGAGTTGCAAAAATTCCAAGATTTCAACAGGCCTCCCTGTGGTATAAGGTAGATTTAAATTCCATGATAAAATGACTGAATTAAGTTTGTTTTAATGCATATTACCGAAAAAAATTAATTCAGAAAACCAAGGGAAAATTGATACATGCGTTAAAACTCTTGCGAATAGAAATGTACATTTTTCAAAAAGTGGGAATCCCCCGATTCCGAGTCAGAAGGACCTCTCTATCAAGACATAACAATATGTTAGACGGATGATAGATTACATGTTATGGTGCATAAATAAGCTGGTTCATTGAACGCCCAAGGGATGCGCAAAAAAAAACTATATCTAAATATCTGTATAAGCAAAAAAAACGAAACGGAATAGGACGCTTAGGGTAGATCTCGTTGAGCTTCACAAAAAGTATCATACCATTTTTGGTCTAGGTGTCAATAGTTTATAGTAAAAAAAATAGGGGAAAACGCAATAAAAGGTAGTTGTTCTGGCCCAATTTATGCTTTAAAAAAAAATTGGTTTTTGGTTGGTTGAGTTTTATTGTCATACAGACGTAAAAATGATCTCGGTACCAATTGTACATCTTGTGAAAGGAACAATATCAATTGTTCAAAGTTTTTTTTCTCGCCAAACTCTGCGAGCCAAAAAAAACAGTGTAGTTTTGAAGTTTATTTTTTTATAGTAAAAGAACGCATTTCCCGATATAATACGGGAAAAAGTCAAAGAAGCAACTTGTTAGAGCTTCAAAAATCCTGCTCTACATTCGTTCCAAATCACCCTCAGTCCAGTATTTTAGGACCGCAAAATACCAAAAACGGTTTTTGGGTCCACGGATTACTGTGTGTAAAGTGTGCATAACCGTAACCCATTTTACACACTTGTAAAAACGTAAAATGTATTCATACACACACGGGGGATATGTAAGTTAGCAGTACCCATAGATGGATTGGTTATGAGGAGGCCGAACAAATTCAACTCGGTCACAGGCAACACCCTCGAGTCTGGACTTCTTACTCTTGTCTCTGTCGTGTTACTGGAATAGTGGCACATTTCTTACGCAGCAGGTCTTCCGAACCCATACAGTTGAAAAAGACCATTGTCCCCCGAAACGACTGTCCCTTGCATGTACTAAGACAAAGTTGAAACCAGGACTGTGACATGGTGAAGGTTAAAATCATTAGGAAAAATATATAAAATATATAAGGTTTTTATCCTTTTGTCATGCTTAATAATTCATGCAGATCTAAAATTGATCCAAGGGGTCGGTATTCCTTTAGGTATCTTTTCTTTGGAGGACTTGCAAGCGGGCATTTTTTTTCGCCAGTGGTCTCTAGAGTATCTAGTTCAGTGCTTTATTTAAACCTTTTTTCAGTGATCGTCACCCTTTGAGGATTTCATAATTTGTCTAGTACCCCCGTTATGAAAAAAATATAATTAGAGTAACGAACCTATTATTTCAACTAAATACAATACTACATAGTACACAATGTTACATGTCAGTGACTCTTTGTTGTTGGCATTCATCAATTTATGAGACTGGGAAAACGAGTGGGTTTCCCGAAGGGTGCCTGCCAACACGCATGGCGTCACTTGCATCCCAGGACGGTTTCCTAACCTTGTTTTGATGTGTAGTAGTGTTGATGAAAAACGCATAAGAAGAACGTGGTTGCAAATGGCACAATGGACCTCCAGAGGTCCTTCTGCTAACTGTTGGAATGTTTTGAGTAGTGCACACCAAACATATCTAGCTGCATGATTTCAAACTGCATTTGGAGTCTGTCGTTGGCCTGCAAGCTCAAACAAGATCATTCTTCAACATCGTACTGTTTTCATGGAATCCCGGTTGAAAAATTATTAGGATCCCGTATCATCTCTGTGCCACAGAAAACCTCTTCCATGGTGAATGTTAAAATGGGAAAAGGAGTGAATCAGCTTGCCAAATGCTCTTTCCACTCAGTAAGACTGGACACTTCCTCTGCAAAAAAGCAGCCTCATTCTAAACGTAGGGAAAAGTAACCAAAAATTCCCCTTCTCAATGCGCCACATCCAAATTGGAAAAAGTTGGGTAAAGGCAATAACTTCTCTGACAGTTATCATGGTTAGCATTCTTCCTTGGATGGAGATGTTCCAACTCGTTCAAGTGCTTGAAATACATTATGTCAAGGTATGCCTAAGGACAAAATGAACTTCCTGTTTTCAAAGTGCGTCAGCAATTGGTCACTTGCATCCTTGATTTATAAGAAACCTCTTGATTTCTTCGTGTAGCTCGAAGACCACGTGGTAAGTAGTATGTTGAGAGCCACCTCAACTTCCGTTGTGGAAAAAGAGGGAAACACTATGTTCAAGCTTTCAATTTCTTCACAAATGATGCAAAAAGAGACAAGACAAGACAGACACAAATAATTATAATATATCATTCCAAGCCCCTTATAAATATATTGAATTATTGGTCATGCATGTCTCGTACCCCCAGGTGTAAGGTTTCGTTGCCCCTGGTTGGTACAGGTACCCCCCAGCGTTAAGGAAAAACCACTCGCTCTAGTTCAAGACTCGCAGGGAGCTACCTTTTTTTCCGTCCGTCGATCGTAGCCGAAGATCAACCCACATGCTACCCATCTAATGCATCCCCTCGATTGCAAGGGTTTCCGCAAGAGGGCAGCCAGGGGGAAAGCATAAGCACTCAATAAATTACATGTCATCAAACAAATCAGCCTTGCGACACCACGAAAACGAGGAACCAGTCCATTCTCAGCCTTCTAGACATAAAAGACATTATAGACCAACCACCCGGGGGCCCTCAAGGAAGATAATAAAAAGCCTAAAGGCGCAACAGTATGAAATAAATAATAAAAACTATACTAAGAAAAATAAATATACGGTTGGAGAGTCAAACTTTTTCGTCTATCAAGGTGCCCCTCACTAACTGACTTTCAAGGGAGAGAACTCAGCTTTTCCCGCACGGTTTTACGTCTAATCTCGGATACGGGAAAAACTGAGAGACTGGGACGCCGCGATGCGCCCTGTGCTTCGGTAAACAAAAAAAATAATAAATTTGCCCGTGAATGTTTCAGACGAGTATGCGGACAAATGGGGGGAAGGCAATGTTTCCAAAATAATCTCATGACGATTAGCTACGAGAGAAAACTTTACGGAGGTGCAAAAAATTCCAGATTTTAACAGCCTCCCTGTGGTGCAATAGCAATTTTAAATTCCATTGATTTCCAAATTTCCAAATCAATGGAATTTTAAATCGCTTATTACCCACAGGAGAGGCCTGTTGAAATCTGGATTTTTTTGCACTCCATTACGTTTTTCTCGTAGCTTAATAAGCTTCTCTTGAGATATTATGGAAAATGCTTCCCCCAGTTCCGCAGACCTTTACAGATACATTTTCCACGGCGGTTTTTTTTTTTTTTTTTTTTACCGACAACCAATAGGCGCTTCGCGGCCGTCAGGTCTTCCGTTTCCGGACCGAATTAAATTTGTTTTTTAGGGCTAATTACCGAAAAAAAATATCCAGAAATCGATGTGAAAATTGCATAGGCTACATGCGGGTTTAAACTCTTGCGAATAAGAAATGTACATTTTTCAAGGTGGAATACAATTCCGCAGAAGACTCTTCCACAAGTGCGGACATATAACATATGTTGGAAGGATGAAAAGGGAACAGATGTATGGTGCATCAATAAGCTGCTGGTCATTGAACTGCACAAGGGGATTGCGCAAAAATATAAAAAACGTATATCTAAAAATCTGTAAAAGAAAAAAGGGAAACTGTATTAGATGCTTAGGGTTAGATAACAGTGAAAGTCGCAGTTCTACGTTTCTTTGTTAATTACACAAGACGTGTGGTGGCCCGTTAATACTTACATTTGTAAATCCATGATTTCAGGACAGTTAGAAGGGGCTATCTTCTGGAGAGTTCTTGTGTCAAATTTTGTGTTTCATCTGTGTCATATTAGGGGCTAATAAATGAAGAAAAGGAATGACCAAAAAATTAAAACCGAGTGGCGACCTCACTATACCTACTACAGTAAAGTCGCCAGCTTAGTATTTTAACCCAATAATTTGCTTTAGGGGAAAAAGGATGCGAAAATTTTAAAAAATTTTTTAAAAAATTTTAAAAAAAAAGGGGAAACAAGATTTTTAGGAGTCAAAAATAAAAAAACCCGGGGGGCCCTTTTTTTCCCCCCAAAATTTCCTCCCCCGGTTTTTTACCTTTTTCCCAAAAGAGCCTGGAAACTTTGCCCCCCCCCTTTGGGCCCCCTTGGTTAGGTTTGTTTTTTCCCCATCCCGAAGGGGGGATCTTTCAGGGGGGTTTTACCAAAATTGGCGTTGGGCCTAGCTTTGGCCAATTAAAGTTAGGGCACCCAAAAAAAATAAAACCCCCCGGTCCCCCGGGGGCCCCAAAGAAAACTTTTCCAAAGGATTTTTTTCCCCCAAAGTTTTTCCCAGTCAAAAAAAGGAAGGGAAGGGACAAAGGACTAAGTCCGGTCTTTGCCCTGCCCCAGGTACGCAAAAAAAAACCCCTGAAAGCGAGAAAAACGGGGTATTGAAAAGGTAACCGGGACGTGAGCAACATTTTGGCAACCAAGCCGCATGCTAATTAAAAGGGCCCCTTTTTCCTAAAAAACCCCAAGGGGCCTGCCCACCGGGTTTATGGATCGGGTTTTAAAGGTTTGGACCTGGGGGGGTTTTCCCCAAAAATGGAAAACCGTGAATAAAGTTACAACGGAAAAGTCACCATATTTTCCGTGCGCACTCTTTTCTGTAAAAACCCCGCAATTCCATTCCAAAAGGGAATTAGTTAAGTTTAAACCCGTTTTAATTTTCTGAAGGCCCGGCAAGCCCCTTCTTCGCCAAAAAGTTCTGTTTCGTTGTCATCCGGGAAAGAAAAACGTGAAAGGCAAAATGGCAAACAGTTAAATTGCAGAAAAAAAGCTAAAAAACGTGAAACATTTACAACGATTTAAACTACGGTTAACATCAGTAGACATTAAAAAATTCATAGTGTGTTTAATCGATTTTTTCCCCTGGCATTAGCGGTGGCGACTAACTGTCAGATATAGGTAGTAGTTTCCAGTTGAGCTTCACAAAATGTAACAAGTCATTTTTGGTCATAAGTTTCATAGTAAAAAATTGGGAAACGCAATAAAGGTAGTGTTTGACCATTTTAAACTGCAAAAATTTTGTTTTTGATTGGTTGAAAATAAAATAAATATAGGGTTTAAGTCAAAAGCTTTTTCGGTCTCATCAAGTCCCCTCTAACTGAAATTTCAAGAAAAAATCAGCTCGCACGGCGTACGTCTAATCTCTGAGACGGAAAATGAGAGGGCTGACGCCGCGAAGCGCCTTTGTTCGGTAAAAAAAAAAAAAAAAACGTTAGCCGTGGAATGTAATAGTACGAGGCTGCGGAAAATGGGGCGAAGCAATGTTTCCTAAATATCTCAAGAACCGTATTAGCTACGAAACAACGTTATGGAGTGCAAAAAATTCCAGATTTCAACAGGCCTCCCTGTGGTATAAGCAGATTTAAATTCCATTGATAAATGACCGAATAAAGTTTGTTTTTAGGGCATATTACCCGAAAAAATATTCCAGAAATCACGGGAAAATTGCATACATGCGTAAAACTCTTGCAATAAGAAATTTACATTTTTCAAAGTGGAATACGAGTCCGGCAGAAGACCTCTCTATCAAGAACAACAATATGTTAGACGAATGAAAGACAGATGTATGGTGCATCAATAAGCTGCTGGTCATTGAACGGCACAAGGATGCGCAAAATATAAAAACTGTATATCTAAAGATCTGTATAAGAAACAAGAAACGGATAGATGCTTAGGGTAGATCTAGTTGATCATAAAAAAAGTATTCATGCCATTTTTGGTCTAGGGCCAATAGTTTCATAGTAAAAAAAATAGGGAAATGCCCAAAAAAAGTTAGTGTTTTGACCTTTTAAGCTGCAAAAAAATTTGGGTTTTGGGTTGCTTTAGTTTTATTGTCATACAAGGAAAAAAAAATTTTAATCTTCGGGGTTTACCAATTGT
>JACEEZ010023357.1:5000-32500 GCA_016584305.1 Chionoecetes opilio
GTGTGTGGTGTGTGTGTGTGTGTGTGTGTGTGTGTGTGTGTGTGTGTGTGTGTGTGTCCCAATCTACCCCTTCCTCCCCTCTCTCCTTTCCAAACCTTGTTTTGTTCAATGCCTCAAAAACCCAATTTCTTCACCTATCTACTCGACAAAACCTACCAGATAACTATCTCCTCTTCTTCAATGACACTCAACTGTCTCCTTCTTCTACAATGAACATTCTAGGACTATCCTTTACTAAAAATCTGAACTAGAAATCTCACATCTCATCTCTTGCTAAAACAGCTTCTAAGAAGTTAGGTGTCCTGTGGCGTCTGCGTCCTTTTTTTTTTCCCTCCCAATTGCTTGCTCTTTACAGGGGCCTTATCCGCCCATGTATGGAGTATGTCTCACATGTTTGGGGAGGATCCACTCATACAGCTCTCCTAAACAGGATTGAGTCAAAAGCTTTTCGTCTCATCAACTCCCCTCCTCTGACTGACTGTCTTCAATCTTTAAATCACCGCCGCAATGTTGCTTCTCTTGCTATCTTCTACCGTTATTTTCATGCTCACTGCTCTTCTGAACTTGCTAACTGCATGCCTCCCCCCCTCCCGCGGCCTCGCTGCACAAGACTTTCTACTCATTCTCATCCCTATTCTGTCCATCTTCCTAATGCAAGAGTTAATCAGTATCTTTACTCTTTCATCCCTTTCACTGGTAAACTCTGGAACTCTCTTCCTGTTTCTATTTTTCCACTTTCCTATGACTTAAATCTTTTCAAAAGAAGAGTAACAAGACACCTCCCGAACTAAATTGGCCTACCCCTCTGTTTTTATCTTATTCTCTTACTGTCTTCTTTATAGGGACTGGCAACTAAGCGGGCTTTGTGTTACCCATTTTTGTTGTGCCCTTGGCCAGTTCCTTGTGATGTAAAAAAAAAAAAAAAAAAAAATGTGTGTGGTGTGTGTGTGTTTGACTTATGACCTCTTTTTAAGGGATAATTGAAAACACCTGAGCGGGAAAGGTCAACTAATTATACCACCTTCCTTACCCTCCTCCTTCTCCTACCTTCTTTCCCTTCCTTCATTGCATTCACTCCTTGGTTATATGTCTCCTCCTCCCTTCATTATTTCCTTTTCCTCCTTAACTCTCTTCTTCTCTCCTCCCTCCTATTGCCTCCTCCTCCTTCTTTCTTTCCTTCTTTCCCTTACTTCATTGCATTCCCTCATAGTTTTCTTTCCTTTTCCCTACTTATCTACTGTCTTCTTTCTCTCCTCCTTCATCTCCTTCCTTTTCCTCCTTCCTTTCCCTTCCTTCATTGCATTCACTCCTGGTTTTCTTCCCCCTCCTCCTTTTTTTCCCCCCTACTTATCCATTCCCTTCTTTCTCTCTTCTTTCCTCTTCTTCATTTCTTTCTTCCCCTTACTTCATCATTTCATCCTTTCCCTCCTCCTCCCCTTTTTTTTCTTCTCCCTAAGCATATCCATTCCCTTTTTTCCCTCCACCTTCATCTATATAGGTATTCATTCTTCTTATTAGGTCTCTCTCTCTCTCTCTCTCTCTCTCTCTCTCTCTCTCATTCATTTTTTCCTTTCCCTCCTCTCTTTATCTTTCTTCTTTATCCTTCCTCTCTCTCTCTCTCTCTCTCTCTCTCTCTCTCTCTCTCTCTCTCTCTCTCATTCATTTTTCTTCCTTTCCCTCCTCTTTATCTTTCTTCTTTATCCTCTCTCTCTCTCTCTCTCTCTCTCTCTCTCTCTTCTCTCTCTCTCTCTCTCATTCATTTTTCTTCCTTTCCCTCCTCTTTATCTTTCTTCTTTATCCTTCCTCTCTCTCTCTCTCTCTCTCTCTCTCTCTCATTCATTTTTCTTCCTTTCCCTCCTCTTCCATCCTCTCTCTATCTTTTTTCTTCATCCTCTCTCTCTCTCTCTCTCTCTCTCTCTCTCTCTCTCTCTCTCTCTCTCGTACCTGCCTTAATCATACCTTTCCCATCCCTTTTAAGGTAAGTACTACCGTAGATAACACTATAGTCGCCAGTCACTCGCCACTGCACTAATGTCGCCAGGCACAATATATTACGAATTTTAGCAACACTACAGACTTGTATGTGTCACTGAAGACATGTAGTGTGATGTATATAATATAAACTACTGTGCATGCGTCTTCAGTGGCACATACAAGTCTGTAGTTATGCTATAATTCGTAATATATTGTACCTGGCGACATTAGTGCAGTGGCAAGTGACTGGCGACTATAGTGTTATCTACAGTAACAGGATAGGACAGACATAACTAAACAGGATAGCAAACATGACAATACAACGATAAAAATAGATATAGTTAATGGAGGTAGTTAGTGCGGAGTCAATAGGGAGCTTTAAAAGGAGGCTGGATCATTTCAATGGGTAGGGATGAAAGGTGGATGTAGGTAGTGTTAAGTAACAGGAACTACCACGTGTAGGTCTCGCGGCCTCTTGTAGCTCCCTCATTTTCTTATGTTCTATGACAATACAAGGAAAAACTGGATAGGAGGATGAGTCTAGCTTTTTTTTTTTTTTTTTAATATCAATTTTTTTTCTTCCTTTTAATATTCATTTTTTTAATTTTTTGTATCACACTACTGTATCCTCCTTTCTCCCTATCTTCCTATAGTGACCCCGCTACCCTAACCACATGCCCCCTACAATAAACAAGCATTAGCCTCCTCTAACCACTCATCAAGGGTCATTAGAGGTGCTGTAATGTCGCCTAATCACACCCTAATGACCCCACACACACCGCCGCGACGCCAGACTCATCCGCGGTGGCCCAGACATGCTTAACATTACCTCAACGACGATACCCTTATAATAATAATAATAATAATAATAATTGTATTCTCACCCGAAGGCATACAGGAAAAACAACAACAAAACAATATATTTAAACCTAAGATACCCCAATGGTCTTTTGGAGGGACTAAATAAGTTTTTGGAGGGACTAAATAAGCTTTTGGAGGGACTAAATAAGCTTTTGGAGGGACTAAATAAGCTTTTGGAGGGACTAAATAAGCTTTTGGAGGGAGTAAATAAGCTTTTGGAGGGAGTAAATAAGCTCTTGGAGGGACTAAATAAGCTTTTGCAGGGACTAAATAAGCTTTTGGAAGGACTAAATAAGCTTTTGGAGGGACTAAATAAGCTTTTGGAGGGACTAAATAAGTTTTTTGGGGGACTAAACAAGCTTTTGGAGGGACTAAATAAGCTTTTGGAGGGACTAAATAAGCTTTTGGAGGGACTAAATAAGCTTTTGGAGGGACTAAATAAGCTTTAAGAGGGACTTAATATGCTTTTGGAGGGACTAAATAAGCTTTTGGAGGGACTAAATAAGCTTTTGGAGGGACTAAATAAGCTTTTGGAGGGACTAAATAAGCTTTTGGAGGGACTAAATAAGCTTTTGGAGGGAGTAAATAAGCTTTTGGAGGGAGTAAATAAGCTTTTGGAGGGAGTAAATAAGCTTTTGGAGGGAGTAAATAAGCTCTTGGAGGGACTAAATAAGCTTTTGGAGGAACTAAATAAGCTTTTGGAAGGACTAAATAAGCTTTTGGAGGGACTAAATAAGCTTTTGGGAGGACTAAATACGTTTTTTGGAGGGACTAAATAAGCTTTTGGAGGGACTAAATAAGCTTTTGGAGGGACTAAATAAGCTTTTGGAGGGACTAAATAAGCTTTTGGAGGGACTAAATAAGCTTTTGGAGGGACTAAATAAGCTTTTGGAGGGACTAAATAAGCTTTTGGAGGGACTAAATAAGCTTTTTGGAGGGACTAAATAACTTTTGGAGGGACTAAATAAGCTTTTTGGGGACTATATAAGCTTTTTGGAAGGACTAAATAAGCTTTTGGAGGAACTAATAGCTTTTGGAGACTAGATAAGCTTTTGGAGGGACTAAATAAGCTTTTGGAGGGACTCAAATAAGCTTTTGGAGGGACTAAATAAGCTTTTGGAGGGACTAAATAAGCTTTTGGAGGGACTCAATAAGTTTTTGGAGGGACTAAAATAAGCTTTTGGAGGGACTAAATACGCTTTCGGAGACTAAATAAGCTTTTGGAGGGACTAAATAAGCTTTTGGAGACTAAATAAGCTTTGGAGGGACTAAATAAACTTTTGGAGGGAATAAATAAACTTTTGGAGGGACTAAATAAGCTTTTGGAGGGACTAAATAAGTTTTTAGAGGGACTAAATAAGCTTTTGGAGGGACTAAATAAGCTTTTGGAGGGACTAAATAAGCTTTCGGAGGGACTAAATAAGCTTTTGGACTAAATAAGCTTTTGGATGGACTAAATAAGCTTTTGGAGGGACTAAATAAGCTTTTGGAGGGACTAAATAAGCTTTTGGAGGGACTAAATAAGCTTTTGGAGGACTATATAAGCTTTTGGAGGACTAAATAAGCTTTTGGAGGGACTACATAAACTTTTGGAGGGACTAAATAAGCTTTTGGAGGGACTATATAAGCTTTTGGAGGGACTAAATAAGCTTTTGGAGGGACTAATTAAGCTTTTGGAGGAACTATATAAGCTTTTGGAGGAACTAAATAAGCTTTTGGAGGGACTAAATAAGCTTTTGGAGGGACTAAATAAGCTTATGGAGACTAAATAAGCTTATGGAGGGACTAAATAAGCTTTTGGAGGCACTAAATAAGCTTTTGGAGACTAAATAAGCTTTTTGGAGACTAAATATGCTTTTGGAGGGACTAAATAAGCTTTTGGAGGGACTAATAAGCTTTTGGAGACTAAATAAGCTTTTGGAAGGACTAAATAAGCTTTTGGAGGACTAAATAAGCTTTTGGAGGGACTAAATAAGCTTTAAGAGGGACTAAATAAGCTTTTGGAGGGACTAATAAGCTTTAAGAGGGACTAAATAAGCTTTTGGAGGGACTAAATAAGCTTTTGGAGGGACTAAATAAGCTTTTGGAGGGTCTAAATAAGCTTTTGGAGGGACTAAATAAGCTTTTGGAGGGACTAAATAAGCTTTTGGAGGGACTAAATAAGCTTTTGGAGGGACTATATAAGCTTTCGGAGGGACTAAATAAGCTTCTGGAGGGACTAATTAAGCTTTTGGAGGGACTATATAAGCTTTTGGAGGGACTAAATAAGCTTTTGGAGGGACTAAATAAGCTTTTGGAGGGACTAAATAAGCTTATGGAGACTAAATAAGCTTATGGAAGGACTAAATAAGCTTTTGGAGGCACTAAATAAGCTTTTGGAGACTAAATAAGCTTTTGGAGACTAAATAAGCTTTTGGAGGGACTAAATAAGCTTTTGGAGGGACTAAATATGCTTTTGGAGACTAAATAGCTTTTGGAAGGACTAAATAAGCTTTTGGAGGGACTAAATAAGCTTTTGGAGACTAAATAAGCTTTTAGAGGGACTAAATAAGCTTTTGGAGGGACTAATAAGCTTTTGGAGGGACTAAATAAGCTTTTGGAGGGACTAAATAAGCTTTAAGAGGGACTAAATAAGCTTTTGGAGGGACTAAATAAGCTTTTGGAGGGACTAAATAAGCTTTTGGAGGAACTAAATAAGCTTTTGGAGGGACTAAATAAGCTTTTGGAGGAACTAAATAAGCTTTTGGAGGGACTAAATAAGCTTTTGGAGGGACTAAATAAGCTTTTGGAGGAACTAAATAAGCTTTTGGAGGGACTAAATAAGCTTTTGGAGGGACTAAATAAGCTTTTGGAGGGACTAAATAAGCTTTAAGAGGGACTAAATAAGCTTTTGGAGGGACTAAATAAGCTTTTGGAGGGACTAAATAAGCTTTTGGAGGGACTAAATAAGCTTTTGGAGGAACTAAATAAGCTTTTGGAGGGACTAAATAAGCTTTTGGAGGGACTAAATAAGCTTTTGGAGGGACTAAATAAGCTTTTGGAGGGACTAAATAAGCTTTTGGAGGGACTAAATAAGCTTTTGGAGGGACTAAATAAGCTTTAAGAGGGACTAAATAAGCTTTTGGAGGACTAAATAAGCTTTTGGAGGGACTAAATAAGCTTTTGGAGGAACTAAATAAGCTTTTGGAGGGACTAAATAAGCTTTTGGAGGGACTAAATAAGCTTTTGGAGGGACTAAATAAGCTTTTTGAGGGACTAAATAAGCTTTAAGAGGGACTAAATAAGCTTTTGGAGGGACTAAATAAGCTTTTGGAGGGACTAAATAAGCTTTTGGAGGAACTAAATAAGCTTTTGGAGGGACTAAATAAGCTTTTGGAGGGACTAAATAAGCTTTTGGAGGGACTAAATAAGCTTTAAGAGGGACTAAATAAGCTTTTGGAGGGACTAAATAAGCTTTAAGAGGGACTAAATAAGCTTTTGGAGGGACTAAATAAGCTTTTGGAGGGACTAAATAAGCTTTTGGAGGGACTAAATAAGCTTTTGGAGGGACTAAATAAGCTTTTGGAGGGACTAAATAAGCTTTTGGAGGGACTAAATAAGCTTTTGGAGGGACTAAATAAGCTTTAAGAGGGACTAAATAAGCTTTTGGAGGGACTAAATAAGCTTTTGGAGGGACTAAATAAGCTTTAAGAGGGACTAAATAAGCTTTTGGAGGGACTAAATAAGCTTTTGGAGGGACTAAATAAGCTTTAAGAGGGACTAAATAAGCTTTTGGAGGGACTAAATAAGCTTTAAGAGGGACTAAATAAGCTTTTGGAGGGACTAAATAAGCTTTTGGAGGGACTAAATAAGCTTTTGGAGGAACTAAATAAGCTTTTGGAGGGACTAAATAAGCTTTTGGAGGGACTAAATAAGCTTTTGGAGGGACTAAATAAGCTTTAAGAGGGACTAAATAAGCTTTTGGAGGGACTAAATAAGCTTTTGGAGGGACTAAAAAAGCTTTTGGAGGGACTAAATACGCTTTTGGAGGAACTAAATAAGCTTTTGGAGGGACTAAATAAGCTTTTGGAGGGACTGAATAAGCTTTTGGAGGGACTAAATAAGCTTTTGGAGGGACTAAATAAGCTTGTAAGGGAATGATGGACTTCCACACACGGAAATTTTAGCTGGTCCCAAATTGTTCCTAGTTTTACTGGGAAAAATAGGGAAAAACTGGTTCACAAATAGGGTGGTAAATGATTGGAATGGACTCAGTCGTCAGGTGGTTAGTGCGGAGTCATTAGGGAGCTTTAAAAGGAGGCTGGACAGTGTTATGGATGGGGATGAAAGGTGGATGTAGGTAGTGTTAAGTAACAGGAACTACCTCGTGTAGGTCTCGCGGCCTCTTGTAGCTTCCTTATTTTCTTATGTAAAACTGTCCTTCCAATACATACTGTTACCCTTATAAATATAACCCTTATAAAAAATTCCCTAATAAATATAGCCCTTATAAAAAATTCCCTAATAAAAATAGCCCTTGTAAAAAATAGCCTTATAAAAATGCCCTTGTAAAAAATACCCTAAAAAAATACCCTTATAAAAATAGCCTTTATAAAAAAGCCTTATAAATATCACCCTTATAAAAAATACCCTTATAAATATAGCCTATAAAAAATACCCTTATAAATATCAACCTTATAAAAAATACCCTTATAAAAATAACCCTTGTAAAAAATACCCTTATAAAAAATAGCCCTTATAAAAAATATCCTTATAAATAATACCCTTCCAATACATACTTAACCCTTACCTGCCCTTATAAAAACAGACCCGTTCAGTTCCTTCAGTCTTCATGTCAGGTCAAGTGAGGTCAAAAACACACTTTCTACCCCTTGAAGATTTTCCAAGAATTTCACCAAGTTCTCAATATACTAATAAAATATTCAGGTATAAATGATTATATCAATGCAATAAAAGAAAACATTTGATATATATCTAGAAATGGAAATAGGAAGCATATTTACACTACTCATAGACGATTAAAAGGCTTAAAATTATATCTCTACCCAAATAAATGCAACTTCAGTAAACTAATATAGACAAAAATAACGAAGAATAAGAGAAGATAATGAAGAATAATATAAATAAGAATAAATATAGAATTTCACCAAGTTCTCATTATACCAATAAAATATTCTGGTACTGTAGTCTAAAAAAATATCAATGCAATAAAATAGAGAATGCATTGAGAAATATCTAAAATAAACAGAAGCATATTTAGTAATAGAAGAGATGAAAAGGAGTTAGAATTGTATCTCCACCCAATTCAATGCAACTTCTTAACTAATATAGACAAAAAACTAAGGAAAAAAAACCTTTCAGTGTCAATAACTAGCTCAACTACAGGAGAACCTCGTTTATCCGGCACCCTCGGGGGGGAGCGCATGCCGGATAACTCATTTTGCCGTTGTTTTGAGAGTTACTCTTATGGAATCGCCCAAAATCCCCCCCTTTTTTTTTTTTTTTCCCCCATCACAAGGAACTGGCCAAGAGCACAACAAAAATGGGTAACACAAAGGCCGCTTAGTTGCCAGTCCCTATAAAGAAGACAGTAAGAGAATAAAATAAAAACAGGGGTGAGCCAATTTAGTTCGGGAGGTGTCTTGTTACTCTTTTGAAAAGATGTAAGTCATAGGAAAGTGTAAAAATAGAAACAGGAAGAGAATTGCAGAGTTTATCAGTGAAAAAAAAAAAAAAAAAAAAAAAAAAAAAAAAAAAAAAAAAAAAAAAAAAAAAAAAAAAAAAAAAGCCTGGGTCGATTAGTGCCGTTGTTGTGAGGCTGCCGTAGTTTTGAATGCCGGTTAAATGAGGTTCTCCTGTATATCAATAACTATACGTAATCTGAAAAAATATATAAATGCTCCTAATGCTTTAAAGAAAAATAAACCTTACCTTAATGTCTCAATAATTAGCTATAATCTTTAAAAATATATAAATGATACTAATACTAATATTCAATAGATAAAATAACCCTAGCGTAATGTCTCAATAACTTGCTATAATCTTTAAAAAATATATAAATAAATACTAATACTTAAAAGAAAAATAAACCTTCTATAATGTCTTAATAACTTGCTATAATCTTAAAATATATAAATGCTACAAACGCTTAATAGAAATATAAACCTACCGTAATGTCTTAATAACTTGCTATAATCTTAAAATATATAAATGCCACGAACGCTTAATAAAAAAATAAACCTTCTATAATGTCTTAATAACTTGCTATAATCTTAAAATATATAAATGCCACGAACGCTTAATAAAAAAATAAACCTTCTATAATGTCTTAATAACTTGCTATAATCTTAAAATATATAAATGCCACGAACGCTTAATAAAAAATAAACCTTCTATAATGTCTTAATAACTTGCTATAATCTTAAAATATATAAATGCCACGAACGCTTAATAGAAAAATAAACTTACCGTAATGTCTTAATAACTTGCTACAATCATAAAAAATCAAATATAAATGCTACTAATGCTTAAAAGAAATATAAACCTTCCCTAATGTCTCAATAACTTGCTATAATCTTAAGATATATATATAAATGATACTGTAGTTTTTTCTTAACGAGGTGAAAAATCCTGCCCCCTTGCTGCTTACTGACTGATATTTGATGCCAGGAGAAGGGAATACTACGCTTCTTCTAAATTTCGGCTGTATTTTATCCTAGTTAACCATATTATCAGGTAAACACAGGCATCATTTTAACCAAAGGGAATACTACGCTTCTTCTAAATTTCAGCTGTATTTTATCATAGTTAACCATAGTATCAGGTAAACATAGGCATCATTTTAACCAGAAGGGAATACTACGCTTCTTCTAAATTTCGGCTGTATTTTATCCTAGTTAACCCTATTATCAGGTAAACACAGGCATATTAAGCATGAGACCTTAAGATAGAATGGAATTTTTGCCCCTTTAAAAAAAATATGCAACAAATACTACTGTTACCAAACTACAAAACAACAGATTATGAGTCTCACCCTATCTCTGTTGTTCCTGTTATCTGCTGTTATCCCTATCAGCCTCACTGTTGCCACCACTCAGAGGGGGAAGGAGGGGGAGGGAAGGGGGGGATAGGCACCACCACCACCACCACCACCATGCAACCCTGGGAATTAGAAATAAAAACAAACTGTACTAAAATGTGATGAAAAAGGTGCATATGGAAAAAATTGAAGTGATGTGGAATAGTTTAATCAATGTACAAATCTCTCTATTATAAAAATATCAATACTAAGTCATTGATTCTACCGTCAATAACACTATAGTCGCCACTGCACTAATGTCGCCAGGTGCCATATATTACAATTTTTAGCATCACTACAGTATGTGCCACTGAAGACAGGTACATAATATAAACTACTGTGCATGCCTCTTCAGTGACACGTACAAGTCTGTAATGAGGCTAAAATGTGTAACATATGACACCTGGCGACATTAGTGCAGTGGCGACTATAGTGTTGTTGGCGGTAGTAAATATCACACCTGTTGTACAAATGTGATAAATAGATGAAATATACATATGGAATAATGCAATGTATAAATGTCTATAAAAATATTAACATGTTTCAATAATGCGGTAAATATCAGACATGTTCTACAAATGTTATAAAAAAGTGAAAGAAAAAAAAATAAATAATAATAATCATCATCAGTAAATAATGCAAGAAAATAAAATCAGCAACTGTAGAAACGTCTCTATAAAAATATCAACCCGTTTCAATAAAGTGGTAAAAATTAGACACTTTCTACAAATGTATAAAAAAAAAAAAAAAAGTGACCACCACCCCAATTTTTTTTAAATAATATAAGGAAATAAAATCAGCAACTGTATAAACGTCTCTATAAAAACATCAACCTGTATCTATTAATAATGTGGTAAAAATATCATAGTACATGTTCTATAAATGTTATAATAAAAAGTGACATTCGGAAGATCAATAATTTTATCATACGAGAAAAAAAAAATTCAGCGACTGCATAAATTTCTACATAAAAATAACACGACTCAATAATAATAAAATGTAATAACACGTTCTACAAATCTATGAAGAACAGTTAGAATTTGCACGAATCAATAATAAAATTCAATATCGTACATGTTCTACAAATGGGAATAAAAAGTAACATTCGGTAAAGATCAACCTCAAAAAATACCATATCATAAATTTCTCTATAAAATTTGCACGAATAAATTAATAATA
Organism: Chionoecetes opilio; assembly: GCA_016584305.1. Lineage (NCBI taxonomy): Eukaryota > Metazoa > Arthropoda > Malacostraca > Decapoda > Majidae > Chionoecetes > Chionoecetes opilio. The sequence goes on from JACEEZ010023357.1 coordinate 16,093, forward strand.
AATATCGTACATGTTTTACAAATGCCATAAAAAAAATAACACGTGGAAAAGATCAAAGCAAAAAAATCAAATATCATAAATTTCTCCATAAAAAAAAATACCATATCATAAATTTCTCTACAAAAAAAATACCATATCATAAATTTCTCTACAAAAAAAATACCATATCATAAATTTCTCTACAAAAAAAATACCATATCATAAATTTCTCTACAAAAAAAATACCATATCATAAATTTCTCCATAAAAAAAATACCATATCATAAATTTCTCCATAAAAAAAAATACCATATCATAAATTTCTCTACAAAAAAAAATACCATATCATAAATTTCTCTACAAAAAAAAATACCATATCATAAATTTCTCTACAAAAAAAATACCATATCATAAATTTCTCTATAAAAAAATACCATATCATAAATTTCTCTTAAAAAAAAATACCATATCATAAATTTCTCTACAAAAAAAAATACCATATCATAAATTTCTCTATAAAAAAATACCATATCATAAATTTCTCTACAAAAAAAATACCATATCATAAATTTCTCTATAAAAAAATACCATATCATAAATTTCTCTACAAAAAAAAATACCATATCATAAATTTCTCAAAAAAAAAAAATACCATATCATAAATTTCTCAAAAAAACAAAATACCATATAAATTTCTCTATAAAAAAAAAAAACCATATCATAAATTTCTCCATAAAAAAAAATACCATATCATAAATTTCTCCATAAAAAAAAATACCATATCATAAATTTCTCAAAAAAAAAATACCATATCATAAATTTCTCCATAAAAAAAAATACCATATCATAAATTTCTCCATAAAAAAAATACCATATCATAAATTTCTCAAAAAAAAAAAAAAATACCATATCATAAATTTCTTCATAAAAAAAAATACCATATCATAAATTCTCTACAAAAAAAAATACCATATCATAAATTTCTCCATAAAAAAAAATACCATATCATAAATTTCTCAAAAAAAAAAAACATCATAAATTTCTCATAAAAAAAATACCATATCATAAATTTCTCCATAAAAAAAAATACCATATCATAAATTTCTCCATAAAAAAAAATACCATATCATAAATTTCTCTCATAAAAAAAAATACCATATCATAAATTTCCATAAAAAAAAATACCATATCATAAATTTCTCCATAAAAAAAATACCATATCATAAATTTCTCCATAAAAAAAATACCATATCATAAATTTCTCCATAAAAAAAAATACCATATCATAAATTTCTCCATAAAAAAATACCATATCATAAATTCTCATAAAAAAAATACATATCATAAATTTCTCTATAAAAAAAAATACCATATCATAAATTTCTCAAAAAAAAAAAAAAACATATAACTTTCTCAAAAAAAAAAATACCATATCATAAATTTCTCCATAAAAAAAAATACCATATCATAAATTTCTCCATAAAAAAAAATACCATATCATAAATTTCTCCATAAAAAAAAAAAACATATCATAAATTTCTCCATAAAAAAAAATACCTTATCATAAATTTCTCCATAAAAAAAAATACCATATCATAAATTTCTCAAAAAAATAAATACCATATCATAAATTTCTCCATAAAAAAAAATACAATCATAAATTTCTCAAAAAAAATAAAAAATAATTGTCATAAATTTCTCAATAAAACAAAGAATCAATAATATAAATATCTCTCTAGTAATATCACGCAATAATAAATACCAAGAGACATCACAAATATAACTCTTCACACGCTGGAATGATCTCTTGAAAGACCTAAATCATTACCTGTAATAAAATAAATCACATTGATATCACATGCATAGGATAATAAGTCCCTATAATCTGTTTTCTTAACGAGGTGAAAAATGCTGCCCCTTGCTGCTTACTGACTGATATCTGATGCCAGGAGGGAATACTACACTTCTTCTATATTTCAGTAGTATTTTATCATAGTTAACCATAATATCAGGTAAACATAGGCATAGTTGACTGATATTTGATGCCAGGAGAAGGGAATACTACACTTCTTCTATATTTCAGTAGTATTTTATCATAGTTAACCATATTATCAGGTAAACATAGGCAGTTGACTGATATTTGATGCCAGAAGGGAATACTACGCTTCTTCTATATTTCAGCTGTATTTTATCATAGTTAACCATATTATCAGGTAAACATAGGCATCATTTTAAGCATGAGACCTTAATTTCATCATAGTTAACCATATTATCAGGTAAACACAGGCATCATTTTAAGCATGAGACCTTAATTTGATCATAGTTAACCATATTATCAGGTAAACACAGGCATCATTTTAAGCATGAGACCTTAATTTCATCATAGTTAACCATATTATCAGGTAAACATAGGCATCATTTTAAGCATGAGACCTTAATTTCATCATAGTTAACCATATTATCAGGTAAACACAGGCATCATTTTAAGCATGAGACCTTAATTTCATCATAGTTAACCATATTATCAGGTAAACACAGGCATCATTTTAAGCATGAGACCTTAAGATAGCATGGAATTTTCGCCTCGTTAAAAAACCCAGACTATAAGCAGTGGGTGGGCATTGAAAACACCCAACATTACACTGGTCTTCGTCTTCTGAATATCAGAAATAAATCGCATCGCCTCTTAGCACCACCAGGGAGTGCCTCGCCAGACACCCCCGGGCAAGGATCCTTTGTTGTCCTGCAGGGGAACACACACAAAGGGCATGCTAAGAGGCCCCTGGTAGGAGAGAGAGAGAGAGAGAAAAAAAAAATCATCCTTCTGTTTAACGTCAGATTTACCCATATGAGGTTAGAGAGTAGATGATACGCTTCCACCTCTCTCTATCCATTGCCTCAACCTCTTCAGTGCTGCCAGATCCTCTTCTTCCTTGTTCTGCTGGTAGCATTAATCATCTTCTTTCTGTTTAACTTAAGATTTTAAGAGGTTGGGTAGTAAATGATACGCTTCCACCTCTCTCTATCCATTGCCTCAACCTCTTCAATGCTGCCAGATCCTCTTCTTCCTTGTTCCCCTGGTAGCATTAATCATATTCTTTCTGTTTAAAGTCACATTTTTAAAGGTTAGAGAGTAGATGATACGCTTCCAACTCTCTCTATCCATTGCCTCAACCCCTTCAGTGCCCAATGCTGCCAGATCCTCTTCTCCATTCAAGGAAGGCATTCAAGACACTACACAGCACTGTAGGGACGATCCAAGCTTCCTGTAGAGACCTAAGGAAGCTGATAGAAATAGGAAGCAAAACTTGACTCATAAAAACCAACATTCTCAAGCTGTCTTCAAGGAGTCACAACTTCAACAACAACTTGAACTTCCTGCAACAGTTTACCTTAGTGACCTGTCTCGGCCTAAGGTAACACACACTTCAACACAAGCCCACCAATGAGTCTGACTTCTCTTCATTCATATATACACATAACTTCTTATAATAGTCTGGAATGTGTTAGGGTATTTTAAGGTTATTTATGTTAGTTAAGTGGAGTATAGTATCTCTTCCTCTGAGTCCGAGTCGAAGATGGTGCCGATGGACTCCGCGGGGTGGGCGCCGGGCGGTTTCTTGCCTCGCATTCTGTACTCAATGTTGCTATTGTTGATGCCGTACCCAAAGTAGACCATCAACCCTGCAAAGACAGTGCCATGGCTATTACAACACCCTACAAAGACAGTGCCATGGCTATTACAACACCCTGCAAAGACAGTGCCATGGCTATTACAACACCCTGCAAAGACAGTGCCATGGCTATTACAACACCCTGCAAAGACACAGTGCCATGGCTATTACAACACCCTGCAAAGACAGTGCCATGGCTATTACAACACCCTGCAAAGACAGTGCCATGGCTATTACAACACCCTGCAAAGACAGTGCCATGGCTATTACAACACCCTGCAAAGACAGTGCCATGGCTATTACAACACCCTACAAAGACAGTGCCATGGCTATTACAACACCCTGCAAAGACACAGTGCCATGGCTATTACAACACCCTGCAGAGACAGTGCCATGGCTATTACAACACCCTGCAAAGACAGTGCCATGGCTATTACAACACCCTACAAAGACACAGTGCCATGGCTATTACAACACCCTGCAAAGACAGTGCCATGGCTATTACAACACCCTGCAAAGACAGTGCCATGGCTATTACAACACCCTGCAAAGACACAGTGCCATGGCTATTACAACACCCTGCAAAGACAGTGCCATGGCTATTACAACACCCTGCAAAGACAGTGCCATGGCTATTACAACACCCTGCAAAGACACAGTGCCATGGCTATTACAACACCCTGCAAAGACAGTGCCATGGCTATTACAACACCCTGCAAAGACAGTGCCATGGCTATTACAACACCCTGCAAAGATAGTGCCATGGCTATTACAACACCCTGCAAAGACACAGTGCCATGGCTATTACAACACCCTGCAAAGACAGTGCCATGGCTATTACAACACCCTCAGATATCAACTAAGGCCACCACGACACACTCATTGCATTTTCCACTCACCACACAGTCAATAGTTATGCTCAACACAGTCATCTATAAGCCACTACAGACCTACACATCACACACACTTACTTACTAGTCTACAAACAACCCTAAATGAACAACCTAAATGAACCCTGCATACAGAATTATGCGCCAATTACAACACCTTCACTCGCTAACTAATGGATTCTGTAGCCACGACGCACTCACAAAGTATACGATAAAAGCTGCACAGACAGATTGATGTGCCAATTACAGCAACATCACTCGCTAACTTTCGCCTTTAGCCTTCAAACTGAGGGTAGACCATCATAGAAAATGGACCCTCACCTATAACATCACAGGTGTCACTATAAAAGAAAATCCAGCCTGTGCCAACCAACGGGTGGAGGGCCAACCTTCACGTCCCTCCACGTGATAAAATAGCCTCATTACGTCCCTCCACGTGATAAAATAGCCTCATTACGTCCCTCCATATGTTAAAATAGCCTCATTACGTCCCTCCATGTGATAAAATAGCCTCATTACGTCCCTCCACGTGATAAAATAGCCTCATTACGTCCCTCCATATGTTAAAATAGCCTCATTACGTCCCTCCATGTGATAAAATAGCCTCATTACGTCCCTCCATGTGATAAAATAGCCTCATTCCGTCCCTCCATGTGATAAAATAGCCTCATTACGTCCCTCCATGTGATAAAATAGCCTCATTCCGTCCCTCCATGTGATAAAATAGCCTCATTCCGTCCCTCCATGTGATAAAATAGCCTCATTCCGTCCCTCCATGTGATAAAATAGCCTCATTCCGTCCCTCCATGTGATAAAATAGCCTCATTCCGTCCCTCCATGTGATAAAATAGCCTCATTCCGTCCCTCCATGTGATAAAATAGCCTCATTCCGTCCCTCCATGTGATAAAATAGCCTCATTCCGTCCCTCCATGTGATAAAATAGCCTCATTCCGTCCCTCCATGTGATAAAATAGCCTCATTCTGTCCCTCCATGTGATAAAATAGCCTCATTCCGTCCCTCCATGTGATAAAATAGCCTCATTCCGTCCCTCCATGTGATAAAATAGCCTCATTCCGTCCCTCCATGTGATAAAATAGCCTCATTCCGTCCCTCCATGTGATAAAATAGCCTCATTCCGTCCCTCCATGTGATAAAATAACCTACTTCTATGTAAAAATAAATAAATAAATAATGCAGGCAGCCAGGCAGGTGCAAGTGCAGGCAGGCAGGCAGGCAGGCAGGCAGACAGGCAGGCAGGCAGGCAGGCAGGCAGGCAGGCAGGCAGGCAGGCAGGCAGGCAGGCAGGCAGGCAGGCAGGCAGGCAGGCAGGCAGGCAGGCAGGCAGGCAGGCAGGCAGGCAGGCAGGCAGGCCACATGCTCCATCACAGGTGCTCTAATTACTAATGCACTAAAACTTTGACTAAAGGTTATGATATTTCTCCTAAGTACTGATGTTAGACAGTGTTATGTTTGGCATAGTACACATAGATCCCTTTCCCTGCTAGTAGCAATTCCCATGCCATTATAAATAAGGTTTGTTTTTTCATATAAAAATACAAACAAACTAAATGATCTTTTAATAATCTCTGCGTGTATAAAAATGTATCCCACCGTTATTGCAACACTTGGTTAGGGGACAGTCTTGCCGAATGAGGATCTGGACTTCAATAAAAACTGGGATTGAATTGAAAGACCAACCAAAACATCTTTCCAAACGCATGCAGACACAGCACAACACTCCATCTTTGCCTTGTTAGAAACACCTAAGTACTGCTGGTTTATCCATTTCTTGTCCAAAAAAACACATACTATAAAATGTCTTGGCAAGCACTGACAAAACAAATTTATAAGGGATTGATTGATTTAATGCAAAACAAAGGGTGAATGTGCCAGACATCAGAGGTCATATGGCACTATGGCAAAGCATATAAAGGGGAGGAGTTTAAAAAAAATGTGAAACGGTGAAGTTCATAAGGGCGATAATCTGCATGGCATGGAAGGCTTCAGAGGCCACCAAGACATTCTAGTAACGGAAAAATAACATGTAAAACTTACGGCTAAGACTGTAGGGGAGGGCGGGGCAGGTTGCATCATTGCCTCTAACTCGCATGTTATCACACGTACATCGTCTTAATACTACTACTACTACAATAAACTACTACTATTACAACTACAACAATAATAATAATAAAAAAAGTTAATGCGAGTTAGAGGCAATGATGCAACCTACCCTCGATGCAACCTGCCCCGCCCTCCCCTGCCTCATGACAGCACCGTAATAATCAAGAACAGTCGTTAATAGCGGGATTTGAAGTCATGAACATAACAAGAAAACATATATTTTTTTCTTCCCCTAACATGAAAAGTCTATGGAAATACTGATACATGGTGTATGGTGTATCTATTACCAGGGTTTTTTCTACCAACATTCATAACGCTGCACTTACAAATATTAAATTCCATCTGCCACCTGACCTGTGGCTGCTTAGGCCGCCTTCACACGAGAGGTTTTCTCCCGCGCGGTAGTATGGCCGCGCGGGTGGGTGTCTAAGAGGCAGGTCTTCACACGAGAGGTTTTCTCCCGCGCGGTAGTATGGCCGCGGGTGGGTGTCTAGGAGGTATGTCTTCACACCAGAGGTTTTTTCCCGCGCGGTAGTATGGCCGCGTGGGTGGGTGTCTAAGAGGCAGGTCTTCACACGAGAGGTTTTCTCCCGCGCGGTAGTATGGCCGCGTGGGTGGGTGTCTAAGAGGCAGGTCTTCACACGAGAGGTTTTCTCCCGCGCGGTAGTATGGCCGCGTGGGTGGGTGTCTAAGAGGCAGGTCTTCACACGAGAGGTTTTCTCCCGCGCGGGTAGTATGGCCGTGCGGGTGGGTGTCTAAGAGGCAGGTCTTCACACGAGAGGTTTTCTCCCGCGCGGTAGTATGGCCGCGCGGGTGGGTGTCTAAGAGGCAGGTCTTCACACGAGAGGTTTTCTCCCGCGCGGTAGTATGGCCGCGTGGGTGGGTGTCTAAGAGGCAGGTCTTCACACGAGAGGTTTTCTCCCGCACGGTTCGTCTGCAGCAGTGCACAGAAGGGCTCCATAGACTTCTAGAGTATTCTAAACCGCCTGGCGCCGCACGGGTTGGCAGTGCACGCGGCCGGTAAATCATTGCCGCGCGGCCAGTGTGTGAAGGGGCTCGTTGAACTTCATTGATTTCTAAACCGCGCAGGAAAACCGCGCGGGAAAAAACCTCTCGTGTGAAGGCGGCCTAACTGTCCCAGGGGTTACTTTGCCGGCGTTTCTGAGTTGCCAGCACCACCAAACCCTACCCTTGAGGCACGAAGGCCTAAACATGGCTGGCATTAATGGCTTGCTGACACAGAGACGTATTTCATTCAAATACTACAAGAACTACCTTGTGTATGTCTTGCGGCCTCTTGTAGCTTCCTTATTTTCTTATGTTCAATGTGGGTACTTGTTTCCTTCCTAATCTTCTTTCTGTTCAACATCAGTTTTTCTTATAATTTTCATGAGGTTAGACGGCTGATGATACACTCTCAGCTACTATCTCTACTATCCATTGCCTCATCCATTGCCTTCCTTACCTTCCTGACAGAGAGACATATTTCATCCAATATGACAACTTGTTTCCTTCCTAATCTGTACATCTTAATATCTAATGAGCGTGTCGATCACATTAATATTACTGTTATTCCTCTATGACGGCTGAATCTCTGTCTTGTCGGCCTCACTAATATATAGCTTGCTCTCGCCTCTCTCTCTAATAGGGTCAAGCATATCTGGCTCCCTGCTAACGCCTCTCCTAGGACTCAGAAACTCACTCCCTTCACTGGCATCAAACGGGAGGTTATCCAGAGAGTCGGCGCTCCCAACAGTAAACATCCTCTTATCCTCATCTGTCTTGTATCTATTTAGCTTATCTACAGCCTGGAATAGGTCTTGGGAGGGCGCGTCGGAGGGGGACGGAGGGATGCTACCGTCGGATTCAAAGCCTGGTTCCGGGACTGGTATGACGAAGAAACTGCCGACGCGGACAGCGAAGGGGCTGTCAGGGGAGGATGGCGGTATGTCGTCGAAACTTGACATGCGACGGAGGACCTTGATCGGGTGTCGCCTGGTTACCGGTGTGGTCGGAACGCTGCGGTTTAACGTCGCTTCTGAACGCGAACGAATCAGCGCGGGGTGTGTTCGTGATGGTGGGGAGGTTAATGGTAGTGGTGGGGGTGATGTAGGGGTTGGTGGTGGTGGTGAGGGTGGTGGTGAGTGAGGTGGTGAGAGTTCCGGTGATGAGTAGTAGTCACGAGGGATGCCTGACGCCTGGTTGTGAAGTATAGTAATAGGGAGAGTAAAGGGTGGTGGTTTGTTGTGTTTCTCTTTGTTGTTTATATTCTCCTCTGTCTCTTTGTCGTCTCTATCATTACTACTATCATCTGTTCTCTCATCTTTAACTAACGTATCAATTTCTTCTATCTCTTTACTCTCCTCTTTTCCCATGCCTTCCTCTGTCTTCTTTATAACACCCTGTATATCTTTACCTGCCATTTGTGTGTCTGCCTCTGCCTTCCTGACATCAAAGGGGGAATCTGAGGGCAGTGCAGGGCTAACTATAGAAGTGGAAAACACACCACCATCAGAAACATCAACATTCTCTAACACTTTCCCCTCAACACTCCCCTCACTTCCCCTCATGTCATTCCCTAAATCCTTCCCTTCAATCGTTTCCCCCTTCCTTCCATCAAAACCCTTCTCATTAGGCTCTCCCGTCTCCTTATTAATACTCTTTCTCATCATTAGTAGACTTGCCTTGTCATTCCCAACTACATCCTTGCCTTCACCCTCTGTACCTTCCTTCCCATTCCCTAACACATCCTGCCCATTAGCTTCTAGGCCCTTATTCATAGCTTTCCTCTTCATTAGTGATGCAACAACAGCCATGGCATCTAACGGAGTCTTATCATGCTCGTTTGGCCTCGTCTTTGTATCCCAGGAGTCAGACGCGCTACTCTGTGTCTCCCCAGTAGCAAGAGGAGATTTCGGCGGAGGAGTTGTATGTCTGGGCTTAACAACTGGAGTGTTCGGTTCGGAGCTGAGTGGCGTCGCTGGCTGGATCTCAATCTTGGGGATGATGAGCTGGTGGTTTTTGAGTCTGTCGTCGGTGAAGGCAAGGTTGTCGAGGCCTTGCTTGTTGTCGCTTGTCCTCAACGCGCTGTTCCACAAGCCATAGGCAAAATAGTTTATAAAGCCTACAAGCAAAGGAGGAGAGGGAGGAGGTAGATTGTTAGTGCCATGCGGTGAAAACAGTGAAAAGCCTAAAAGGGAAGGTGTTAACTCAGGCATAAGCTTTAGTGCATTAGTGAGGCAATTCTAGTTATTAATATACATGCTTTTATTGATTAGATTACTAGTGGTTTATTAGTGCTAGGTGCGTGTTAAAGATAAGATTCTAATTAGAGGTGTTAACTCAGGCATAAGCTTTAGTGCATTAGTGAGGCAATTCTAGTCATTAATATACATGCTTTTACTAATTAAATTACTGTGTTAGGTGCGTGTTAAAGATAAGATTCTAATTAGAGAAGGTGTTAGCTCAGGCATCAGCTTTAGTGCATCAGTGGTTCAGGCAATTCTAATGGTTAATAATCATGCTATTACTAAACACAATGACGTGCTGCAGTGTGCTGGGTGCATGCTAACCTCAAGGGCCATCTTTCCTTGTTATTAATTACGTTATTAGCCATTCGAAAGTAGCTCTAATGTACCAAAATTAGCTATAGTCTATTTATTTATAGGGTCAAATGCGTAAGAAGCCACAGCCCCCTGCTCCCTTCTATCTACGGGCAGTGATTGGTGCAATTTGTTCTCACTAACCAATCAAATCTTCAGATATACAGCGCTGCACTGGACAGAGCAACTTTCACTCACAGGGGCAATCACAAATCCCTTGTCTGAAGATTGTTTGCCAGTGGTCACGCGCTGTTAAGTAGTGAGGATATTGTGATTGGAGGATGATACGAGGATGCACCAATCAGCTGCCGTAGAATAGAAGGGAGGCAGGGGGCGTGGCTCCTAGTGATTTGGGCCATAATAATAATAGATAGTGGACACGGGTATTAAACAGGGTCAAATCATAGCATATTGCTTACATCATGAAAGCTATAGGTAGCCAAAAAACAAAGGAAATTACGTTCTGGGCCTCAGGGGGTTAAAGAACTACCAAGGTGAGACTATACTTGTGCAGGTGAGAAATGTGGTTCTCTATAAAGCAGCATGCAACATTTAGGAGTGATGCCTGCGGGAGGTGGAAAAGAGGTCGCCCTTTTAGCACACTCACCTATGGCCATCCACACGGCAAAGCGGATCCAGGTATCCACGTGGAGGTTACACATGAGGTACAGGTTGATGAAGGTGCTCAGCGCGGGGATCCACGGCACCAGCGGAACCTGTATAAAGAAAAAGTGGAGGGAGGAGGAGGTGGAGGAGGGTGGGAAGTGGAGGTGGTGATTGAAAAGTGGTCAAAAAAGAGACACAGAAAGATATAGAGACAGACAGACAGTTAAACAGACAGACAGAAGGACAAAAGATGAGAGAGAGAGAGAGAGAGAGAGAGAGAGAGAGAGAGAGAGAGAGAGAGAGAGAGAGAGAGAGAGAGAGAGAGAGAGAGAGAGAGAGAGAGAGAGAGGGGTAAAGGAAGGAAGTGAAGAGGAGGGTAAGTAAAGATGGGAGCACACGCTAAGCTGCGCGTGGCATTCGGTGCTCATCGCCGTGGCATTGGCCCTTAGAGCCTGTGGTGGGTGAGGAACCTTACCCCGGGACACAGGGCTAGTGTGACACCCGGGTTACCACAGTTACCTTCCCCAGGTTACCCCAGGTACCCATTTATCAACCCCGAAAGGGAGGATGAACAGCTGGGTAGGCTGGTCGCCGACTTGCCCTGGCCTGGATTCGAACCAGGGCCCGCAGATTCGTAGCCAGGCACGCTAGCCACTGCACCACGGAGGTCACATATGAATGGCGCCAAAGGGTGGGCTATATGGTAATGAAAATACATACAGGGAAATTAAAGTAAAACCCCCCATTATGAAAATACATACAGGAAAATTAAAGTAAAACCCCCCATTATGAAAATACATACAGGGAAATTAAAGTAAAACCCCCCATTATGAAAATACATACAGGGAAATTAAAGTAAAACCCCCCATTATGAAAATACATACAGGGAAATTAAAGTAAAACCCCCCATTACGAAAATACATACAGGGAAATTAAAGTAAAACCCCCCATTATGAAAATACAAACAGGGAAATTAAAGTAAAACCCCCCATTATGAAAATACATACAGGGAAATTAAAGTAAAACCCCCCATTATGAAAATACATACAGGGAAATTAAAGTAAAACCCCCCATTATGAAAATCACCTGAGTAGAATTTTTTTGAGAATCACTTGTCTTTTCCTACATGTCTACTGAATCCCAATGTCAGTAGCCACGACACAAACTGTTACAGCAGCAAGTGAAAGCCAGTCTCCTCGCAAGACTAAATACCGAGGCTGTTAAGAGTTGTGCTTCAGTCATAGTGAGGCTTTCCACATCATGATTCAGGAACTACCCCGTGTAGGTCTCGCGGCCTCTTGTAGCTTCCTTATTTTCTTATGTTCTTATGTTCTTATGAGTATATAAACCATTCCCCCAAAAAAAAAAAGTGTTAAGTAACCACCTTGAAGGACAGATTTTTCTTGGATACGGGTTGCCGGGCGATGACCGTGAGGATGAGGATGTTGAGTGCGATGACGACGACCAAGGCAGCGATGGTGCCGGCAGCCCCCGCCGAGAGCTGTTCGCTCAGCACCACCAACAACACGTCCAGGATCAACACCACCACACCTGATCAAGGGAGGGAGGGAAAATATCAGGTGAGGAAAATAAGGAAAAGGGAATTTATATATACCCTGAGATTTGATTTTTACGGTATTTCACTACTTTTTCAAGAGAATTTATATGTACGTTGAGTTTATGAGTCTGTCTGTCTGTCTATCTATCTATCTATCTATCTATCTATCTATCTATCTATCTATCTATCTATCTATCTATCTATCTATCTATCTAACTTTATATGTCTGGCTGTACAAAATGCATCTGTTTGAATATGTTTTTTTCTCTCTCTCTCTCTCTCTCTCTCTCTCTCTTCTCTCTCTCTCTCTCTCTCTCTCTCTCCTCTCTCCCCCTTACAGAAGCAGAGGACGGCATAGGTGACGAGGGAGGCGGTGAGAGGGGTGGGTTTCTTGAGGCCTTTGGTGTTGAAGAGCTGCCTCATGTAGTCTTGGAAGTAGTAGGTAGATGGCGTGGAGTGGGACATCACCTCCTCCACATCCTCGTCCTCCTCATTCACTGTGTACCTACAACATGGGGGAACGTGTTGGTGAGAGATAGGAGATAGGGAGATAGAGAGGGAGATAGGGAGATACAGATAGGAGATAGGGAGATATGGGTAGGAGTTAGGGAGATATAGGAAGGAGATGGGGAGATATAGGAAGGAGATAGGGAGATACAGGTAGGAGATAGGGAGATATAGGTAGGATATAGGGAGATATAGGAAGGAGATAGGGAGATATAGGTAGGAGATGGGGAGATATAGGTAGGAGATAGGGAGATATAGGTAGGAGATATAGGTAGGAGATAGGGAGATATAGGTAGGAGATAGGGAGATATAGGTAGGAGATAGGGAGATATAGGTAGGAGATGGGGAGATATAGGTAGGAGATAGGGAGATATAGGTAGGAGATATAGGTAGGAGATAGGGAGATATAGGTAGGAGATGGGGAGATATAGGTAGGAGATAGGGAGATATAGGTAGGAGATAGGGAGATATAGGTAGGAGATAGGGAGATATAGGTAGGAGATAGGGAGATATAGGTAGGAGATAGGGAGATACAGGTAGGAGATAGGGAGATATAGGTAGGAGATAGGGAGATACAGGTAGGAGATAGGGAGATATAGGTAGGAGAGATAAGGAGAGACAGTGAATAGATATAAGGTTGAAAAAATGATAGGAAATTTGTGATAAGAAGGAAGGAAGAATGTATAGGGGAGATTAGGCGAGATATATAGGCAGAAATAATACTACTTCAGATGGAAACTAAAGATGATAGTAATAGTATGCTAGTAGTTATAGAGGTAATAATTGGTAGTAATAGTATGCTAGTAGTTATAGAGGTAATAATTGGTAGTAATAGTATGCTAGTAGTTATAGAGGTAATAATTGGTAGTAATAGTATGCTAGTAGTTATAGAGGTAATAATTGGTAGTAATAGTATGCTAGTAGTTATAGAGGTAATAATTGGTAGTAATAGTATGCTAGTAGTTATAGAGGTAATAATTGGTAGTAATAGTATGCTAGTAGTTATAGAGGTAATAATTGGTAGTAAAGTTGTAGGTTAAAGAGGAATAATTTGTTTGATCTAGGTAAATAAAGAGAGATTTATAGTTATAAGGTATAATGTAGTAAAGTATGCTAGTAGTTAAGGGAATATTTAGAATAGATTACTAGTGTTATGGTAATAATGTATAAAGTATTTATATATGGAAATGTAGTAATTACTGTTTTAGAGGTTTTGGTTTGTATCAGGTATAGAGGTAATTTGTAGTTTTTTTTATGAGGAAGAAGGAGTAATATCAGTAGATAGAGAATAATGGGAATAGTGTGTATGGTAAGCAATGAAAATATTTTTTGTCATTTGTTCATTATGGTAAAATAAAAGAAATTTATAGATCAAAAATCACAAAATTCAATTCGACATACAGTGATAACTAGTAAGTCGTACCGCAGTCATGTCGTAGGCCCAATAAGAATATGCTAGTAATGACTGTTATTGCGACAAGCTGAAAACTGATAACAGAGTAGTTATAATCATGATTATAATACTACTGTAGTATTTATGCTTTGTGCTGCAGTATAGACGGTAGTAATCTATAATTTTAATTATGCTCTCGGCGACATGACTGCAGGTAGGCGTAATAACCTGTGGTATCTACGTAGTGATAGCAATTTGTAGATATTTTGTCATTTATCAATATATGATACTATGACACAGATGAAGACACAAAATGACACAGACTCTCCAGATAGCCCCTTCTAACTGTCCTGAAATCATGGATGTAGAAATGTAACTATTAACGCCACCACACGTCTGTAAACAGAAAAAAAAGTTGTCACTGACGGAGAACATTTAACTGCATCTCGGTAGTTGTATAAAAAAATTTAAATGAATAAAAATTTAATCAGACTATAAAAACTATTAATATTCTAGGAAATATACTAAACTATTAACATTCTAGGAAATAAACTAAACTATTAACATTCTAGGAAATAAACTAAACTATTAATATTCTAGGAAATAAACTAAACTATTAATATTCTAGGAAATAATAAACTTAATATTCTAAAATCCTATTAACATTCTAGGAAATAAACTAAACTATTAATATTCTAGGAAATAAACTAAACTATTAACATTCTAGGAAATAAACTAAACTATTAACATTCTAGGAAATAAACTAAACTATTAACATTCTAGGAAATAAACTAAACTATTAACATTCTAGGAAATAAACTAAACTATTAATATTCTAGGAAATAAACTAAACTATTAATATTCTAGGAAATAAACTAAACTATTAACATTCTAGGAAATAAACTAAACTATTAATATTCTAGGAAATAAACTAAACTATTAACATTCTAGGAAATAAACTAAACTATTAACATTCTAGGAAATAAACTAAACTATTAACATTCTAGGAAATAAACTAAACTATTAACATTCTAGGAAATAAATAAACTATTAAATCTAGGAAATAAACTAAACATTAATATTCTAGGAAATAAACTAAACTATTAACATTCTAGGAAATAAACTAAACTATTAATATTCTAGGAAATAAACTAAACTATTAATATTCTAGGAAAATAAACTAAAAACTCTATTAACATTCTAGGAAATAAACTAAACTATTAACATTCTAGGAAATAAACTAAACTATTAACATTCTAGGAAATAAACTAAACTATTAACATTCTAGGAAATAAACTAAACTATTAACATTCTAGGAAATAAACTAAACTATTAACATTCTAGGAAATAAACTAAACTATTAACATTCTAGGAAATAAACTAAACTATTAACATTCTAGGAAATAAACTAAACTATTAACATTCTAGGAAATAAACTAACTATAAATCTAGGAATAATAACATAATTCTAGGAAATAAACTAAACTATTAATATTCTAGGAAATAAACTAAACTATTAACATTCTAGGAAATAAACTAAACTATTAACATTCTAGGAAATAAACTAAACTATTAACATTCTAGGAAATAAACTAAACTATTAACATTCTAGGAAATAAAATAATAACAAACTCATGATTAAGGTCAAGAAATAAGCCTACCGTAGATAACACTATAGTCGCCAGTCACTCGCCACTGCACTAATGTCGCCAGGCACAATATATTACAAATTATAGCATCACTACAGACTTATGTACCACTGAAGACACATGCACAGTAGTTTATATTATGTACATCACACTACATGTCTTCAGTGGCACATAAAAGTCTGTAGTGATGCTAGAATTCGTAATATATTGTGCCTGGCGACATTAGTGCAGTGGCGAGTGACTGGCGACTATAGTGTTATCTACGGTTCAGCAATACAGTTAAAAGCATATTATTCTTTACCTATAAAAGATGAGGTAAACTTGCAGGAGAGGGAAATACTGTAGTAGCAAAACAAGTGTTAGTTTAGAACCAGGCAAGACATTAAAAAAATCCTACAGTCGTTACGGGTCCCAATAAAAAAAAAAA
>JACEEZ010023357.1:37500-52500 GCA_016584305.1 Chionoecetes opilio
TACTACTACTCTTACTTACTTACTACTACTACTACTACTACTACTACTACTACTACTACTCTACTACAAAAGCAAAGCACTCACAAAGCAGAGGGGACGAAGCACTCACCTTGCAGAGAACCCGAACAGTGCGCCGATACTGACGAACCACTTGGCAGCCTCCCAGCCTATGTGGTCCTGATCAAACAGCACCACCAAGGGGGCGTCCTCATCCTGAAAGACATCGATAAAAAACATACAGCTATTACACTACGGGAATAAATAAATAAAGAACACAAATAAACACGTATAAAGTGGTGTAAATTAGCAATAACATCCTCGTCCTGCAAGACATGAATCATAACATACAACTATTACACTACAGGAATGAAGAGTAAGCTAGCAATACTAAGGCTGATTGCTACATAAAATAAGTGTATAGAAGTCAATGTTTTCAAGAAAGAAAGACAACAAAGAACATGGAAAGACATGGATCATAACATACAACTATTACACTACAGGAATGTGAATTAGTCTAGCAGTAACATTAAGGGTGACTGCAACATATAACTAGTGTACAGGAGTCAAGATGGGAAATAAAAGGTGACATACAGCCAAATTCCCAACATCCGACCTCCAAACAACCGACTTTTTTCACCACCACATTGTGTCTTGTTTTGGCCATTTATTTTACTTTGTTTTTTTATAGTTTTTAGAGAACATTGATTTGTGGCTTTATTTATGCATGAATTTTACTTTCGGTTACCACTGGATCGGCCTTCAAGAGCTGCATCTTTTTTATGTTCTATACCATTTTGTCCTTACGTTTATGGTTACTCTGATATCCGAACATCCGACTATTCCAATTATCCGACCTACCTTCGGTCCCCCCAAGGTCGGATAATTAATACTTAGCTGTACTACAAAGATAACAAGGGCATTTATTCTTGTCCTATTAGTTATTAAATGTGTTACACTAAAGGAATGTGGATTAATCTAAGAATATAAAGGGTGATTGCTACATAAAATCAGTGTAGAGGAGTAAAGTATTAAATAAAGGGTGACAGACTACAGAAGATTAGTGCATAAATTCTTTTCCCATTAGTTTTTGACATGGAAATACCAGTTATAACCTAGAATGTGAGTCCCTGTTGACCTCTGTTGACCCGTGCCTGACCTGTAAGCAGTAAGGGGTCTAGTGCTATTAGTTCTTGAGATAGAAAATAAAAAATGCCATCGAGAACCCATAATCTGTGCATAAATTCTTTTCCCATTAGTTTTTGAGATAGGAATGCCCATACAACCCAGAATCTGAGTCCCTGTTGATCCCTATTGACCTCTGTTGACCCGCGCCTGACCTGTAAGCAGTAGGGGATGGCCAGGGTGATGACGGCGGAGACCCCAAAGTAGGAGAGGAAGATGACGAAGAGGGACACGCCGATGGAGATGGGGATGGTGCGTGCCGGGTTCAGCGCCTCCTCGCCTGGGGGGGAAAACACATTGCATTGAATAAAATAAAATAAAATATAGAATGTTTTTATTCCCCAAGCTCTATAGCTTGGGGAATAAAAACACATTGGAACTCCTGACCTACCGTAGATAACAGTCAAGTCGCCACCTGCAGTCATGTCGCCAGGCGCCATATATTACGAATTATAGCATCACTACTGATTTTTATGTGCCACTGAAGATGATACACAGTAGTTTATATCATAATGTATAATCTACCCTGTTTCAGCGTTGTTTTATGCTTTGTATCTGCAAGTATAGACGGTTTCAAATTTCACTACGCGTTTTTTTTTCGGGCGACGACGACAGCGGTACGACACTCAGTAAATAAACACTAGATGGCGACTTTATTGTTGGTAGCCACTTTGTAGATATTTTTGTCATTTGTTCATTTATAGCCATACTATGACACAGATGAAGACACAAAATGACACAGACTCTTCAGATAGCCCCTTCTAACTGTCCTGAAATCATGGATGTAGAAATGTAACTATTAACGCCACCACACGGCTGTAAACAGAAAAAAAAGTTGTCCTGGCGACTTTACTGTTATCTACGGTAGGGAATAATAATTAACAATACAGTAAACACTCTCTAAATCAAACCCGTATAATTCCACCTGTTTCAGGCCAGTTCAAATTTTTCCATAACTTTCCATAATTCAAGCAAGTTTGTATTATCCTCAGCCTTTATTTTTTTAAGTATCCTTCGCTTTGTATACAATCCTTCAGTCCTTCACGGGCCTCCTTGCTCCTTCACGCATCCTACAGGAGTCACAGGAGGGCATTAGAAGTCCCACAGGATTGCTATAGTATTCCTAGGTTTTTATAAGTACTTTGAAAATCGCATGGGTGGCTCAAATAAGGATTAATAATACTAATACTAATACTGATCATTGTATTGAAGTAATGATTAATCTAGCAATGCCTATCATATTGTTATGTCTTGTAGTAAGTTTTGTCTAATTTGTGGTTTTTAAGGAATATCTGGAAGTATCATGTCATTGTGAATTGGCTGAAATAGGGACTTTTAATCATTGTAACTGAAAACTGACTCCAGATTCGTGTTCAGCATGCCCGAAAACTGCTAGGAACTAATTTTCAAGCAAATCTATTTAAAAAAATATATTGCAAATTTTGCAAGGGCCTGATTATGGGCAAGTATGCCTTGATTTTTTTTTAAATCAAGATTTTTTTCAATAACTAAAAACCTTTTGCAGATACGTGTAACATGTATAGAGAAGTAAATGTGAAGTAGATCAAGGGCTATCATTTGGCGAAAAGCAAAAAAATATTGTGCGGAGGGGCTAGGTAACCATCGGATAATTCGGACTTTTGGCCAATTCGCCCCAGGTCTTCCCCAATTAGATAGAATTAGAGAGGGTTTACTATATACACATTTGTACTGCTGCTGCTGGAACAGAATGATGAAACAAAAGTCTGGGCCTATTAGCCTTAGGAATACCAATAGTGTTCATCCATAGCATTAAAAGACATTGGAATCAGCATGCAAAAAGACGGAGCAGGCAGATAAAATACAAGTGTGGTCCTCACTGACCCGTGGTGGCGATGATGTCGAAGCCCACGAAGCCAAAGAAGCATGTGGCGGCGCCCTCCATGATGCCCTTGAAGCCAAAGGGCGCGAAGCCTCCCGTGCCCCAGGTCTTGGTGTCTGCAGTGCCGGTCGCGTTGCAGATGCCGTCAATCTCGGAGGCGGGAATGTTCCAGTTATAGGACTTGCCTGAGGGGGCGGGGACATGAGAACATAAGAATGAGTATAGTACTGTATAAGAACATAAGAATGAGTATAGTGCTGTATAAGAACATTAGAATGAGTATAGTGCTGTATAAGAACATAAGAATGAGTATAGTGCTGTATAAGAACATAAGAATGAGTATAGTGCTGTATAAGAACATAAGAATGAGTATAGTGCTGTATAAGAACATAAGAATGAGTATAGTGCTGTATAAGAACATAAGAATGAGTATAGTGCTGTATAAGAACATAAGAATGAGTATAGTGCTGTATAAGAACATAAGAATGAGTATAGTGCTGTATAAGAACATAAGAATGAGTATAGTGCTGTATAAGAACATAAGAATGAGTATAGTGCTGTACAAGAACATAAGAATGAGTATAGTGCTGTATAAGAACATAAGAATGAGTATAGTGCTGTATAAGAACATAAGAATGAGTATAGTGCTGTATAAGAACATAAGAATGAGTATAGTGCAGTATAAGAACATAAGAATGAGTATAGTGCTGTATAAGAACATAAGAATGAGTATAGTGCTGTATAAGAACATAAGAATGAGTATAGTGCTGTATAAGAACATAAGAATGAGTATAGTGCTGTACAAGAACATAAGAATGAGTATAGTGCTGTATAAGAACATAAGAATGAGTATAGTGCTGTATAAGAACATAAGAATGAGTATAGTGCTGTACAAGAACATAAGAATGAGTATAGTGCTGTACAAGAACATAAGAATGAGTATAGTGCTGTATAAGAACATAAGAATGAGTATAGTGCTGTATAAGAGCATAAGAATGAGTATAGTGCTGTATAAGAACATAAGAATGAGTATAGTGCTGTATAAGAACATAAGAATGAGTATAGTGCTGTATAAGAACATAAGAATGAGTATAGTGCTGTATAAGAACATAAGAATGAGTATAGTGCTGTACAAGAACATAAGAATGAGTATAGTGCTGTATAAGAACATAAGAATGAGTATAGTGCTGTATAAGAACATAAGAATGAGTATAGTGCTGTACAAGAACATAAGAATGAGTATAGTGCTGTATAAGAACATAAGAACATAAGAATGAGTATAGTGCTGTACAAGAACATAAGAATGAGTATAGTGCTGTATAAGAACATAAGAATGAGTATAGTGCTGTATAAGAACATAAGAATGAGTATAGTGCTGTATAAGAACATAAGAACATAAGAACATCTGACGTTAAACAGAAAGACGATGACGATGACTCGGGTAACTCTGGCACACGATGATGACTAGGGTAAGTGGCTGACCTTGAGTTCCGGCGCCGATGATGACGAACACGATGACGACAATGTTGATGCTGGTGAATATGTTGTTCATGCGCGATGACTCCTTGACGCCCAATGCCAGGGCCACTGTGGGGTGGGGGGGGGGAGGAGGCTCGCTTAGTCCTTTCTGCTTGCTAGTGTGTGGCATCACTATCACCACTCTTAACACATAGCATTATATACCTTCTGCTTGTTAGTGTGTGGCATCACTAGCACCACTCTTAACACATAGCATTATATACCTTCTGCTTGTTAGTGTGTGGCATCACTAGCACCACTCTTAACACATAGCATTATATACTTTCTGCTTGTTAGTGTGTGGCATCACTAGCACCACTCTTAACACATAGCATTATATACTTTCTGCTTGTTAGTGTGTGGCATCACTACCACCACTCTTAACACACAGCATTATATACTAAGCAAAAGTGACCAGATCTATACAAAATTGTCTGTTTGAAAGACTATTTGGAATAATTGTGATTTTGTCCTTAAATTACACATCATCTCCTCCATAAGTATTTTCATTTATGCTTATTGTTGTGAGGCGTGAAGAGTTATTGATGTGTATTTAGAGGACTGTTATGAGGTATTCTGAGGACGACTATGCTAACCTGGACGTTGGCTGCGTAACCTGACCTATATGGGGGGCAGCGCCCCCTCATATCGCCACCCTTTACCTAGTTCGCTAACCTGGACATTGGTCCTGACCTAACTGCTGGTGGGGCACCGCCCCCTAAGACCCTCCTCTGCTTGTTCACTAACCCAACTTGGACATTGGTTATGTAACGTAACCTAGCTAGGGTTACACCCTTACAACCCTTATCTAACCCAGTTATTTAACACAAGTTACCCAAGTTCCAAACCCAAGTAACCCAGTTCTATCTGTTATCTACAGACCTGAGAGCAGAACCGCTAATCCAAAAGCCAGGAAATCCGGGTAGGGTGAGAGGAAGCTGGTCTTGTATTGTTCACGAGGCACGAGGGGCATGGCGTCGTACAGGGCATCCTCTATAGTGTTATTAGCAAGGGCGTCAACGTACAGACTGAAGCCCCGAGCCACACTGGCCGTCCCTGCAGGTAAAAGGGAGAAGAGAGAGAGGGAAGAGGGAGAGTGAGAGGAAGAAGACAAAGAGAGAGAAAGAGAAGAAGAGGAGGGATAGAGGAAGACAGAGAGGGAGGGAAGATGAGGTTATGAGTTTTGACCAGAGAACTTATTGACTGGCACTGTAACATAATAGATCATAATAGTACTAGTTAATACACAATGACTAAATACATAACAATAATCTATTAAGCCATATACGTGACCCTATGGAGTGTGGCAATACAAATTACCTACTAATAAGCTAATAAATAATGGTAGGTAGCTAAGAATGGCATAATATAAGTACATACACTACTACTACTACTACTACTGCTACTACTATACTACTACTACTACTACTACTACTACTACTACTACTACTACTACTACTACTACTACTACTACTACTGCTACTACTACTTCTGACACAGTACAATACAGTACAAGAAATACATCACGGCATGGATATACTTCTGGCAACCTACAGCTGACCTTGAGGGGATTTGTAATGGGATGATGAGGTGTTCCTGCCCTCCTAGTGTCATCTATTCTATCTGGCAAAACGTTATATCTCTGTAACGAAGAATCTTTAGACAAAATCCTATGTATCTCTTCACCATCTTCCATTGCTGAGTGTGTGGATATAACGACAGCACGAATAACGACGTGGTTGTCGCTATTAACCCTTCACGCCCACATCTTTACTTTGTTATAAAAATTTGTATATTGTTAGCCAAAAAATTTCGAAAAGTAACTGAATATACCAAATTAGTTAGTCGACAAGGATACTAAACAGGTCATATCTATAAAACATTGCTTATATTCACTTAAAAATAGTCTAATGGTAGCCAAATTACAATGGAAATTACGTTCTGGGCGTGAAGGGGTTAAGCTCGACACAAACCGGCCTTTGAGCGAGGGTTGAAAACAGATCATAAAAAGCTTAAGAAAATAGAATATATATTAAAATACCATACAACATAATTATGCATTCTTTCCCCTCTGAAATGAGTCATTGAAGAAAATATCATTGGATGGACAAATACAGTCATACAGATAAGTCATGTCAATACAGTCATACAGATAAGTCATGTCAATACAGTCATACAGATAAGTTATGTCAATACAGTCATACAGATAAGTTATGTCAATACAGTCATACAGATAAGTCATGTCAATACAGTCATACAGATAAGTTATGTCAATACGGTCATACAGATAAGTCATGTCAATACAGTCATACAGATAAGTCATGTCAATACAGTCATACAGATAAGTCATGTCAATACAGTCATACAGATAAGTCATGTCAATACAGTCATACAGATAAATCATGTCAATACAGTCATACAGATACAGATAAGTCATGTCAATACAGTCATACAGATAAGTCATGTCAATACAGTCATACAGATAAGTCATGTCAATAGTCATACATATAAGTCATGTCAATACAGTCATACAGATAAGTCATGTCAATACAGTCATACAGATAAGTCATGTCAATACAGTCATACAGATAAGTCATGTCAATACAGTCATACAGATAAGTCATGTCAATACAGCCATACAGATAAGTCATGTCAATACAGTCATACAGATAAGTCATGTAAATACAGCCATACAGATAAGTCATGTCAATACAGTCATACAGATAAGTCATGTCAATACAGTCATACAGATAAGTCATGTCAATACAGTCATACAGATAAGTCATGTCAATACAGTCATACAGATAAGTCATGTCAATACAGTCATACAGATAAGTCATGTCAATACAGTCATACAGATAAGTCATGTCAATACAGTCATACAGATAAGTCATGTCAATACAGTCATACAGATAAGTCATGTCAACACAGTCATACAGATAAGTCATGTCAATACAGTCATACAGATAAGTCATGTCAATACAGTCATACAGATACAGATAAGTCATGTCAATACAGTCATACAGATAAGTCATGTCAATACAGTCATACAGATAAGTCATGTCAATACAGTCATACAGATACAGATAAGTCATGTCAATACAGTCATACAGATAAGTCATGTCAATACAGTCATACAGATAAGTCATGTCAATACAGTCATACAGATAAGTCATGTCAATACAGTCATACAGATAAGTCATGTCAATACAGGCATACAGATAAGTCATGTCAATACAGTCATACAGATAAGTCATGTCAATACAGTCATACAGATAAGTCATGTCAATACAGATAAGATTAGAAAAAAACCACAAATAAAACAAAGCACCGTGACAATCTTACTTTGTGATTAAAAACATTAAAACAGATAACACAAATATCATCCATAAATCACAACAAATTAATAGCAATGTAAATAGGCAAATAAATGAAAAAATCAGTGTGCCTAGTTACTATCAGACCATTAGACATGATGAGGCATGAAAGGCTTGATTAAGTAGTGTTTTAAGTGTTACAAGTGGCATTTTCAGTATTACGTAAGTGTTCACTCTCCACATTGTTATCAAAGAGTGACAAAGACCCAAGTCCTTGATTGTTTTCCTTGATCAGTGCCATTATCTAAACAGCAGTGATTGCATTTCTGGGTTATTTGGCTCCTGATAAAACTAGAGAAATTATCAAGAAAACATTATCAAGAAAGATTATCAATTATCAAGAAATTAACAAGAATCAAATTATCTCTCATCAACACCAACACTTTAAGCCCAGTTACTTACATCATTATCACCCCTCTGGAAAGGAACAATTAGGAGCATTATCCTGTAAAATATGTCTTAAATTACAATAGTTTCTCTTTTTGCTGAAGAATCAACATTAATAGAAAACTGCATAGAGTAATAGATGTAATACTATATACAAATACCCATTATCACATCACTTAACAGCCTGCAAAAAAAAAAAAATTCTGATACAGATTGAAGTTCCCAAACTCTGCATCCCAAGACTCGGCAACACCCAAAACTCGGCTATGGTTCCGGATTTTCCAAAACACGGCAGAACACCCAAAACCCGGCGCGTAGTTGCCGGATCGGCCGCTAGGTGCCACCACACTAGGCCACTTGGTTTCTCCCGCCGATTTGTTTGTTGTTATTGTTCAGTGGTGTTGTGACT
This sequence comes from Chionoecetes opilio, assembly GCA_016584305.1. Classification (NCBI taxonomy): domain Eukaryota; kingdom Metazoa; phylum Arthropoda; class Malacostraca; order Decapoda; family Majidae; genus Chionoecetes; species Chionoecetes opilio. Next base: position 46,235 of record JACEEZ010023357.1, read on the forward strand.
GTAGAGTTGTGTACACTGTTATTTTGTGTACTTCTACAGGTCTGTTATTGGTATTATGGCTCCCAAATTTTCCTGTGATTTTTTTCATGTGATTTTCATGCGTTTTTTCCCCTTAATATATCTACGTTCTAAAAGTCGGAAAATTCCATTACTCGGCTCGGCGCTGGTCCCGATGTTGCCGAGTTTGGGAACTTCAACCTGTACACCATTATCACAAAACATAACATCATACATAGCCTACAAAAACAAAATACTTACACATCATTATCACATCACACCACAGCCTACCCAAAAAAAACTCATACACCATTACCACATCACATCACATCATAGCCTGCTGCAAAAAAATACAGATACACCATTACCACATAACATCACAGCCTACCCAAAAAAAACTCATACACCATTACCACATCACATCACATCATAGCCTGCTGCAAAAAAATACTGATACACCATTACCACATAACATCACAGCCTGCAAAATAATACTGACACATCATTACCACATAACATCACAGCCTGCAAAATAATACTGACATCATTACCACATAACATCACAGCCTGCAAAATAATACTGACATCATTACCACATAACATCACAGCCTGCAAAATAATACTGATACATCATTACCACATAACATCACAGCCTGCAAAATAATACTGACACATCATTACCACATAACATCACAGCCTGCAAAATAATACTGATACATCATTACCACATCACATCATAACCTGCAAAAAAACACATCAATTATTAGCCTGTTCTAGGAATGAGGAAGGAGGGGAAGCAAGGGGAGAAGAGGGAACCTAATCAGCAGCGTTCTTTAATCCCCTCACAGCTCGGCATTCCTCTTCCTTCCCTTCCACTCCTCTCCTCTTCCACTTCCTAAATTTCACCTACTTCCTACATCTATTCTGACTGACAACAATATTATACTGGAAATAAATACATGAATTAAACTACAGTAAAACCTCTCACATTCGGACTAATTGGGCCAAGGAGTGGTCCGAGTAATGCAAGGATCCGAATAATGGGGGGCTATGTCAAAAAAAAATAATAATAATAATAAAAAAAAACTAAATAAAACTAAATAAAATAAAAAATTCTAGGTGTATATTATATAGCTAGGAAATTTCGACCAAAAAAGAAAGAAAAAAAAAAAAATTCTAGGTGTATATTATATAGCTAGGAAATTTCGACAAAACAAGAAAGAAAAAAAAAAAATCTAGGTGTATATTATATAGCTAGGAAATTTCGACAAAACAAGAAAGAAAAAAAAAAAAATTCTAGGTGTATATTATATAGCTAGGAAATTTCGACCAAAAAAGAAAGGGAAAAAAAAAAAATTCTAGGTGTATATTATATAGCTAGGAAATTTCGAAAAAAAAAAAAAAAAAAAAAAAAATCTAGGTGTATATTATATAGCTAGGAAATTTCGAAAAAAAAAAAAAAAAAAATTCTAGGTGTATATTATAGCTTAAAAAAAAAAAAAAAAAAAAAAAAAAAAAAAAATAAATAAATAAATAAGTAAAATAAAATAAAAGAGGAGGAGGAGGAGGCCCGAATAATGAGGGTCCGAATACGAGAGGGTTTACTGTAATACATAAGACAACAACAGAAGGTAAGGTTAATAGGGTAAGGTTAATAAGGTAATAAATAAGACAATAGGACAAGGTAGAGAAATTAAAAGGCAGGTGAGAATTTTTTTAAGGCCAAGGGCAATAAGAATAATAAGTAATATTAAATACGACCACAATAGAGGGTAAGGTAAGGTAAGGTAAGGTAAGGTAAGGTAAGGTAAGGTAAGGTAAGGTAAGGTAAGGTGAGGTGAGGTGAGGTGAGGTGAGGTGAGGTGAGGTAAGGTAGGGTAAGGTTAGGTAAGGTGAGGTAAGGTAAGGTAAGGTAAGGTAAGGTAGGGTAAGGTTAGGTAAGGTTAGGTAAGGTAAGGTAAGGTAAGGTAGGGTAAGGTAGGGTAAGGTAAGGTAAGGTAAGGTTAGGTAAGGTAAGGTAAGGTAGGGTAAGGTTAGGTAAGGTAAGGTAAGGTAAGGTAAGATAAGGGTATTAGGTAAGGTAAGGTAAGGTAAGGTAAGGTAAGGTAAGGTAAGGTAAGGTAAGGTAAGATAACAAGAAAGTATAGGGTAGGTATTCCTGTAGTACTCACCATGAATATTCCAGATCAGGTTCAGTATGAGAAGGCACAAATCGCGATAAGAATAGGTGTAATGTACGCTGAGCAGTTGGGAAAGAGGCGAATAGCATAAACAGACTGAAAAAACTTACGTAAGTAATGACATGACAGAAAATCGTTACTGCATAGTTACCTAAGAGAACTGTTATTCATAAGATATGTCATAAAAAAAAATCTATAAACGTAGTTATAAAAGAGAAATAAGTAAAATGCAAGTGTGGTAATAAGACAAGAAATAAGGATCGTACACAATACAAACGTACACACCACACATATACAAACGTAGTGTCACATACTACCATACAAACGTAGGTCAACACATACAAAGTACATCACACACATACAAACGTAGTCAACACATACAAACGTAAGGTTCACACACTAAAACGTACACTCACAAACATAAAACGTCAGGTCACACACATACAAACGTAGTCACACACATACAAACGTACACCAACAACACATACTCAAAGTAGGTCACACACATACAAACGTACGTCACACACATACAAACGTACATCACACACATACAAACGTAGGTCACACACATACAAACGTAGGTCACACACATACAAACGTACATCACACACATACAAACGTAGGTCACACACATACAAACGTAGGTCACACACAACAAACTAATCACAACATAAACGTAGTCACACACATACAAACGTAGGTCACACACATACAAACGTACATCACACACATACAAACGTAGGTCACACACATACAAACGTAGGTCACACACATACAAACGTAGGTCACACACATACAAACGTAGGTCACACACATACAAACGTAGGTCACACACATACAAACGTACATCACACACATACAAACGTAGGTCACACACATACAAACGTAGGTCACACACATACAAACGTAGATCACACACATACAAACGTACATCACACACATACAAACGTACATCACACACATACAAACGTACATCACACACATACAAACGTAGGTCACACACATACAAACGTACATCACACACATACAAACGTACATCACACACATACAAACGTACATCACACACATACAAACGTAGGTCACACACATACAAACGTAGGTCACACACATACAAACGTACATCACACACATACAAACGTACATCACACACATACAAACGTACATCACACACATACAAACGTACATCACACACATACAAACGTACATCACACACATACAAACGTACATCACACATACAAACGTACATCACACACATACAAACGTACATCACACACATACAAACGTACATCACACACATACAAACGTACATCACACACATACAAACGTACATCACACACATACAAACGTACATCACACACATACAAACGTACATCACACACATACAAACGTACATCACACACATACAAACGTACATCAACAACACATACAAACGTACATCACACACATACAAACGTACATCACACACATACAAACGTACATCACACACATACAAACGTACATCACACACATACAAACGTACATCACACACATACAAACGTACATCACACACATACAAACGTACATCACACACATACAAACGTACATCACCACATACAACGTATCACACACATACAAACGTACATCACACACATACAAAAGTACATCACACACATACAAACGTACATCACACACATACAAACGTACATCACACACATACAAACGTACATCACACACATACAAACGTACATCACACACATACAAACGTACATCACACACATACAAACGTACATCAAAACACTACATCCCATACAAACGTACATCACACACATACAAACGTACATACACACATCAGTACATACACACTACAATACCACACACATACAAACGTACATCACAACACACATACAAACGTACATCACACACATACAAACGTACATCACACACATACAAACGTACATCACACACACATACAAACGTACATCACACACACATCACAAACGTACATCACACACACATACAAACGTACATCACCAACAACACATCACACACATACAGTACATCACACACATACAAAACGTACATCACACACATACAAACGTACATCACACACACATACAAACGTACATCACACACATACAAACGTACATCACACACATACAAACGTACATCACACACATACAAACGTACATCACACACATTACAAAACGTACATCACACACATACAAACGTACATCACACACATACAAACGTACATCACACACATACAAAAGTACATCACACACATACAAACGTACATCACACACATACAAACGTACATCACACACATACAAACGTACATCACACACATACAAACGTACATCACACACATACAAACGTACATCACACACATACAAACGTACATCACACACATACAAAAGTACATCACACACATACAAACGTACATCACACACATACAAACGTACATCACACACATACAAACGTACCACACCAACAACGTACATCAACATACAAACGTATCACACATCACAAACGAATCACACATACAAACGTACATCACACACATACAAACGTACATCACACACACATACAAACGTACATCACACACATACAAACGTACATCACACACATACAAACGTACATCACACACATACAAACGTACATCACACACACAAACTACATCACACACATACAACGTACATCACACACATACAAACGTACATCACACACATACAAACGTACATCACACACATACAAACGTACATCACACACATACAAACGTACATCACACACATACAAACGTACATCACACACATACAAACGTACATCACACACATACAAACGTACATCACACACATACAAACGTACATCACACACATACAAACGTACATCACACACATACAAACGTACATCACACACATACAAAAGTACATCACACATACAAACATACATCACACACATACAAACGTACATCACACACATACAAACATCGTACGTCAACACACCCATCACACTCACCGGCAAACAGGGAGGCCACGGCAGCAATAAGGAAGGATATGGTGACAGCCGGCCCCGTGGTGTTCCTGGATACCTGCCCAGCCAGGACGTAGATGCCGACCCCGATGGTGGATCCGACCCAAGCAGCGTGAGGTCCACAACACCCAGGACGCGCCGCAACTCAGAGCTGGTAAAATCCACCACTTTCAGCCGCGTTAGTTGCTCGATGAATTTCCACATTTTTGTTATTGTTGTTGTGGTTGTTAATTCTGTGGAGTCACCTGAAGGAAGAGAAGAAATATTTGTAGTTGTATTATTGTTATTGTTGTTGTTAATTCTGTGGAGTCACCTGAAGGAAGAGAAGAAATATTTGTAGTTGTATTATTGTTATTGTTGTTGTTGTTGTTGTTGTTGTTGTTGTTGTTAATCTTTCTGTGGTGTCACCTAAAGGAAGAGAAGAAATATTTGTAGTTGTATTATTGTTATTGTTGTTGTTGTTGTTTTTGTTGTTGTTGTTGTTGTTGTTGTTAATCTTTCTGTGGAGTCACCTAAAGGAAGAGAAGAAATATTTGTAGTTGTATTATTGTTATTGTTGTTGTTGTTGTTTTTGTTGTTGTTGTTAATCTTTCTGTGGTGTCACCTAAAGGAAGAGAGAGACAGGTGATTTTTTTTTGTCTTAAAGGTGTAATTTAGTCTTAAAAGGTGTGATTTAGTCTTAAAAGTGTGAATTTAGTCTAAAGGTAAATAAAAGGTGACATACTACAAAGATCATAAGTGTATAAATTCTTGTCACCTGAAGGAAGAAAGGGAAACGTATTTAATAAGGTGTATTTTCTGTGGAGTCACCTAAAAGAAGAGAGAGACAGGTGATTTTTTTTTGTCTTAAAGGTAAATAAAAGGTGACCTACTACAAAGATCATAAGTGCACTTCTCTCCTCTCTTACATTCTCCTTTCTCTCTCTTTCTCCTCTCACGTGCTTTAGTATCAAACCCCTTCTTCCCTTTTATCTTCTCTCCTCATCTCTTCTTTCTCCTCTCCTTCATCTCCCCTCTCCTCATTTCCTCTCTTCCTCTCCTATCTCCTCTTTTAAGTTTTATTGAGTTCGTAACTATTTT
>JACEEZ010023357.1:55000-60000 GCA_016584305.1 Chionoecetes opilio
TGACCACCTGACGACTGAGTCCATTCCAGTCATTCACCACCCTATTTGTGAACCAGTTTTTCCCTATTTCCTTTATAAATCTACGCTTTTCCTGCTTGAATCCGTTACTCCTTGTTCTACCCTGGTTAATAGCTATAAAAACTTTTCCTACCTCTTCTTTATTGTATCCTGCTTATATCACAGATGTACACCATTAGGTCCAACATAAGACGACTCAGAATGGGGTCACTCAAGAGTTAAGATAAGATACTGAAATAAAGGATAGTGATATAAATTGATGTAATAAATAAGTATGATAAATTGATACAGTAATACATGAGTTCAGATGCAACCAAATAGCCGTAAGAGATGTTTATGTATATACCTGTGTTTGGGTAAGAGATAATGTATGGATAACAAAAGATAAGGATATAAAACTGAATATTCAATAGATAGCAAGATGACAAATAGATCAGAGAATGAGACAAGATAACATCAGCCTTTCATCACATATTCAAACCCTGAATTTTTTACTTTTTTTTATTATTTGTATTTCTTCATTACTGTAATTTTTTTTAAACTGAATATTCAACAGATAAGTAGATAAAAAGAACGAAGTAAACTGAAAAAGTACTGAACGAACTGAAAAGTAGATCAAAGAACAAGGAAAGGTTACATAAGCCTTTCATCACATATTCAAACCCTGAATTTTTTACTTTTTTTTATTATTTGTATTTCTTCATTACTGTAATTTTTTTTTATACTGAATATTCAACAGCTAGCAAGATGAAAAGTAGATCAAAGAACAAGGAAAGATTACATAAGCCTTTCATCACATATTCAAACACAGAATATTTTACTTTTTTTATTATTTGTATTTCTTCGTTACTGTAATTTTTTTTTAAACTGAATATTCAACAGCTAGCAAGATGAAAAGTAGATCAAAGAATGAGGAAAGATAACCTAAGCCTTTCATCACATATTCAAACCCTAAATTTTTTACTTTTTTTTATTATTTGTATTTCTTCATTACTGTAATTTTTTTTTAAACTGAATATTCAACAGCTAGCAAGATGAAAAGTAGACCAAAGAACAAGGAAAGATTACATAAGCCTTTCATCACATATTCAAACACAGAATTTTTTTAATCTTTTTTTATTATTTGTATTTCTTCGTTACGGTAATTTTTTTTTTAAACTGAATATTCAACACCTAGCAAGATGAAAAGTAGATCAAAGAACGTGGAAAGATTACATAAGCCTTTCATCACATATTCAAACCCTGAATTTTTTACTTTTTTTTATTATTTGTATTTCTTCGTTACGGTAATTATTTTTTTTTAAACTGAATATTCAACAGCTAGCAAGATGAAAAGTAGACCAAAGAACGTGGAAAGATTACATAAGCCTTTCATCACATATTCAAACACAGAATTTTTTTATCTTTTTTTATTATTTGTATTTCTTCGTTAAGGTAATTTTTTTTTTTAAACTGAATATTCAACAGCTAGCAAGATGAAAAGTAGATCAAAGAACGTGGAAAGATTACATAAGCCTTTCATCACATATTCAAACACAGATTTTTTTTATCTTTTTTTTATTATTTGTATTTCTTCGTTACGGTAATTTTTTTTTTTTAAACTGAATATTCAACAGCTAGCAAGATGAAAAGTAGATCAAAGAATGAGGAAAGATTACATCAGCCTTTCATCCCATATTTAAACAACAATTCTTTACCTCACCAACGATAGATACTCCCGATTGACATAGTTAAATGCCATCAACACAGTTTCATCAGTTACATCAAGATAGTAGATAGATAGTAAGATGAGAAGCATATCTAAGCAAAGACAAGATAACATAAGCCTTTGATCACAATTTTTTTAATATCAGTAATGTTATGTTAGCTGGATTTTATCATAACATAACTGGTACATTATAACATCATAACATAACTGGTACATTATAACATCATAACATAACTGGTACATTATAACATCATAACATAACTGGTACATTATAACATCATAACATAACTGGTACATTATAACATCATAACATAACTGGTACATTATAACATCATAACATAACTGGTACACTATAACATCATAACATAACTGGTACATTATAACATCATAACATAACTGGTACATTATAACATCATAACATAACTGGTACATTATAACATCATAACATAACTGGTACATTATAACATCATAACATAACTGGTACATTATAACATCATAACATAACTGGTACATTATAACATCATAACATAACTGTACATTATAACATCATAACATAACTAGTACACTAACATCAAACCCAGAATTCTTTCCCTCATGAACGATAGATAGTCCCGACAGACAGTTTTCTTACATAGATAGCAAGATAAAACCTAGATCTAAGCACGAGACAAGATTGTATAAGGCATTGATCACACATATAAACCAACAATTCTTTACCTCACAAACGATAGATACTCCCGATTGACAAGTTTAACACGACCAACACAGTTTTCTTACCCAGACAGCAGGATGAGAAGCAGATCAAAGACTGAGACAAGATAATATAAGCCTTTGATCACAACACTTAAAACCATAATTTACCTCATGCACGACGACAGATTCTCCCGGCAAGTCAACGCGAACACACACTTTTCTTACATAGATAGCAGGATAAAAAATAGATCTAAGACAGTGAGAAGAGATAACATAAACATAAGCCTTCCATCACACATATAAACCCAGAATTCTTTACCTCATGAATGATAGATACTCCCGATTGACACAGTTAAACACGACCGGCACAGTTTTCTTACATAGATAGTAAGATGAAAAGTAGATCAACGAATAAGAAAAGATTACATAAGGCTTTCATCACACACTTAAACCCACAATTTACCTCATGAACGACGACAGATTCTCCCGGCAAGTCAACGCGAACACACACTTTTCTTACATAGATAGCAGGATAAAATATAGATCTAAGACAGTGAGAAGAGATAACATAAACATAAGCCTTTCATCACACATATATAAACACAGAATTCTTTACCTCATGAACAATAGACACTCCCGACCGACAGTTTTCTTATATAGATAGTACGATGAAAAATAGATGAAATACAGTGAGAAGAGATAAGAAAAGCCTTTGATCACATTTACACCCACAATTACCCCATTTAAACCCACAATTACCCCATTTAAACCCACAATTACCCCATTTACACCCACAATTACCCCATATACACCCACAATTACCCCATATACACCCACAATTACCCCATATACACCCACAATTACCCCATTTACACCCAATTACCCCATATACACCCACAATTACCACACTTAAACCCACAATTACCCCATTTAAACCCACAATTACCCCATTTACACCCACAATTACCCCATATACACCCACAATTACCCCATATACACCCACAATTACCCCATATACACCCACAATTACCACACTTAAACCCACAATTACCCCATTTAAACCCACAATTATCACATTTACACCCACAATTACCCCATTTACACCCACAATTACCACACTTAAACCCACAATTACCCCATTTACACCCACAATTACCACACTTAAACCCACAATTACCCCATTTAAACCCACAATTATCACATTTACACCCACAATTACCACACTTAAACCCACAATTACCCCATTTAAACCCACAATTATCACATTTACACCCACAATTACCACACTTAAACCCACAATTACCCCATTTAAACCCACAATTATCACATTTACACCCACAATTACCCCATTTACACCCACAATTACCACACTTAAACCCACAATTACCCCATTTAAACCCACAATTACCCCATTTACACCCACAAGTACCCCATTTAAACCCACAATTACCCCATTTAAACCCACAATTACCCCATTTACACCATTTAAACCCACAATTACCCCATTTAAACCCACAATTACCCCATATACACCCACAATTACCCCATATACACCCACAATTACCCCATATACACCCACAATTACCACACTTAAACCCACAATTACCCCATTTACACCCACAATTACCCCATTTACACCCACAATTACCCCATTTACACCCACAATTACCCCATTTACACCCACAATTACCCCATTTACACCCACAATGACCCCATTTAAACCCACAATTACCACACTTAAACCCACAATTACCCCATTTAAACCCACAATTATCACATTTACACCCACAATTACCCCATTTAAACCCACAATTACCACACTTAAACCCACAATTACCCCATTTAAACCCACAATTATCACATTTAAACCCACAATTCTTTACCTCATGAACAATTCTCCCGGCAAGTCAGCGCGAACAACACTCTTTTCTCAAGGTCGCCACAACACACCCACAAAACAGACAGTCACTCCCTCGTCCCTCCTTAGTAAAACCACCGATAAATCCCCCGGTAGACACACAGTCACTCCCTCCTCCTCCAGTAGACCCAAGGGCAAGACTATGAGTTACCTGAAGACATATTCCTGCATCTTAATCTCTGAGCTTGGAAGTAACGATTAAACTCTTATCAGGCCACTTAAAACCTCGAGTACCCACAAGATTCTGATAAGAGGCTGACCTGCTGATTATCACAACAAGGTCATCACACGACACATAACTCATGACATCAATAAATACAGATCATCATCATTGTCTGTTTTCACCATTCATTGTCTCATTGTCTTCATTGTTCAACGGCAGATTTTTACATGGTGTTTTGTGAGGTTAGACGGTTGATGGTACGCTTCCAATAATTACACGCATAAACACACCAATAGATACACCACACACTTTGCGGTATTGTTGTTTAATATATCTCCTAGGTTTCCTCTGCTAGCCTATCTTATTAACTATATACAGCCAAATTCCCAACATCCGACCTCCAAACATCCGACTTGTCCAAACAACCGACTTTTTTCACCACCACATTGTGTCTTGCTTTGGCCATTTATTTTACTTCGTTTTTTTAGTTATTAGAAAAC
>JACEEZ010023357.1:65000-70000 GCA_016584305.1 Chionoecetes opilio
TTCTAAACAGGGTTGAGTCAAAAGCTTTTCGTCTCATCAACTCCCCTCCTCTGACTGACTGTCTTCAATCTTTAAATCACCGCCGCAATGTTGCTTCTCTTGCTCTCCTCTACCGTTATTTTCATGCTCACTGCTCTTCTGAACTTGCTAACTGCATGCCTCCCCCACTCCCGCGGCCTCGCTGCACAAGACTTTCTACTCATTCTCATCCCTATTCTGTCCATCTTCCTAATGCAAGAGTTAATCAGTATCTTTACTCTTTCATCCCTTTCACTGGTAAACTCTGGAACTCTCTTCCTGTTTCTATTTTTCCACTTTCCTATGACTTAAATCTTTTCAAAAGAAGAGTAACAAGACACCTCCCGAACTAAATTGGCTCACCCCTGTTTTTATTTTATTCTCTTACTGTCTTCTTTATAGGGACTGGCAACTGAGCGGGCTTTGTGTTACCCATTTTTGTTGTGCTCTTGGCCAGTTCCTTGTGATGTGAAAAAACAACAACAACAACAACAACAACAACAACAACAACTATGGGGTAAATGAATGACTAATGTCATGCTCGCGGATTTACGATACTCACGGGTGTCTCTGTTCCCTAACCCCCGCGAGCATGAAGGGTTTATTGTATAGGTCAGGCCGCGCCATATGCTTAATTACCCTTTAGATCAAGCCTTGCTAGGGGTGTCCTGACTGCGGTCCCAAGGTTGCGCCGCACACATGCTAATTACCCCTAAATGTTAGGCCGCGCCATATGCTTAATTACCCTTCTGATCACGGCTTGCTAGGGGTGACCTCGCTGGGGTCAACCAAATCCCCCTTTGTCCAGCCTGGGAGTGGTAGGGCGTGCATTTTGAGCTTGATCATTTTACTCACCCCAGTTTGAATCATTTGAATCATATCATTGGATTTTCGATCTCGTATATTGAAAATAGACCCTAATTTACACATCTCGTATCATCGGATTCTCGTATATCGAATGCTCGTATAACGGGACCTCCCTGTATATATATGTGTTCATTGCGTAGTGCGAGCCGAGATGTAGAAAGAAGCCTCAAGAATGAATCAGCTTGTTCCATTGTATGTTAATATAGGAGCAGTGTTTATAAGGCATGATGACACGGCACAATCATTCCTCAATGGTGTGTCTGTGATGAAATGACAAGGCAGGAGTTATAGACACATTCCATCTCTTCATCTGTGTGTGTGTGTGTGTGTGTGTGTGTATTCATCTAGTTGTATTTTACAGGGCCTGAGCAACGCTCGTATGGCCCCGTCTCCATATCAACATTTTTTATCATTCATCCTTAGTGCTTAGTTTTGGCCGAAGCCACCACCCCGGGAGGCGGGTCACAAACCCCCGGCTAACACCCGGTACCCATTCACTGCTGGGTGGACAGGGGCTTGGGTTTTAATGAAACAGCCCATCTGTTTCCGCTCCGCCCGGGGATCGAACCCGGGACCTCTTGGTTGTGAACCGAGCGTGCTTCCCCTACACTACGGAGTACCCCCTACTGTGTGTAGGCCTGAGTACTATGGAGTATGCCTGTGTGTGTGTGTGTGTGTGTGTGTGTGTGTGTGTGTGTGTGTGTGTGTGTGTGTGTGTTCATAGGTATACTGTAATACCCATATAGCAGCTTATGTTTCGGATGACTTAAACCCATATTTCACCCTATGTATCTGATAACATATTATAAACCCATATTTCACCCTATATTTGTGATAACATATTATAAACCCATATTTCACCCTATATTTGTGATGACATATTATAAACCCAAGTTTCACCCCATATTTCCCTTATAACTTCAATCTAAACACTTATTTCACCCTATATTTGCTGATAACTTCAATTATAAACCCATATTTCACCCTATATTTCTGATGACTCCAATTATAAACCCATATTTCACCCTATATTTCTGATGACTCCAATTATAAACCCATATTTCACCCTATATTTCCTGATAACTTCAATTATAAACCCATATTTCACCCTATATTTCCTGATAACTTCAATTATAAACCCATATTTCACCCTATATTTCCTGATAACTTCAATTATAAACCCATATTTTACCCTATATTTCCTGATAACTTCAATCTAAACCCATATTTCACCCTATATTTCCTGATAACTTCAATTATAAACCCATATTTCACCCTATATTTCCTGATAACTTCAATCTAAACCCATATTTCACCCTATATTTCCTGATAACTTCAATCTAAACCCATATTTCACCCTATATTTCCTGATAACTTCAATTATAAACCCATATTTCACCCTATATTTCCTGATAACTTCAATTATAAACCCATATTTCACCCTATATTTCTAATGACTTATGACTAATGACTAATGGTTATAATGGACGAGAACTTCGCGGTCGCTACCAACCTTATTACTCACGTTTTCTTACCCCTTACATAGCCTTGAATATTGCAAGGGAACCCGTAAATTGATGTAAAAAGCCTAAGAAAAAATAATAAAATAAGATAAGTGAAGCCAGAAATACCCAGTTTTTACCTATTTATCGTGCATATATTGCCTTTGTCAATGGGTAATATCATGCAATACAGCCCCATACCCTTTCTTACCCCTTACATAGCCTTGAATATTGCACGGGGAGACGTAAATTGAGATATAACTATAAGAATAAGGATAAATTTCCAATATGGCCGCTGTGACGTCATCAAGGACTGGATCAGAGCTTCTCTTGATCTTGACATCCAACTCGAGACTACAACTATTCCCTTCATTAATCAAAAACATCAAATAATTAACCAAGATTAACCAATCAACACGGATAAAGTAAAATAATGATAAATAGGACTCAATAAGCCTAAAAAGCCAATGAAATAACGAAGAATTAATGAAATATCGTATTTTAAAAGATGGCCGAAAAAAACTCAAATTCCACCACAACAAAAATCAACTTTTTGACGAAGCACGTATAATTCGTGAAAAAATATGAGCTAATAGTATATGATGTGTGTATCTTATAAACAGTAACAGATCCTCGTTTAGTGTTGAAACCAAGGTGCTAAACATGTTATGCTTTTTCGATAATTTGACCCCTTATACATCTGAGTCAGATGTATTCGTTCAGTAAACGCGTGAAAAACATGTTCCATAAACCACAAACACACTGCGCCTGTAGGCACAGCTAATCACACACAAATAACCTCACCGTTCATTTAGAAGGAAGAATAAGATAGACGTGAAAGTGTAAACAAATTCCCTCTAAAACAAAGAAACAAAATACAGCTACCAGGCGCGTGATTAATGCATAAAACGATGCGGAAATATTGAAATATATTAAAACACACAAAAATCATCCTATATTTACTGTAAAAAAAAGAATTATCAATAAAATAGCGATAATTTCTACGGTATTACTAACTGATTGAGTCATATTTTTTTTACGAAGGCCTTAAACTCGGAGAATTTTTATGGTAAATAATAAAAAGAAACTGGGGTTTTGAATAAATCTATGCAATCCTGTATCGGTGCACGAATAAAAAAGTTATTATTCGTTTTGAAATGGGTAATTGGCACCTCGTATTCTTGGCGGCAAGCCCAGAGCCAATCAGAGGCCTCGCTACATTGACAGCCAATCAGAGGCTTGGCTACATCTCTCAGCCAATCAACGTTCAGCACCAGCTGGGCCGCCATGTTTGTTGTTTACCCAAGATATATTGAATTATTTAATGGGAAATAAGGTGAAATTTACCCTTAAATACCTTATTTATGGCATATTAGTGATACTAAGAGTATTCTTAGTGATAAATATAGGCGGGACGATGATAGATTGCCGCCATATTAGCCTTTCAGCGTAATATTCTCCCTGAAATATATGACATAGTTTGATGCCGGTAAATGGAATATTTTTACGAGTTTTCGCTAAGTGTCTCCCGCTGAGTACTACAGAGATGTACCCAGGGTATACCTCGATAGGTCAGGTCAGAAAAGTAATTCGCTCGAATCGTCCTCCGCTCGAAAGGTAATTCGCTCGAAAAGTCGTGTATTCCTTCTATGACTTCATATCACTTTCCCACAACCACATTAACAACACAACACCTACCTTTCAGCCCCTGCAGACTACCATCACACACTCCAACGGCCTCCTCGTCCTTGTAAACCCCTAACACACTAACAGGTGGCAGTAACAGGCAACAGGTGGAAGGCACAGCCAAGGGTATTATCACTATTATCACTATTATCTACAGGGTATTGTGTCTCCCTCGTGCCCTTTGTAACACGATGATGCCATTGGGAGCCCCGCGGTGGTGCCCTTTGCCGCTAACACCTCACACTGCGGTACACTCGCTCCTCGCTACGCCTGACACCTCACTCGTGGTTTTGTTGACACTTTTTGGTCTGGGTCTGAGTCTGGGAGGCTTGTATATATAAAAACTATGCCATTCTCTATGATTTTTAATAGTATTTTAAGGGTATCTAAAGTATACTACTACTACTATCTACTACTACCATAACAACTACTACCTAATACCAGTGGCGGATTTAGGCCGAGTAGGCCATGGTGGTAGGGCCCCGCACCCGCAAAGGCCCTACCACAGAGTTATACACTGTATAACTCTATATCTGTGTATAACTACTCTGTGGGCCCTACACACCAGAGGAAAAAATATGTTTTCAATGAAAATCTGAATGCTGGACCTTTCTTATTTGCTCGAACACTGTTACATTGCATGTACCATAATATGCCACAAATTAATACCAACACAATGTAAAATATGGGTTGGAAAAATTTCAGTTAAACTAATATGAAAGACCTCTGAACCACATTTCATTCAGGGCCCCGCACTCCCACCCGCACGCCATAAATCCCCCCTGCCTAATACTACTACAACAACAACAACAACAACAACAACAACAACAACGACTACTACTACTACTATCTACTACTTCAACAATAATTAACATATACTACTACTACTAGACTAGCTATACTACTCTAGCTAGCTACTACCTACAA
>JACEEZ010023357.1:72500-87500 GCA_016584305.1 Chionoecetes opilio
AGGAGGAGGAGGAGGAGGAGGAGGAGGAGGAGGAGGAGGAGGAGGAGGAAGAGGAGGAGGAGAGAGGGAGGATAGGAAGTTGAGGAATAAAAAAAATTGAAAAGTAAACAGAGAGAGAGAGAGAGAGAGAGAGAGAGAGAGAGAGAGAGAGAGAGAGAGAGAGAGAGAGAGAGAGAGACAGAGAGAGAGAGAGAGAGAGAGTCATGTAAGGTCTTGTCTCCCCTATCAGAAAGAGACCAGCGTGACCCAATCTTCCTCCTCCTCCTCCTCCTCCTCCTCCTCCTCTTCTTCTTCCTCCTCCTCCTCCTCCTTCAGAACGCAACCCTTTCTCTCCACTTCTCTCTCCGCCTCGATCCAGAAGGGTAAGTCTCTCTCTGTCTGTCTGTCTCTCTCTCTCTCTCTCTCTCTCTCTCTCTCTCTCTCTCTCTCTCTCTCTCTCTCTCTCTCTCTCACACACACACACACACACACACAAGCACACAAAAGGAAGGGGGTGCCAATGTTTAAGTGCTTACAGTAGTGTCTCGTGTTACAGTGCCAACTAAATTAACTAAAACTAACTATACTAAACTTAAACTAAACTAAAAATATATAAAAACAGTGCCAACTAGAATAAAAACAAATAAAAACAGTGCCAACTAAAATAAAAACAAAAATAAAAGTGCCAACTAGAATAAAAACAAAAATAAAAACCGTGCCAACTAAAATAAAACCAAAATAAAACAGTGCCAACTAGAATAAAAACAAAATAAAAACCGTGCCAACTAAAATAAAGCAAAAATAAAAATAAAAACAGTGCCAACTAGAATAAAACTAAAATAAAATCAGTACCAAATAAAATAGACAAAAATAAAAACAGCCAAATAAAATAAAAACAAATAAAAACAATGCCAACTAAAATAAAAACAAATAAAAACAGTGCCAACTAAAATAAAAATATAATAAAAACAGTGCCAACTAAAATAAAAATATAATAAAAACAGTGCCAACTAAAATAAAAATATAATAAAAACAGTGCCAACTAAAATAAATATAATAAAAACAGTGCCAACTAAAATAAAAAATAATAAAAACAGTGCCAACTAAAATAAATATAATAAAAAAACAGTGCCAACTAAAATAAAAATATAATAAAAACAGTGCCAACTAAAATAAATATAATAAAAACAGTGCCAACTAAAATAAAAACAAATAAAAAGTGCCAACTAAAATAAAAATATAATAAAAACAGTGCCAATTAAAATAAAAATATAATAAAAACAGTGCCAACTAAAATAAAAATATAATAAAAACAGTGCCAACTAAAATAAAAACAAATAAAAACAGTGCCAACTAAAATAAAAATATAATAAAAACAGTGCCAACTAAAATAAAAATATAATAAAAACAGTGCCAACTAAAATAAAAATATAATAAAAACAGTGCCAACAAAAATAAAAATATAATAAAAACAGTGCCAACTAAAATAAATATAATAAAAACAGTGCCAACTAAAATAAAAATATAATAAAAACAGTGCCAACTAAAATAAAAATATAATAAAAACAGTGCCAACTAAAATTAAAATATAATAAAAACAGTGCCAACTGAAATAAAAATATAATAAAAACAGTGCCAACTAAAATAAAAATATAATAAAAACAGTGCCAACTAAAATTAAAACAAATAAAAACAGTGCCAACTAAAATAAAAATATAATAAAAACAGTGCCAACTAAAATAAAAATATAATAAAAACAGTTCCAACTCAAATAAAAATATAATAAAAACAGTGCCAACTAAAATAAAAATATAATAAAAACAGTGCCAACTAAAATAAAAATATAATAAAAACAGTGCCAACTAAAATAAAAATATAATAAAAACAGTGCCAACTAAAATAAAAACAAATAAAAACAGTGCCAACTAAAATAAAAACAAATAAAAACAGTGCCAACTAAAATAAAAACAAATAAAAACAGTGCCAACTAAAATAAAAACAAATAAAAACAGTGCCAACTAAAATAAAAATCAAATAAAAACAGTGCCAACTAAAATAAAAATATAATAAAAACAGTGCCAACTAAAATAAAAATATAATAAAAACAGTGCCAACTAAAATAAAAATATAATAAAAACAGTGCCAACTAAAATAAAAATATAATAAAAACAGTGCCAACTAAAATAAAAATATAATAAAAACAGTGCCAACTAAAATAAAAATATAATAAAAACAGTGCCAAATAAAATAAAAACAAATAAAAACAGTGCCAACTAAAATAAAAATTAATAAAAACAGTGCCAACAAAATAAAAATATAATAAAAACAGTGCCAACTAAATAAAAAATATAATAAAAACAGTGCCAACTAAAATAAAAAATATAATAAAAACAGTGCCAACTAAAATAAAAATATAATAAAAACAGTGCCAACTAAAATAAAAAATATAATAAAAACAGTGCCAACTAAAATAAAAATAATAAAAACAGTGCCAACTAGAATAAAAATAAAATAAAAACAGTGCCAACTAAAATAAAAATATAATAAAAACAGTGCCAACTAAAATAAAAATATAATAAAAACAGTGCCAACTAAAATAAAAACAAATAAAAACAGTGCCAACTAAAATAAAAATATAATAAAAACAGTGCCAACTAAAATAAAAATATAATAAAAACAGTGCCAACTAAAATAAAAATATAATAAAAACAGTGCCAACATAAAATAAAAATATAATAAAAACAGTGCCAACTAAAATAAATATAATAAAAACAGTGCCAACTAAAATAAAAATATAATAAAAACAGTGCCAACTAAAATAAAAATATAATAAAAACAGTGCCAACTAAAATAAAAATATAATAAAAACAGTGCCAACTAAAATAAAAATATAATAAAAACAGTGCCAACTAAAATTAAAACAAATAAAAACAGTGCCAACTAAAATAAAAATATAATAAAAACAGTGCCAACTAAAATAAAAATATAATAAAAACAGTGCCAACTAAAATAAAAATATAATAAAAACAGTGCCAACTAAAATAAAAACAAATAAAAACAGTGCCAACTAAAATAAAAACAAATAAAAACAGTGCCAACTAAAATAAAAACAAATAAAAACAGTGCCAACTAAAATAAAAACAAATAAAAACAGTGCCAACTAAAATAAAAACAAATAAAAACAGTGCCAACTAAAATAAAAACAAATAAAAACAGTGCCAACTAAAATAAAAACAAATAAAAACAGTGCCAACTAAAATAAAAACAAATAAAAACAGTGCCAACTAAAAAAAACAAAAAAACCAGTGCCAACTAAAATAAAAAGCAAATAAAAACAGTGCCAACCAAAATAAAAATATAATAAAAACAGTGCCAACCAAAATAAAAATATAATAAAAACAGTGCCAACTAAAATAAAAAAAAATAAAAAACAGTGCCAACTAAAAAAAAACAAAAAAAAAACAGTGCCAACTAAAATAAAAACAGTGCCAACTAAAATAAAAACAAATAAAAACAGTGCCAACTAAAATAAAAAAATAAAAAACAGTGCCAACAAAAATAAAATAAATAAAATAAAAACAGTGCCAACTAAAATAAAAACAAATAAAAACAGTGCCAACTAAATATAAAACAAATAAAAACAGTGCCAACTAAAATAAAAACAAATAAAAACAGTGCCAACTAAATAAAAACAAATAAAAACAGTGCCAACTAAAATAAAAACAAATAAAAACAGTGCCAACTAAAATAAAAAACAGTGCCAACTAAAATAAAAACAAATAAAAAACAATGCCAACTAAAATAATAAAATATAATAAAAACAGTGCCAACTAAAATAAAAATATAATAAAAACAGTGCCAACTAAAATAAAAATATAATAAAAACAGTGCCAACTAAAATTAAAACAAATAAAAACAGTGCCAACTAAAATAAAAATATAATAAAAACAGTGCCAACTAAAATAAAAATAATAAAAAACAGTGCCAACTAAAATAAAAATATAATAAAAACAGTGCTAACTAAAATAAATATAATAAAAACAGTGCCAACTAAAATAAAAATATAATAAAAAACAGTGCCAACTAAAATAAAAATATAATAAAAACAGTGCCAACTAAAATAAAAATATAATAAAAACAGTGCCAACTAAAAAAAAAACAAAATAAAAACAGTGCCAACTAAAATAAAAACAAATAAAAACAGTGCCAACTAAAATAAAAACAAATAAAAACAGTGCCAACTAAAATAAAAAACAAATAAAAACAGTGCCAACTAAAATAAAAATAAATAAAAACAGTGCCAACTAAAATAAAAACAAATAAAAACAGTGCCAACTAAAATAAAAACAAATAAAAACAGTGCCAACTAAAATAAAAAAAAACAAATAAAAAACAGTGCCAACTAAAAAAAAACAAAAAAAACCAGTGCCAACTAAAATAAAAAGCAAATAAAAACAGTGCCAACTAAAATAAAAAGAAAATAAAAACAGTGCCAACTAAAATAAAAAGCAAATAAAAACAGTGCCAACTAAAATAAAAAACAGTGCCAACTGAAAAAAAAAAAAAAAAACAGTGCCAACTAAAATAAAAACAAATAAAAACAGTGCCAACTAAAATAAAAACAGTGCCAACTAAAATAAAAACAAATAAAAACAGTGCCAACTAAAATAAAAAAATAAAAACAGTGCCAACAAAAATAAAAATAAAATAAAAACAGTGCCAACTAAAATAAAAACAAATAAAAACAGTGCCAACTAAAATAAAAAATATAATAAAAACAGTGCCAACTAAAATAAAAAACAAATAAAAACAGTGCCAACTAAAATAAAAACAAATAAAAACAGTGCCAACTAAAATAAAAACAAATAAAAACAGTGCCAACTAAAATAAAAACAGTGCCAACTAAAATAAAAACAAATAAAAACAATGCCAACTAAAATAAAAATATAATAAAAACAGAGCCAACTAAAATAAAAATATAATAAAAACAGTGCCAACTAAAATAAAAATATAATAAAAACAGTGCCAACTAAAATTAAAACAAATAAAAACAGTGCCAACTAAAATAAAAAATATAATAAAAACAGTGCCAACTAAAATAAAAATATAATAAAAACTGCCAACTAAAATAAAAATATAATAAAAACAGTGCCAACTAAAATAAAAATATAATAAAAACAGTGCTAACTAAAATAAATATAATAAAAACAGTGCCAACTAAAATAAAAATATAATAAAAACAGTGCCAACTAAAATAAAAATATAATAAAAACAGTGCCAACTAAAATAAAAACAAATAAAAAACAGTGCCAACTAAAATAAAAACAAATAAAAAACAGTGCCAACTAAAATAAAAACAAATAAAAACAGTGCCAACTAAAATAAAAACAAATAAAAACAGTGCCAACTAAAATAAAAACAAATAAAAACAGTGCCAACTAAAATAAAAACAAATAAAAACAGTGCCAACTAAAATAAAAACAAATAAAAACAGTGCCAACTAAAAAAAAAACAAAAAAAACCAGTGCCAACTAAAATAAAAAGCAAATAAAAAACAGTGCCAACTAAAATAAAAAGAAATAAAAACAGTGCCAACTAAAATAAAAAGCAAATAAAAACAGTGCCAACTAAAATAAAAAAATAAAAAAACAGTGCCAACTAAAAAAAACAACAAAAAAAAACAGTGCCAACTAAAATAAAAACAAATAAAAACAGTGCCAACTAAAATAAAAACAGTGCCAACTAAAATAAAAACAAATAAAAACAGTGCCAACTAAAATAAAAAAAATAAAAACAGTGCCAACAAAAATAAAAATAAAATAAAAACAGTGCCAACTAAAAAAAAACAAATAAAAACAGTGCCAACTAAAATAAAAACAAATAAAAACAGTGCCAACTAAAATAAAAACATATAAAAACAGTGCCAACTAAAATAAAAACAAATAAAACAGTGCCAACTAAAATAAAAACAAATAAAAACAGTGCCAACTAAAATAAAACAAATAAAAACAGTGCCAACTAAAAAAAAACAAATAAAAACAGTGCCAACTAAAATAAAAAAATAAAAACAGTGCCAACAAAAATAAAAATAAAATAAAAACAGTGCCAACTAAAAAAAACCAGTGCCAACAAAAATAAAAACAAATAAAAACAGTGCCAACTAAAATAAAAACAAATAAAAACAGTGCCAACTAAAATAAATAGAAATAAAAACAGTGCCAACTAAAATAAAAACAAATAAAAACAGTGCCAACTAAAATAAAAATAAAATAAAAACAAATAAAAACAGTGCCAACTAAAATAAAAACAAATAGAAACAGTGCCAACAAAAATAAAAACAAATAAAAACAGTGCCAACAAAAATAAAAACAAATAAAAACAGTGCCAACTAAAATAAAAATAAAATAAAAACAGTGCCAACTAAAATAAAAACAAATAAAAACAGTGCCAAATTAAATAAAAACAAATAAAAACAGTGCCAACTAAAATAAAAACAAATAAAAACAGTGCCAACTAAAATAAAAACAAATAAAAACAGTGCCAAATTAAATAAAAACAAATAAAAACAGTGCCAAATTAAATAAAAACAAATAAAAACAGTGCCAAATTAAATAAAAACAAATAAAAACAGTGCCAACTAAAATAAAAACAAATAAAAACAGTGCCAACTAAAATAAAAACAAATAAAAACAGTGCCAACTAAAATAAAAACAAATAAAAACAGTGCCAACTAAAATAAAAACAAATAAAAACAGTGCCAAATTAAATAAAAACAAATAAAAACAGTGCCAACTAAAATAAAAACAAATAAAAACAGTGCCAAATTAAATAAAAACAGTGCCAACTATAATAAAAACAAATAAAACAGTGCCAACAAAAACAAAACAAAAAATAAAAACAGTGCCAACTAAAATAAAAACAAATAAAAACAAATAAAACAGTGCCAACAAAAACAAAACAGTGCCAACTAAAAAAATAAAAAAATAAGAGTGCCAAAATAAGTGCCTTGTGTTAAAAGTACGAAAAAAAATAATAGTTGAAGAAAATATAGAAACCCATAATCGATAAAATGAAAGAAGAATATTGAATAAAAATTAAGGAAAAAATAGGTTAAAAAGTGTCGATCTTGAGAGAAAAAAATGGAAAAACATAAGAAAAAGAAAAAAATGTGATAAAAATTGGTGACCTAAATCAAGAAAAATATATGAAATTAGGATAAAAAATAAAATAAAATAATAATGATAATAATAAGAAAAGTGAAGTAAGGAAAAGAGAACATGTATAAAAAATAAAAAATAAATAGTTTTGTATATTTTCCAGCATGCAATTCCAACACACACACACACACACACACACACACACACACACACACACACACACACACACACACACACACACACACACACACACACACACACACACACACACACACACACACACACACACACACAGTATTTTCTCATATTCATTTTATTTCTTATATCTGATTTTTAGACAACCTAGAGAGAGAGAGAGAGGAGAGAGAGAGAGAGAGAGAGAGAGAGAGAGAGAGAGAGAGAGAGAGAGAGGAGAGAAGAGAAACAGAGACAGAGAGAGAGAGAGAGAGAGAGAGAGAGAAAAGAGAGAGAGAGAGAGAGAGAGAGAGAGAGAGAGAGAGAGAGAGAGAATGTCACCCTATGAAATGTGAATGAATGACCTTGAGTTAGGATGGCGTGATCTACTTTCTTTCTTTTTCTTTCTTTTCTATCTTTCTTTTCTTTCATCCAGGCCCTTTACCTATTAGAGAGAAAGAGAGAGAGAGAGAGAGAGAGGTAGTCCTATACGGTTCTCTCTCTCTCTCTCTCTCTCTCTCTCTCTCTCTCTCTCTCTCTCTCTCTCTCTCTCTCTCTCTCTCTCTCTTTTGGCAATGGTCTGTAATTTGTGTGGTATTGATTCCCCCTTCCCTGATACCCTGATTAGAGAGAGAGAGAGAGAGGAGAGAGAGAGAGAGGAGAGAGAGAGAGAGAGAGAGAGAGAAAAAAAAAAACACTACTAACTACTAAGTCTAATTCTTACACTAAGTGTAAGAATTAGATTACTGAAACACTATCGTAATGCTCTCTCTCTCTCTCTCTCTCTCTCTCTCTCTCTCTCTCTCTCTCTCTCTCTCTCTCTCTCTCTCAGATTTATTCATATTTCATAGTTGACCAAAACTTAACTCATTATTGGAGAGAGAGAGAGAGAGAGAGAGAGAGAGAGAGAGATAGAGAGAGAGATAGAGAGAGAGAGAGAGAGAAAAAAAAAACCACTACGACACTGTCTCGATATAATCTAATATCTAATCTCTCTCTCTCTCTCTCTCTCTCTCTCTCTCTCTCTCTCTCTCTTCTCTCTCTCTCTCTCTCTCTCTTTCTCACACACACACGCACGCACGTACACACCTGGCCAGCCTCCTGTCTCTTTCACACACACACACACACACACACACACACACACACATACACACACACACACACACACACAGCCTCCAATACAAAGTCGTGACGTCACACACTGCCTTGAACTGTTATTCTACCTTAAAAGAGTGATGACGCAATACCCTACTCGCCCTCTGATTAGCTGACAGATTGATGACGTCATGACTAAGTAGCCAATAGAAACACGTCAAAATATAAACAAAGATTTTATTAACAGGAATTTTTTATTGTTGTTTTTTGTTGATTTTTCCGTGGATTTAAAGTTTCTGCGCGCGCGAGGAGAGAGAGAGAGAGAGAGAGAGAGAGAGAGAGAGAGAGAGAGAGAGAGAGAGAGAGAGCTAAGGAATCAGGTTAGTCCAATTAGTGTCACTTACAGTCGCACCGAGTCACATGTGTGTGTGTGCATGGGTGTGTGTGTGTGTGTGTGTGTGTGTGTGTGTGAGTGTGTGTGTGTGTGTGTGTGTGTGTGTGTTCCTACCACGTGTCTGTACGTACATGCAGCTACTTTGCATTCCCTGGTGTGAGAGAGAGAGAGAGAGAGAGAGAGAGAGAGAGAGAGAGAGAGAGAGAGAGAGAGAGAGAGAGAGAGAGAGGAGAGAGAGAGAGGAAGAGAGAGAGAGAGAGAGAGAGCCTACCATTTAACTAGGTCAAAGAATACATACAAAGCCCATATTTTTCTACATAAGCCATTTCTGCACACACACACACACACACACACACACACACACACACACACACACACACACACACACACACACACATACTTCATAGGATCACTTCTATAGTATGATTGCCAAGTTTCCTGACCGAAACTTGGTGTAACCTCATACCACGATGACGAGGTCGAGTGTCCTTCCCTGAGCGGGATGTGCCCCTGGGACTCCCCAGGGGCTTGAGGACCGTCCATTACCCATTTATGAGAAGTGGCGGGTCGGGCACAAGCTGAGTGGTACTCCGTATTGTAGGGGTAGCACGCTCGGTTCACAACCGATAAGTCCCGGGTTCGATCCCCGGGCGGAGCGGAAACATATGGACTGTTTCCTTAAAACCCGAGCCCGTCCACCCAGCAGTGAATGGGTACCGGGTGTTAGCCGGGGTTTGTGACCTGCTCTCCGGGGTGATGGCTTCGGCCAAAACTAAGCACTAAGGATGAACGATAAAAATGTTGATATGGAGATGGGGCCATAAGAGCGTCGCTCTGGCCCTGTAAAATACAACTAGATGAATGAATACACACACACACACACACACACACACACACACACACACACACACACACACACACACACACACACACACACATGCTATGACCTCTTTTAAACACACAATTTCACTTTTATATTTATTTAACCAGTTCTATTAAAGCGACTGGGACTGAGAGTGCTGTGAAGTGTGGGGCAGGTGTATCCAGCTTCTTTCCTGTGAATACAGGAGTGAGGCAAGGGTGCGTGCTTGCCCCATCACTTTTCAACGCTTGTATGGACTGGGTATTGGACAAGGTTGTAGATCAAAGTGATTGTGGAGCATCCGTCGGCAACACCAAGATCACTGATCTTGTTTTTGCCGATGATGCAGTAATCTTTGCTGAGACGAATCAATGCCTTTGGTAATAAGTGTCTTCGCAGAATCATGGGGTATCTCTGGAATGATTATTTGTCAAATCAGCGATTGCACCGTGAGACTGAATCAAGGCCTATTACCTGCATAGTCCGTCAGAGCCAACTTCGGCTATATGGGCATGTAGCACGCTACCTTGAAACCGATCCTTCCCATCGGGTTGTATCTGTAAGAGACAATCCGGCGTGGAGGAGGCCAAGGGGGCGCCCACAAGGCTCGTGGCTGGGGTAAGTTGATGTTTCTTGTCGAGAGCTGCTTGGTATGGGAAAGGAGCCTGCATGGGAGCTCGCGCGTGGTGACCCCCGGGAGTGGCGTCGTAGGGTGGGCGAGGCGACGCGCCCCCCGGCGTATGCCCCTAATGATTGATTGATTAGAGCGAAAGGATATTTTTGGCAACTATATTCATTCACAAAGCCGTAATTAATGTCTAGTACTTCATTATTAATAGCGCCAAAAATATAATAAAATATCCCTTTACAGATGTTATAGTGTATTTTTAGCATCCATTTACATGCTAAAAAAGGGATAATTTTAAACATGTTCTATTAGAGTGAAAGGATATTTTTGGCATCTATTTCATTCACAAAGCAGTAATAAATATCTACTTCATTATTAACAGCGCCAAAAATATACTAAACTCTTTCGAACCAGATGTTCTAGTGTATTTTCAGCGTCCGTTTCCATACTAAAAAGGGATCATTTTAACATGTTCTACTAAAGGGAGAGATATTTTTAGCAACTGTATTCATTCACAAAGGTATAATTAATTATGTATCTACTGTATTACGATAGCGCTAGAAATATACTAAAATTATTATGCTAAGGGAGAAAAAAAACAACAACATCACTTCCCTTTTGTAGAGGAGGTTAAAATTATCCCTTTTTAGCATGGAAAGAGTTGCTAAGATTGGAACATCTGCTTAAGGAATATTTGAGTGTGTATATTTTTAGCGCTATTAATATAAAGATAGACATTTATTACACCTTTGTGAATGAAACCCGTTGCCAAAAATATCTCTTTGTCTTTAATAGAACAGATTAAATTGAACCTTTTAAATATGGAAAAGATTGAAAAATATAATATAACTAGCCGCAAAGCCGCCCTCCGAGTGGACTTTTTGGCTAGCTCCTGCGGAGGGCTAGTGGTGGGCCGAAGTGCACCAAAAGTGAGTCGGTGTTCATCTGGACTAATACCAAATCCTATGACAGAGTAGACTGGGAGGGAATGTGGGATGTATTGAAGGGTTAGAGAGAGTGTATGGAGTGGAGTATGTATGTATAACTAATAAGCTTTTACCTGTGATTATGAATACCTAACCTAACTGACCTTTACCTAACCTAACAGTAACCTAACCTAACCATTACCGTTGGCGAGTTTTCCCGATTTATGTAGGGACGAGCATTTCGGTAGACGAGAGTACCAGGTACCATGAGGCAAGGATGGGTAATGTCACCGTGGTTATGCAACTTGTTTATGGATGGAGTAATAAGATAAATCAAAGCAAAATCTAACCTAGCCATTACTGTCGGCGAGTTTTCCCGATTTGTGTAGGGATAAAAATATCGGTAGACGACAGTACCAGGTACCATGAGGCAAGGATGGGTAATGTCACCGTGGTTATGCAACTTGTTTATGGATGGAGTAATAAGATAAATCAAAGCAAAATCTAACCTAACCATTACCGTCGGCGAGTTTTCCCGATTTGTGTAGGGATAGAAATATCGGTAGACGACAGTACCATGCAGGTACCATGAGGCAAGGATGGGTAATGTCACGGTGGTTATGCAACTTGTTTATGGATGGAGTAATAAGATAAATCAAAGCAAAGGTTGGTGATGTTGGTATAGACTCAAGAGTATTCATTGGCTCGTCAAGTAACACTTAAACTATGATGTACCACTACTTATTATGAGGAAAGACAACAAAAGGAACATAATTAATAAGGTACTTTAATACTATCATAACCATGAATATGTACAACCTACAAAGAGAAGACTACGACGATGAAAAAATTTCGAGTTATTTTGGGCGAAATTGATATTCCAGGTGCTATATTTCCGTGCTCGCTGACAACATAGAGAAGACCTGAGGTGATGGTTGATGTGCAAAGGCTTCTAATACCAGGAAAACAGTCACAGTAGAGTCTCATTAAGAAGTAAGCAAGTGGTAGGGACACATTACGTACCTACCAGTTGCTTACCTTTTGACGAGGCTCTGCTATGACTCTGTTTTCTTGGTTTAGAAGCCTCTGCACATCAGCCATTACCTCAGGTCTTCTCTATAGTGTTGTCAGCGAGAACAGAGCACAATAATATAGCACCTGGGATATCAATTTCGCGCAAAATAACTCGAAATTCTTCCATCGCCGTAGTTTTCCCTTCGTAGGTCCACCCGCGGCGACCCCGCCTTATCCCCACAATCCACCGATGTAAACAAACCGTGACGTAGTTATGTCTGGGGCCCATTAAAAAAAAAATATATATATATATGTAAAAAAAAAGATAAATAAAAAAGAAAATAAATGTAAAAAAAAAGAGATAAATAAAAAAAGAAAAGAGATATATGTAAAAAAAAGAGATAAATAAAAAAGAAAAGAAATATGTAAAAAAAGATAAATAAAAAAGAAAAGAAATATATGTAAAAAAAAAAGATAAATAAAAAATAAATTAAATATATGTAAAAAAAAAGATATAAAATATTTAAAAAAAAAAAATGAAAAAGAAAAAGCTATATAAAAATACAGAAATAATGAATAAAAGGCTATAAATAAAATAAATATAAATACAATAAATGCTAAGAAAATAAGTAAAATAAAGGCTTTACATAAAATACAGTATTTATATAAATCAAACCAATAACAAACAAAATAGAGAACTGAAACAAAGGCTAAAAATAAATAAATCAAAAAGTTTACAGTTCGATATAAACAGCAAGATGAAAGAGTTAGAAACATGATTCAATACATACATACCAGCAGCTTTTTGTCCTTTGTGCGTCAGGAAAAGAAAAAAATCTGAAAAGGAAAAAATATAAAAGGTTAAAAATGGTAACGTTGGTTCAAGGTAAAAGGATAGAGAATTTTTTTTCTCTCTCTCTCTCTTACACACACACACACACACACACATACACACACACACACACCCACACACACACCCACACACACACACACACACATACACACACTCACATACACACACACACACACATACACACACACACACACACACACACACATACACACACACACACACACACACACTCACATACACATACACACACACACACACACACACATAACACACACACACACACACACACACACACACATACACACACACACCATACACACACACAACACACACACACATACACACACACACACACACACACACTACACACACACACACACACACACGGAAAAGTCCCATCCCTCACTATCACACACACACACACACACATACACACACACACACACACACACACACACACACACCACACACACACAACACACACACACCACACACACACACACACACACACACGGAAAAGTCCCTCATTCCCTCACTCATTCACACACACACACACACACCACACACACACACACACACACACACGTCACAGTGTTCGACATTTAGCCTTGTGACGCAGAGAGACAGAAAGACGTAAAGATGAGCAACCCTTGACGCAAAGACGCGATTGCAGTTGCCTTTGTGTGTGTGTGTGTGTGTGTGTTGTGTGTGTGTGTGTGTGTGTGTGTGTGTGTGTGTTAGTGTTGGGGGAAGCCAGCACCCCGGGAGGCGGGTCACAAACCCCCGGCTAACACCCGGTACCCATTCACTGCTGGGTGGACAGGAGCTCGCGTTTTAAGAAGACCGCCTGTCTGTCTTCGCTCCGCCCGGGGATTGAACCCGGGACTTCTCGGGTGTGAGCCGAGCGTGCTAACCACTTCACTACGGAGTCCCCTAAAATACACACGCACACACCCACCCACCCACCCACACCCACACACCTATAGGAAGTCACTATTGTTGCATTCCTATATAGTGACGTCACAGTTAAAGGTCATTTCATAATACCCAGTGGGCGCCGTGACGTCAACCGCCCGCCCATTAACACTTTCTCTGATGACGTCACTATATATGACGTCTTATTGGTGATCATTATCTGTACATACATACATACATACTTATACTGTACATACATACATGCATACTTATTGTTGCGTGTTATCTGTGACGTCATCAAGTGTTACACCAGATCGTAGCCTTGGCAGTTGACGTCACATACATACATACATGCATACATACATTTGTGGCCTTTTCGTTACTTTTTTTGCCTTTTTGTTACTTCTTTTTTTGTTGCCCTTTTTGCTACTACTTTTTTTTGCCCTTTTTGTTACTTTCTTTTTGCCCTTTCTGTTATTTTTTTTTTGTGCCCTTTTTTGTGCCCTTTTTGTTACTTCTTTTTTTTGTGCCCTTTTTGTTACTTCTTTTTTTTGCCCTTTTTGTTACTTCTTTTTTGTGCCCTTTTTGTTACTACTTTTTTGTGCCCTTTTTGTTACTTCTTTTTTGTGCCCTTTTTGTTACTTTTTTTGTTACCCTTTTTGTTACTTCTTTTTTTGTGCCCTTTTTGTTACTTCTTTTTTTTTGCCCTTATTGTTACTTCTTTTTTGTGCCCTTTTTGTTACTTTTTTTTTTTTACCCTTTTTGTTACTTCTTTTTTGTGCCCTTATTGTTACTTCTTTTTTGTGCCCTTTTTTATTCTTTTTGTTACTTTTTTTGTGCCCTTTTTGTTACTTCTTTTTTGTGCCCTTTTTGTTACTTCTTTTTTTGTGCCCTTTTTGTTACTTTTTTTTTTACCCTTTTTGTTACTTCTTTTTTTGCCCTTTTTGTTACTTTTTTTTTTGTGCCCTTTTTGTTACTTCTTTTTTTTGTGCCCTTTTTGTTA
>JACEEZ010023357.1:95000-97500 GCA_016584305.1 Chionoecetes opilio
CTCCTCCCTCTCTTCAGTCTTCTCCTCGCATGGATCCCCGTGTGGTGTGGCCTGACCCCCTGGATGCTATTTGGGGTGCCATGGCCTCTCTCGCCGTTTGTGATAACTACCTTTACAGGCAGTCTCATTGCGTCAATCTCCTCTCTTCGGTTATCCGACTCCCTACCTCATCTCTCCTCTGTCGTCTTCTCCTCTCTTCTCGTTCTCACTCTCACCTCTCTCTCCTTCTCATCCTCCTCTCTCTCCTCGTCTCTCTCTCCCCTCCCCCCTCGCTTCCTCCCCCTCCCTCTGACTCCCTCCTTACCTTTCTCCCTATTCATTCTCCCCCTTTCCTCTCTTTTTTCTTTTTCTCTCTCTTCTCTCTTCCTCCCACTCTCTCTCTCTCTCTTTTCTGTCCCCTGTAAGATGGTCAATCTCTTAATTTTTTTTTTTTTCTTCGCTCTCTCTCTCTTCATCTTGGTAACCTGAAGTCCTCGTATTTTTTTTTTTTTGGAAGAGTCTTAAATTTGAGCGGGGAAAAATCCGAGAGCTGGGGGGGGGGGGGGGGGGGGGGGGGGGGGGGGGGGGGGGGGGGGGGGGGGTGGGGGGGGGGAAGAAAGGAGCTTACTAGAGAAAAAAAAGTAAGGGGGAAAGCACATAGCTTTACCAACCTTGCCATAAATTTCAACATCTTAATCCTTCCTTATCATCATCATCATCATTATCTATTTTTCTGCCTCCGTCCGCAATTCTTATCCATTAAGTATTACAATCTACCAACCCACATATATATTCTTCTTACAGTACTTCTTTTATAAAAATTGAACGGCGTCTCTAAACGATTTTTTCCCTCCCAATTCTTATCATAATAGTATCTTATATTATTTATAATTTCATGACCTATATTCTATTTTTTTTTATAATTATGGTCAGGTTTAAATGAAAATGCAACTAAAATAAAGGAACACTACGAAGATTAGCCCAATGTACCGCCTCCTCCTTCTAATTTTATTCTACGGGGCAGCTGATTGGTGCAATATCCTTCCTCGTAACAATCACTTGACCAATCACAGCGAGAGTATCCGTTCACTACTTAGCTAAACTTAAACAGTCACGCGCGTGACCTACAAGACAGAGGGAGAGAAACAATACTGTCAGCGGGGGGGTTCGAAATCAACACGAGCTACAAGGGGATTTTTTGATTTTGTCACCCTTTGTGTATGACGATTTCTCTGTTCCGAGTGTTCACGGCCGCTGTTAAGTAGTGAGGGTTTTGTGATTGGTAGTGATGATACGAGGAATGCATCAATCAGCTGCCCCGTAGCATAGAAGGGGAGGCAGGGGGCGTGGCTTCCTTAGTGCATTTTGACCTTAATAAAAAAAATTGACTATACACACAAACATATATATTCATCTATTGTACACTGTATTACTTTTCTTGAACCTATTTTAATCTGCTTTAACCTATTTTTTTTCAAAAACCCAACTTTCTTATCAAATTAATATTAAATAAACCCTACACACGGAGAGAAAGACAAGGATTAGGTCATTAATTTTACTAGTATTACTTGCATTGGGCCCTATTTTCACCTATTTTAAACCTTTATATTAATTTTTAATATTAATTGGCTAATTAAACTAACAAACCTATTTTTTTTTCAACCCCAAATTTTTTTTTATCATTATATTAACACTACACACAAAAACTAACGAATGGTGATCATATTTTACTGTATTATACTTTCATAGACCTTCTTTTCAACATCACCTATTTTACTTTATTATTATTGCTTTTAAAAAATAAATTAAAAAAAAACCTATTTTTTTTTTTTTTTTTTTCAACCCAAATTTTTATCATTAATATTAACACCTACACACAAACATAGCTATTCATTTACTGTATTACTTTCATAGACCTATTTTCACCTATTTTACTTTATATTTTACTTCCTTTTATAATTATCATTACTATCATTAATATTAACACCTACACACAAACATATCTATTCACTTAACTGTATTACTTTCATTGACCTATTTTCACCTATTTTACTTTATATTACTTCCTATTATAAATTTTCATTTCTATCAAATTTTTATTAACACTACAACAAACATATCTATTCATTATCTCTTTCATTAAACCCATTTTCCCCCTATCTTTTCTTTAAATTCTTATCATTAAATATAATTTTCAACACCTACAAATAAACATATTTTTAATATTACTGTATTTTTTCTCCTTTCACCTACTTTTTCCAAATCTACAATACAAATTTCAACACCTAAAAAACTAGGTTTTTTTTTTTCTTTCCTTGTTACCTTTAAACACCTATTTATTTTTTTCCTATTTACCTTTTTCTTCCCTTTTCCCAGCTATATATTTTCACCATTATTTTTCTTTTTCTACTATATTATTTTCACCTTTTTCTTCTTTCCTATATTTATTTTTCACTATTTTCTTCTTTTCTAGTTATATATTTTCACCTATTTTCTTCTTTTTTAGCTGTATATTTTCACC
>JACEEZ010023357.1:102500-107500 GCA_016584305.1 Chionoecetes opilio
CTGGGAGTGACCGAAGGGGGGGTTAAGGGGGTCGGGGGTGCCATAGAGTGACTCAGGCCTTAAGGAAGAAGTGGTGGTGGTGGTGGTGAGATATGAGTCATCTTAGGAGGAATTACCTACTGATGTGTGTGTGTGTGAGAGAGAGAGAGAGAGAGAGAGAGAGAGAGAGAGAGAGAGAGAGAGAGAGAGAGAGAGAGAGAGAGAGAGAGAGAGGGGGGGGGCATACTCAGCCTGGCATAGTATTGATTTCTATTACTAAGAAAGATGAGACATTTAATTTTCCTCAAATCAGTGATGAGAAACGACACTTGTTTTCTTGTTGTTACTGCTATTTAAACTACTACTATAGCTACTACTACTACTACTACTACTACTACTACTACTACCATCATCAGTTACGATAGATTGTTTATAGTAGTGGGTGGCGTAGAGTCATAATGATGATAATGATATAGACGTATGTTCTCACACACACACACACACACACACACACACACACACACACACACACACACACACACACACAGGAAGTAGTACACACACGTTGTCTTATCGCCCCAGGAAGCGTGGTGACGTGCTGCCCCGCCCCGAAGGCTGCCCCGCCCCACCCCGTGACGTCAGTAGATGCCCAGCCATGCAGGCACCGGTCTTGCGTCACCCGCCGCCGCCTCCCCCAGGGTAAGATCTGCTCCGGGGGGGTTAGCGCAGCCTCCCCGCCCTGACCACTACCCCTCCCAGAGCATGTCCCACCAGCAGCAGTCTCATCATCAGCAGCCTCAGGCCCCTGGGATGGCGGTGCATAGGGTACATCAGCGGTTGGTGTCGCGGCTGTGGGTGGTGCAGTGCGAGGGCGCGGCACGGGCGGCCCTACAGGTGACCGGGCGCCGCGTGTCACCCCGTCACGCCCACACCCACGCCCCTAAGGAGGACAGCGCCCGCCGCTACCTGGTAAGGGTGAAACAGGTGGTATGTCGCGGCCGGGAAGCCCTACGAGGCGCCCCTGCTACTACTACACCCGTGGCGACCCAACGTGACCGCCGTGACGCCACACCGGGAAGTGACCCACGCCCCCACCCACGCCCCCGCCCCCTCACCCTCCCACGCCCCCGCCCTGACCCCCGCCGCCACGCCCCCACCCTGTGTGACATCCTGGTGGTACAGAGCTCCGTCCTGTGTCAACACCACGCCACCCCACGCCCCGCCCCACGCCCCAGGCAGCCGCGGCGACACCCCCACAGCCGCCCACCACCCCCACCAAAGACACGATACTTCACCGTGGCCGCCCCCGAGGTCGCGCCGCCCCCCGGGTCCCCGCAGCCGTGCACGGTGCTGACGGTGACGCTACGGCCCGCCACGGTAGCCCGGCAACAACAACACCAACACCCGCCGCCCTTGCGTCATCACCGTCTCGGCCAGCCAGGACACCCTCCTCCTCCTCCTCCTCCTCCCCGCGCCCTCGCCACACGCCTCTATGCGCACGTGTCAGGCGTGTGGGGTGGCCCTGCACGCCCCCCCGCCCCCCGCGGCACCTTGCTCCCTGGCCCCGCTGCCGCACCGCCGCCGCGCGCCCTTCAGTGTCTCCCCGGCCACAGCCTGCGCCACACACAAGCCACACAGCCTTCGCCACACACACGCCACCACTATATAGCGTCGCGCGCACCACTAACAGGCCGCCAGTCACTCCACAACCCTGCCACGGGACACACACCTCCGCCACACACCACTACTGACCGCCTATCACACGCCCCTCCACCACCGTGACCCTTACAGCATCATCATCATCAGCCATGGCTAACGAGACAGAGGTGCAGCAGAACAATTGTAACGGGCAGGAGGTACAGGGCCAGGTGAAGCACTTGAAGGGCTACCGCAAGAAGGGACTGGTGAGCGAGAAGGTCCTCCTCGAATGCCTCTCGGACATGAGCCTGGAGGACGACCTTCTGAACCCCGGCATCACCCTCAGCTCCGTGGAGGACGACGACGACCCCGACACACCTATGGAGGAGTCCCCTAAGGCACCAACCAAGGGCACCCTCACTAAGTCCCTCTCCCTGGTGGTCCCCTCACTCAACGTGGGGGAGGAGCCAAGAAGACCCCCTCTCTAAGGACCCCTACACCCCTGCACCCTGAATCTCACACTGTCATCAATGCTCCCCTGCCGAGTATTGTCTCTTTGTTGTTGGCGCCACCCTGCCACCCTGCCGCGGAGGTCCCTGGCGCCCCTACAGGCGGTCCCACCGCGCCCCTGGGTCCCTGTGAAGGCGTAGGGCGTAAGGGCGTCTTTGGTGCTGGTCCGGAACGTGACGCCCCAGCCCACTAAGCCACTCACCACCACCACCACCACCACCACCAGAAACACTGTGATTGTGATAAAACTGATACCTAAGTGGCGGTGTGTGTGTGTGTGTGTGTGTGTGTGTGTGTGTGTGTGTGCGCGTGTGTGTGTGTGTGTGTGTGTGTGTGTGTGCGGACGCTTGGTATGATAGCGTTATCTTTGAAGGCTGGGACAGAGAGTGGCAGAGAGAGAGAGAGAGAGAGAGAGAGAGAGAGAGAGAGAGAGAGAGAGAGAGAGAGAGGCAGCTTCCAGTAGTGAGTGCAGTGAGCGATAGACTGTTAATACAGTTAGTTTGGTATTTGACTGCTCCTCCTCCTCCCCTTTGTGGCTCCATCACTATGTTAGGAATGGAAGCTAGCTAACATTGTATACATTGTTTGGTATGGTAACAGAGACAAAGAAAAATGTCTCTTTCAACCCATTTAACCCAAAAATAGAAAACGTAAAAGATTTAAAAGAGCAAAAAATCAACTGATATTCCAGAGTGAGTGCAAACAGATAAATTGTCGTTTTGGGTAAAGAAGAAAAAAATAAGTCGTTCTGGGTAAAGAAAAGAAGAAATGTCGTTTTGGGCAAAGATATAAGATACAAAAAAGAGAAGTCGTTTCAGAAAATGTCGTTTTGGGTAAAGAAAAAAAAATAATTTGGGTAAAAGAAAAAAGAAATATTGTTTTGGGGTACAGAAAAAAAAAAAAAGACAAGTTTTTTCCCTACATTCGTTTTGGGTTAAAAAAAAAATATGTCGTTTTGGGTAAAGAAAAAGAAGAAAAGACAAGTCGTTTCCCTACCTATGTATGTTTGTTCACCCTTTTTTACTACTACAAGTGTAGCTACATGTACTATAGACAGAAGTACTGCATTACCTCTTGCTTGTACACTCCTCTTGTATTGTACTCCGCTATGTGAGTCACTGTGTACTGTGCAGTGTTGTATGTTGGGGGGAGTGGTGTGGAGTGGGAGGAGGTGGAGAGGAGAGGAGGAGGGGGTGGAGGAATTTAGGTGGAGGAGAAGGAATGATGGTGGAGGAGGAGAATGATAGTGGAGGAGGAGGAGAAGGGAAGATGGTGGAGGAGAAGGAGGAAAGGGTGGAGGAGCAGAAGAGGAAGAGGTGGAGGAGGAGGAGGAAGAGGTGAAGGAGAAGGTATTTAGGTGGAGAAGGAGGAGAGAAATATAATGTGGATTGGAGAGGAGGGGGTATATCTCCACCCCCCCCCCTCCACACCCCTCTTCCCCCCCTCTCCCCATGGGCTGTTGTGAGGTCTGGGCGTGGGTGGGTGGGCGTGAGAAGCATTTGTCACCCCCCGCCCACCGCCCACCAACCTCAGGTCTCTTATTTATATCATTTTTCGTAAAAACTATTATGGTATATACAATGGAAAAATATATACAAAAGAAAAGACATAAAAATATATATATACCTCAATGATAACATGGATTTTATTTTGTCTGACCTTACTAAAGAGTGTGGAGAGAGAGAGAGAGAGAGAGAGAGAGAGAGAGAGGAGAGAGAGAGAGAGAGAGAGAGAGAGAGAGAGAGAGAGAGAGAGAGAGAGAGAGATTAATATGATGATAAATTTGAATAGTGATGGGAGTAATGATGTCATAATAATAATAGAAGGTATTTGATCAATCAGACTTTTTTGGATTACAGAAAAAACAAAACCACACACACACACACACACACACACACACACACACACACACACACACACACACACCACACACACACACACACAAAAACAATGATTCAAAACACAAAATTACATTTTTTTAGGTCACACAAAAATTAGGCTAATAACAGTATTGGTGTAGTAGATGAGTGGTGATAGGGAGTGGCATAGCTTGCATAAGTGATGTTACACAGTGTGTGTGTTGTTAAATGTATAAAAAAGAATCAAATCCTAACACTCCACGAGACTCTACAGATCGTTAAAAGCTCACACACCACACCACACACACACACCACACACACACACACACACACACCACACACTACACACACCACACCACCACCACCAAAACATACATGACAAACCACCCTACATTACTACTTATCTACCCCAAAACACCAGCCAGACAAACCGTACTATACGTATGAGATAGTGACCATACCTCATAAGTGAGTTCATGCACCAAGTATACACAAGAACAAACCATTACACGTCACAAACTCCTACAGATCGTAACCGACCACCACCTACCATCCACCACACACACCACCCCAACCACCAAACACCACCACACCACCACACCACCACACCACACCACACCACCACTACCACCACCACCACCACCACCACCACCACCACCACCACCACACCACCACCACCACCACTACCACCACCCACTACCACCACTACTACCACACCACCACCACCACCACCACCATCACCACCACCACCACCACTACCACCACCACCACCACCACCTACCACCACTCACCACCACCACCACCACCATCCACCACCACCACAACCACTACCACCACCACTACCACCACTACTACCACCACCACCACCACCCACCACACACCACCACCACTACCACCACCACCACCACCACCACCACCATCACCACCACCCACACCACCACCACCACCACACACCACCACCACCACCACCACTACCACCACCACCACTACCATCACCACCACCACCACCAACCA
>JACEEZ010023357.1:127500-130000 GCA_016584305.1 Chionoecetes opilio
AGGGTGTTAGGATTGGGGAGAAGAAGCCTTAGGGTGTTAGGATTGGGTAGAAGAAGCCTTAGGGTGTTAGGATTGGGGAGAAGAAGCCTTAGGGTGTTAGGATTGGGGAGAAAGAAGCCTTAGGGTGTTAGGATTGGGGAGGGAAAAAGCCTTAGGGTGTAGGATTGGGTAGGAGAAGCCTTAGGGTGTTAGGATTGGGGTAGGAGAAGCCTTAGGGTGTTAGGATTGGGGAGAAGAAGCCTTAGGGTGTTAGGATTGGGTAGAAGAAGCCTTAGGGTGTTAGGATTGGCTAGAAGGGAAACCTTAGGGTGTTAGGATTGGGTAGAAGAAGCCTTAGGGTGTTAGGATTGGTAGAAGAAGCCTTAGGGTGTTAGGATTGGGGAGAAGAAGCCTTAGGGTGTTAGGATTGGGAGAAGAAGCCTTAGGGTGTTAGGATTGGGGAGAAGAAGCCTTAGGGTGTTAGGATTGGGGGGAAAAAGAAGCCTTAGGGTGTTAGGATTGGGGAGAAGAAGCCTTAGGGTGTTAGGATTGGGAGAGGAAGCCTTAGGGTGTTAGGATTGGGTGAGGAAGCCTTAGGGTGTTAGGATTGGGTAGAAGAAGCCTTAGGGTGTTAGGATTGGGTAGAGGAAGCCTTAGGGTGTTAGGATTGGGTAGAGGAAGCCTTAGGGTGTTAGGATTGGGTAGAGGAAGCCTTAGGTGTTAGAATTGGTAGAGGAAGCCTTAGGGTGTTAGGATTGGTAAGGAAGCTTAGGTGTTAGGATTGGGTAGAGGAAGCTTTGGGTGTTAGGATTGGGTTTGGAAGCTTAGGGTGTAGGATTGGGTAGAGGAACTTAGGTGTTAGGATTGGGTGGGAAGCCTTAGGGTTAGGATGGGTAGAGAACCTTAGGGTGTTAGGATTGGTAGAGGAAGCCTTAGGGTGTTAGATGGGGAGAGAAGCCTTAGGTGTAGTTTGGGTAAGGAAGCCTTAGGTGTTAGATTGGGTAGAGGAACTTAGGGTTAGGATTGGGAGAAGAAGCCTTAGGTGTTAGGATGGTAGAGGAAGCCTTAGGGGTTAGGATTGGGTGAGAAGCCTAGGTGTTAGGATTGGGGAGAAGAAGCTTAGGGTGTTAGGATTGGTAGAGGAAGCCTAGGTGTTAGGATTGGGTAGGGAAGCTTAGGGTTAGGATGGGAGAAGAAGCCTTAGGGGTAGATGGGTAAGGAGCCTTAGGTGTTAGGATGGGTAGAGGAGCTTAGGGTTTAGGGTTGGGAGAGAGCCTTAGGGTGTTTGGATTGGTAGGAAGCCTTAGGGGAGATTGGGTAGAAGAAGCCTTAGGGTTTGGTTTGGGTAGAGGAAGCCTTAGGGTGTTAGGATTGGTAGGAGCCTTAGGGTGTTAGATGGGTAGAGGAAGCCTTGGGGTTAGGATTGGGGAGAAGAAGCCTTAGGGTGTTAGGATTGGGGAGAAGAAGCCTTAGGGTGTTAGGATTGGGGAGAAGAAGCCTTAGGGTGTTAGGATTGGGGAGAAGAAGCCTTAGGGTGTTAGGATTGGGGAGAAGAAGCCTTAGGGTGTTAGGATTGGGGAGAAGAAGCCTTAGGGTGTTAGGATTGGGGAGAAGAAGCCTTAGGGTGTTAGAATGGGGAGAAGAAGCCTTAGGGTGTTAGGATTGGGGAGAAGAAGCCTTAGGGTGTTAGGATTGGGGAGAAGAAGCCTTAGGGTGTTAGGATTGGGGAGAAGAAGCCTTAGGGTGTTAGGATTGGGGGAGAAAGAAGCCTTAGGGTGTTAGGATTGGGGGAGAAGAAGCCTTAGGGTGTTAGGATTGGGGAGAAGAAGCCTTAGGGTGTTAGGATTGGGGAGAAGAAGGAACGAGGAGGAAGAAAGAAAAGGAGGGATGTCACTTTTTCGCCTCTAATTTTTCTCT
Organism: Chionoecetes opilio; assembly: GCA_016584305.1. Lineage (NCBI taxonomy): Eukaryota > Metazoa > Arthropoda > Malacostraca > Decapoda > Majidae > Chionoecetes > Chionoecetes opilio. Next base: position 129,397 of record JACEEZ010023357.1, read on the forward strand.
TCTCTCTCTATCTCTTGCTTCTTTTCCTCCATCTCTCCCTTCGTATCCTCCTCCTCCTCCTCCCCTCCTCCTCCTCCTCCTCCTCCTCTCCTCCTCCTCCTCCTCCTCCTCCTCCTCCTCCTCCTCCTCCTCCTCCTCCTCCTCCTCCTCCTCCTCCTCCTCTTCCTCCTTAATTAAATATTTTTTCGTATTTCTTCTCCTTCTCCTGTTAATTAATATGTGTTTGTTTTTATAGATTTCCTTTTTTCTTCTTTTATTTCCTTTCTTCTCTCCTTCTTTTTCTTCATCTCTTCCCCAGTCTTTATATGCAATCGCTTTCCCTTTCATCCTCAACTTGTATCAATAATTATCAATGAGTTTTTATTTTCTTGATCATTCTTTACCTTTTCCTTTTATTTATTTTCGCTTTTTTCCCAATCTTCGTCTTGGTACTCTACACTTCCTCCTCCTCCTCTTCCTCCTCCTCCTCCTCCTCTTCCTCCTCCTCGTCCTCCTCCTTCACTTCTTCCTCTTTCTAGTCACTAATTAGATAGCATTAACTTCCTTCCCACACTCCCCCGCGGCGCTGATGAAAAGGACGAAGGAATTAGAGAGAGAGAGAGAG
>JACEEZ010023357.1:135000-140000 GCA_016584305.1 Chionoecetes opilio
AATATTTTAGGGAAGGGTGATCCGTGTACAAGATTTAAAGGGAAGATATGTAACAAACGATATTTTTTTACCAATTTTTAAGGTTAATAAATAAGGAGTTTTTGGTTTTCTGATGATAGATGAACAAACATTTAAAAGGAAGATAAGGAATTTAAATAACAGACATATTTTTAGCTTTTTTTAAAATTCTGTAATATTATTATTTTTTTTTATTTTTTTTTAATTTATATTTTAGTTTTTAAGGATACATAAAAAAGAAATCCAGGTATTAGAAACTTATATAAAGGAAGAATTTGGACAAAGGAACCATATAAGAGACCTTTAAATATAACAAATGTATCAGTAAATGTACAACTTTCTTTATCTCCCAATTTAAGTCTTCAAAAGGGGAAACATTTAAGGAGAGAGGGGGTTTTAAGGGGAAGAATTGGATTAAGGGGTGGACAATGGACGCCTTAAGGGGAGGTAAAAGGGGAAACATTTAAGGAGAGGAGTTTTAAGGGGAAGAATTGGATTAAAGGGGGGACAATGGACGCCTTAAGGGGAAACATTTAAAAAGAGAGGAGGCTTTAAGGGGAAGAATTGGATTTAGGGTGGACAATGGACGCCTTAAGGGAAGGTAAAAGGGAGGAAAGGAAAGGGAGTATTGAAAAGTGTCTGCCGGAACGCATAGCAAAACGGTTTCATTAACTCTCCATCAACTCACTCTGCCTTGCCTAATAGATAGAGGGAGAGGGTGAAAAAGAGAGAGAAAGAGAGAGAGAGCGAGAGTAGCTGTTCTCTCTCTCTCTCTCTCTCTCTCGTCTCTCCTTCTCTCTCTCTCCTCTCCTCTCTCTTCTCTCTTCTCTCTCTCTCCTCTCTCATCTCTTCTCCTCTCTCTCTCTCTCTCACTCTCTCTCTCTCCTCTCCCGTTCCTTTTTCTCTTCTTTCTCATATCTTGCAAGCAGCCAATTTAAAACTGAGGGGTAATGCGGAGTATATCAATTAAGCAGTAGGAGCACAAAAAGAGACAGAAGAACGGACGACGGGGCAGTTATAGTAGTAGTAGTAGTAGTAGTAGTAGTAGTAATAGTAGTAGTAGTAGTAGTAGTAGTAGTAGTCCCAAATATTGAGCTCCAGATGGATGGTAGTTGATTCGTGAATATTCAGATGAAGATGAATTCCGTGGCTTGGTTTCTCTCCCTTTACTCTCTCTCTCTCTCTCCTCTCTCTCTCTCCCGTCTTCTCTCTCTCTCTCTCTCTCTCTCTCTCCTCTCTCTCTCTCTCTCTCTCCTCTCCCTTCCTCTCTCTCTCTTCTCGCTCTCTCTCGTCTCTCCTTTCCTTCCCTTCCCTTCTTCCTCGTCTCCCTTCCTCTTCTCTCCCTTCTCTCTCTCTCTCCTCTCTCCTCTCTCTCCTCTCTCTCGTCATCTCTCTCTCTCTCTCTCTCTCTCCTCTCTCTCTCTCTCTCTCTCTCTCTCTCTCTCTCCTCTCTCTCTCTCCTCCTCTCTCTCTCCCCTCTCTCTCTCTCTCCCCCTTTGTTCATATTCTTGACTAGATTGGTGTGGTACATATGCTGTTAACGCCATTTCTGTCTGTCTGTCTCTCTCTCTGTCTGTCTGTCTGTCTGTCTCTCTGTCTCTCTGTCTGTATCTCTCTTCTGTCTGTCTGTCTGTCTAGATATGTCTGTAGAAAATCTTTCTTGTGTTATATTCGTTGTTCTTTTGGGGTTTTGTTCACGTCAATTATTTATTCACCTCTATTTGTTTGTATGTTGTGTGTGTGTGTGTGTGTGTGTGGTGTGTGTGTGTGTGGTGTGTGTGTGTGTGTGTGTGTGTGTGTGTGTGTGTGTGTGTGTGTGTGTGTGGTGTGTGTGTGGTTGGGTGTGGGTGGTGTGGTGTGGGTGTGTGTGTGTTGTGGTGTGGTGTGTGTGTGGGTGTGGTGTGTGTGTGTGTGTGTGTGTGTGTGGGTGTGTGTGTGTGTGTTGTGTGTGTGTGTGTGTGTTTGAACAATTATTATTCTTACCTATGATAAAAAAAAATACATATGGATACTCTTTAATGCATAACAAAAATAAGCAATATGTGTGTGCGTGGGCTTGTGCGGGATACATAACATTTTCACAACCCCCCCCCTCCCGCCATTATCATTAGCAGCCAAAATATTCGTTTATGGAATCATCACAAAACTGTTATCATGAAAAACATTTATTTCTATCATTTAAATTTCCGACACTTATTTTTCTGTTGTCCGTTTTTTTTTTTTTTTTTTGGGTGTGTGTTTATTTTATTTTATTTGATGGAAAGAGCGACGTTTTTTATGTTTATTTACGTACGAAAGTGTGTGTGTGTGTGTGTGTGTGTGTGTGTGTGTGTGTATGTGTGTGTGTGTGTGTGTGTGTGTGTGTGTGTGTGTGTGCGTGTGTGTGTGTGTGCGTGTGTACAAAGTAATGCACTATAGATAACTGAATAGATATAAAAATAAATGTACTTGTAATAGCAGATGCACAGCTTGTTTCTAACGCACTTATGTACACCATTTATGCACACACACACACACACACACACACACACACACACACACACACACACACACACACACACACACACACACACACACACACACACTCACACCTACCCTGCACCTGCCTAATGCTTACCTGTGTACTGTGCTTGGCTTTACACTACTATATGTACATCAAGAGTGCACAAAACAGTCGTATGTGTTATATATATACATACATACATACATAGAGAGATGTGTGGATATGTATACGTGTCTCATACATGTTCCTGCCAGGTGTTTAGGAGGGTAGGGGGGTAGGGGCTAAATAACCTAATGTGCACAGTGTTTTTAACGAATTCATTAAAAAAAGGTTGATGTGATTTTGACAGCTAATATGCTTGGGGCTTTGTGTGTCTGTGCTTCGGCTTGTAGTTATAGAGGCAATGTATTCTTTGTGTCAATGTATAAAAAGTGTACTTCATGAACGTACTGTATTAATCCCGCTTCAAAATTATGAATTGTATTGAAATTGTTGCTAAAAAAAGAGGTTCTGTTCATCCATTTTTAACATTCTGGTGATGGTAATTGGCATGGGATGTATAAAGACACTTGTATATGATGGGAAATGTGTATAAAATAATAATAGTATAAAATAATATTAATTAATTGTATTGAAATCAGTGTTCAAAATGAAAAAAATACGGATCCGTCCAACTTTTTGAAGCATTCTGGTGACGGTAATTGGCGTGTGATGAATAAAGACACGTGTATGGGGCAGGAAATGTGTATAGAATAAAATTGTAAAAATGAATCTTCCCACAGTTGGTCAGTTGAAATCACTAGTGTGTCGCCTCGTTATCACGCTCTGTTAGTTCAGTTTGAGTGTAACTATAAACGTGTGTGTTATTGCAGTGTTGTAGCCGCGGCATGTAGCACCGCTTGAAGCTTTGTATGTAGTATTGAAATATTTTTGTAACACCATTATCTATAGCACACCAGTTAGAACAGACGTGTATTGACATTCTGTGCACTATTCTTTTAGCTTAGAATACTAGAATACTTGGCAACACTTTGTTTTTATAGGTCAAATGATATAATAGTTAACAATATATGTATAGGTTTTTATAGGTTTCATATATTTTATAGGTTTTTTTCATTAGGTCAACTTTGCAAATGAAGAAAATTTGTATAAGCTGTTCGTTTCAAAATCTGGAAAAATGGCTAATTTCAATGGCTTTTTTTTTTTTTTTTTTTTTTTTAATTGCTGTAACTGCTGTGTCTTCTGCATTGGGACAGCCGAACATTAATCCTTTCCTTTAGCGGATGCGACATCACTCACAACACAGCCATCAACAACAACAACAACAGCAGCAGCAACAACAACAACAAAAACAGCAGACGTCACAGCAACAACAGCAACAACTACAACAACTACAGCAACAAGAGCCTCATCCTCACCCTTCTGTTTTGGACTACAGACGCTCCTCATCACGACAGGTGTGTAGAGGGATTCCACACCTGTTATCACACACCTGTTTCCCCATGCACCACACCTGTCAACACCTAAGTATTTTTTTTACGGGGAAATCGACCCAAACAAATTTTCATTGACCTCTGGGGGTTTTTTCTTCATGAGTCGTCCAAATTATTAACTTCTTTGAAATTATTTGTTTAGTTTCTGTGATTTCGTTTGATTTTTGGTCAATTTACAAACTTGGGACGAATGGGAGTTGAGACCAAAAGAAAACACGAGTGAAATCAATGTTGTTTCTCGTGAAATACTCGGTTTTTTTTATTTGCAAGTGAAATGATCAGTTTCACAGATATTCATCCAACAACTTTAGAATACATACTCATTTTTTTCTTCTCTCTCTCTCTCTCTCTCTCTCTCTCTCTCTCTCTCTCTCTCTCTCTCTCTCTCTTCTTCTCCCTCTCTCTCTCTCTCTCTCTGCTCTCTCTCTCTCTCATCTCTCCTTCTCTCTCTCTCTCTCTCTTTCTCTCTCTCCCCATTAATCTTAATCCCCAACCCTTGGAAAAAACAGGTGAAGGGAAAGAGAAGAAAAGAGAGAGAGAAGAGGGGGAAAAGAGAGAGAGGGGAGAGGAGAGAGAGAGAGAGAGAGAGAGAGAGAGAGAGAGAGAGAGAGAGAGAGAGAGAGTTGTACGTACTGCATCTAACCATTAGTTACAAGTATATTCCGTACCATTTTTTTCCCCTCACATTTGTCGTCGTCGTTACTATCACATTTCCTCTTTTTCTCCCCTTCTCCCCTTCCTCCCCTGTCCCCTTGTCGAGTTCATAAACCATATCAACCATTACTATGAGAATTAACCCATAGCATAACTTTCACTTTTATGACTTTTTAAACACCTCTCTCTCTCTCTCTCTCCTCTCCTCCCCCTCTCGTCCTCTCCTCTCTCTCTCTCCCCGTCTCTTCTCTCTCCTCTTCTCTCTCTCTCTCTTCTCTCTTTCTCTCTCTCTCCTCTCTCTTCCCCTCCTCTCTCCTTCGTCTCCCCTCCCT
>JACEEZ010023359.1:20016-27516 GCA_016584305.1 Chionoecetes opilio
CTCAAAACACACACACACCACACCACACCACACGTCACCACACATACACACACACACACCACATTCCCACACCACACACACACACCCCACACACCCACACAAACACACCACCCACACATCACACACACACACAAAACCCACACTCCACACCACACACCAACACCCCAAAAGTCCACCACATACAACACACACACACACACCCCACACCCACACGCAAAAAGTCGTCACACTCTAAAGACTTTTTCTAGGCCCTTTCGAGGAGGAGGGGGAGGAGGGGGGAGGGGGTGGGGGAGAGGAGGGGGAGGGGAAGTAGGAGGAGGGGGGAGGAATGAGGGGGGGAGGGGAGGAAAAAGAGCCTTGAATAAATGATTGAAGGGGGAGGAGGAGGAGGAGGAGGGGGTGTGAAGGTAAATATGCCTTTTTTTCCTAAAACACACACACACACACACACACACAACACAAAAAAACACACCCCAAAATGAGTGTGTGTGTGTGTGTGTGGACGCAGAGAAAAATGACAGGGTACAAACTCCCCCTTCTCTCTCCCCCCACCCTTCTCTCTTCCTCTCCTCCTCTCTCTCCCCCCCCTCCCCTCCCTCTTTTTCTCCCCCCCCTCTCTTCTCTCTCTCTCTTCTGGGTTTTCCCCCCTTTCCCCATAAAAAAACACAAAAACCCACACACCCTTCCTCTAACCGCAACACATCCCCCTTAACACCCTATACACACCTGTCACACCTCCCTCTACACCGTAACACCCTACCTACACTGCCTAACACCCTACCTACACACCCTAACACCCTAACACCCTAAACTCTCCCTACACACCCTAACACCCTCCACACTGCCTAACACCCAAACACCCTAAAACCTACCTACACACCCTAACCCCTAACACTCTACCTACAACCCTAACACCCTCCCCTCACTGCTAACACCCTCCTACAACCCCCTAACACCCTACCTACACACCCTAACACCCTAACACTCTACCTACACACCCTAACACCCTACCTACACTGCCTAACACCCTACCTACACACCCTAACACCCTACCTACACACCCTAACACCCTAACACCCTACCTACACCCCTAACACCCCCCCTACACTCCCTAAACCCTACCTACACACCCAACCCCTACCTACACACCTAACCCCCAAACCTCTACCTACACACCCTAACACCCCCCTACACTGCCTAACACCCTACCTACACACCCTACCTCCCACCCCAAAAACACCCTAACACCCTACCTACACTGCCTAACACCCTACCTACACACCCTAACACCCTACCTACACACCCTAACACCCTAACACCCTACCTACACTGCCTAACACACCTACACTCTAATACACCCTACACCTGTTTCACATCCCATTTTTTCTCATTACATACAGGCTTTAGTACCCTTACCGTAGATAACACTATAGTCGCCAGTCACTCGCCACTACACTAACGCCCCGGGACAATATTTTACAAATTTTAGCATCACTACAGACTTTTTTTTGTGCCCTGAAGACAAATTTGTGTGATGTACATAATATAAACTACTGTGCATGCCTCTTCAGTCTTCAGTGGCACATAAAAGTCTGTAGTGATGCTAAAATTCATAATATATTGTACCTGGCGACATTAGTGCAGTGGCAAGTGACTGGCGACTATAGTGTTATCTACGGTACACCTGTTTCACGTCCCATTTTTCTCATTACATACAGTCTATAGTCTCTTTAGTAAACTTATTTCAAACACTATTTATATTGTCATTATATAACGTTTAGGAGGAGGAGGAGGAGGAGGAGGAGGAGGAGGAGGAGGAGGAGGAGGAGAGAAGGGAAGGGGCGGAGGGGGGGAGGGAGGGAAAAAGGGGGAGGAGGGGGGAGGGGATACTTTTTTTAATATTTTTTAGTTACCTTTTCAAACATTTCTTTTTTTTACTCTCACACCTTCTCAAAACATCACTCAACCTTTTCTTTTCTCTTTTCCAACCCTATTGTCTGACCTTATTTGATTATGACCTTATTTGATTATGACCTTATTTGATGATGACCTTATTTGATTATGACCTTATTTGATTATGACCTTATTTGATGATGACCTTATTTGATTATGACCTTATTTGATTATGACCTTATTTGATGATGACCTTATTTGATTATGACCTTATTTGATTATGACCTAATTATTTTATTACCCTATTTTTTTTTACCGTACATTTTTTTCAACCCTATTTTTCCCCCACGCTGTTTTTTTCCAGCCCTATTTTTTCCCCCAACTGTTTATTTCCAGCCCTATCTTTTTTTCCCCCAACTGTTTATTTCCAGCCCTATTTTTCCCCCCGCTGTTTTTTTTCCGGGCCCCATTTTCCCCCCCCCCCGTTTATTTCCAGCCCTATTTTTTTTTTTTTTTTTTTTTTTTTTTTTTTTTTTTTTTTCCCCAAATTTTTTTTCCAGCCCATTTTTTTTTTCCCCCCAAATGTTTTTATTTCCCCGCCCCATTTTTTTTCCCCAACTGTTTTTTTTTCCACCCTATTTTTTTTCCCCCCAAATGCGTATTTCCAGCCCCTTTTTTTTTTTCCCCCCGCTGTTTATTTCCAGCCCTATCTTTTTCCCCAACTGTTTATTTCCAGCCCTATTTTTTTCCCCAACTGTTTATTTCCAGCCCTATTTTTTCCCCCCCCCCTGCTTATTTCCCCGCCCTATTTTTTTTCCCAAATGGGTTTAATTTTTTCCCGCCCTATCTTTTTTCCCCCCCCGTTTTTTTCCACCTTATTTTTTTTCCCCCGGGTGTTTATTTTCCCCCCCTATTTTTTTCCCCAAATGTTTTTTTCCAGCCCAAACTTTTTTTCCCCAAATGTTTATTTTCCCCGCCTTTTTTTTTTTCCCCCCCCGCGGTTTTTTTCCAGCCCTATTTTTTTCCCCAACTGTTTATTTCCAGCCCTATCTTTTTCCCCCCCAACCCGTTTATTTCCAGCCCTTTTTTTTTTCCCCCCGCTGTTTTTTCCCCGCCCTATTTTTTTTCCCCAAATGTTTTTTTTCCCCCTACTTTTCCCCCCAAATGTTTATTTCCCCCCCTATTTTTTTCCCCCCCCTTTTTTATTTCCAGCCCATTTTCCCCCGCTGTTTTATTTCCCAACCCCCCTATTTTTTTTTCCCCAAATGTTTTGTTTTTTTTTTTTTTTTTTTTTTTTTCCCCCCGCCCCTCCCTTTTTTCCCCCCCCCCCCCCGGTTTTTTTATTTTTCCCCCCGCCCCATTTTTTTTTCCCCCAACTGTTTATTTCCAGCCCTATTTTTTTCCCCCCAAATGCTTTTTTTCCAGCCCCTTATTTTTTCCCCCCGCCCCGTTTATTTTCCCGCCCCATTTTTTTTTCCCCCCAACTTTTATTTTTTAGCCCTAAATTTTTTCCCCCAAATGGGGTTTTTTTTTCCACCCTATTTTTTTTCCCCCAAAATGCTTAAATTTTCCCGCCCTATTTTTTTCCCAAATTTTATTTTCCACCCTATCTTTTTTCCCCCCAAATGTTTTTAAAATTTTCCCCCTTATTTTTTTCCCCCCGCCCGTTTTATTTTTTCCCGCCCCATTTTTTTTTTCCCCAACTGTTTATTTCCAGCCCTATCTTTTCCCCCAACTGTTTATTTCCAGCCCTATTTTTTTCCATAACTTTTTTTTCCACCCAATTTTGTATTTTTACCCGTTTTTTTCAACCCAATTTTTTTCAAACGCTATTTTCTTTACCACCGTTTTCACACCCAGACACGTGAGGCCCATGGGTTTCCTTGTGGCCCACTACGGTACGCCCCCCGAGGCAGGCCACACCATAACCCGGTATAATAATGCAGGTAGTAAGCCTCGTAGCGCGGTATTGCCATCACGAGTGCATTGTTATTATCCCGCTAACGACACTCTTTGTTTCTTCACCGCTGTGTGTGTGTGTGTGTGCATGTGTGTGTGTGTTGATGCATGGATCTCTGGGTGTGTGTTGAGGGTTTAGTGCCTATGTGTATGCTGTATGTGGTTGTTGTGATGTATGTTGTGATATGTGGGTTGTGTGGGTTGCCATGTGTCGCTATAATGTTGTATGCGGCCAAGACAGTGATGGTCGATACTTTACTACTGCCTTTGTCACAGCGCTACGATGGTATTCACGTGTACCCTATATTACCTTACCTTACCTTACCTAACCATACCTTGACTAATCCTATATTACCTTACCTTACCTTACCTTACCTAACCTTACCTAACCTTACCTAACCCTACCTTACCTAACCATACCTTGACTAATCCTATATTACCTTACCTTACCTTACCTTACCTTACCTTACCTTACCTAACCATACCTTACCTAACCATACCTGACTAATTCCTATATCCCTTTAACCCTTACCTTACCTTACCTTACCTAACCCTACCTTACCTAACCATACCTTGACTAATCCTATATTACCTTACCTTACCTTACCTAACCTAACCTTACCTTACCTCACCTTACCTAACCTTACCTAACCATACCTTGACTAACCCTATGTTACCTTACCTAACCTTACCTAACCATGCCTTGACTAACCCTATGTTACCTAACCATTACCTTACCTTACCTAACCATACCTTACCTAACCATACCTTACCTAACCCTACCTTGACTAACCCTGTTACCTTACCTTACCTTACCTTACCTAACCATACCTTGACTAACCCTATGTTACCTTACCTTACCTAACCATACCTGACAATAACTAACTTAATCTTGCCCTACCTTACCTAGACGTACCTTAACTAACACTATGCAACCGTGCCTTACCTAAACTAGCCCTATCTTACCTTACCTAACCTTACCTAACCTAACCTTACCTTACCTTACCTAACCTTACCTTACCTTACCTAACCACACCTTACAATACCTTACCTAACCTTACCTTACCTAATCGTACCCCATTCCCTCCTAAATTGCTAGTCTACCTATGTTCGTGCGTGTGTGTGTGTGTCAGAGGAGTGTGGGGGGGTTCCTATTCCTCGTCTCTCTTCGCTAACGACACCACACAAACACACACACACACACACACACGCACACACACACACACACACACACACACACCACACACACACACACACACACACACGTCGATAAATTCCAACAAGGACAATAGGAAGGGAGGGCAAGAATTGGTAAAAATAACAAAAATGTACAAATATTTACGAAACAAATTACCTGCATGGAAATAATGGAATATAACTCTCTCTCTCTCTCTCTCTCTCTCTCTCTCCTTCTGGAGGAAATGAAGGCAGGTGAGTAGGCTTTGACAGGTAAGAGAGAAGAGGTGATGAGGGAGGGAGGAGGAGGAGGAGGAGGAGGAGGAGGAGGAGGAGGGGAGGAAAGGGGGAGGAGGAGGAGGAGGAGAGGAGGAGAGGAGGGAAGAGAGAAGAGGGGAAGGAGAAGAAATAAAGGAAAAGGGGAAGATGTTGAGGTACAACCGGGGAGAGAGGAGAGAGAGAGAGAAGGGGAGGAGAGAGAAGAGAAGGGGAAAGAGGAGAGAAGAGAGAGAGAGCGGTGGATGTTTCCTATTTTCTTTTAATTCCCGTAGCTGTCGTGGTGAAAACGATTTTCCGGTTTTTTCCCCCTTTTTTTTTTTTTCCCTCTTCCTCTCTCTCCTTTCCCCCTTCTCTCTCCCCCCCTTCCCCCTCCCTTTTTATTTTTCTCTCTTTCCCTTTTTCTCTTTTTCCTTTTTCTCTCCCCTCCCCCCCCCAGGCGACCTATAATTAAAAAAGGGAAACCCAATCAAGCCGGGGCTAGAATGTCAACAGGTCAAGGAAAAAAAAGAGAGAGAAAAAAAAAAGGGGAAAAGAAAAGAGAAAGGGAGGGGAAAAAAAAAAAATAAAAAAAAAAATTTAAAAAAAAAAAAAGGGGGAAAAAATGGCAGGTGGAAAAAAATTAAAAATTTAAAGAAAAGTGAAGAAAAAAGGTTCCCTGAAAGAATAAAGAAAAATGGGTTAAAAAGGTCCAAAAAAAAAATAAATAAAGATAATAAATAAATAAATAAAAAGAAAACAATAAAGAAAGGAGATAATATGATGAAAGAATAATAGGACGCAAGAATAATAAGGAAAATAAAGGAGAAGGCGAATGAGGGGAGAGAGAAAAAAAGAGGAGGAGGAGGAGGAGGAGGAGAGGGGGGAGGAGGGGGAGGGGGAGAGGAGAGGAGGAGGGGGAGGAGGAGGAGGAGGAGGAGGAGGGGAGGAGGAGGGAGGAGGGGAGGGGGACGAGGTATGAAAAAGCAATGAAAAAATAAAGATAAGAAGGAGGGGGGCAAAGAGAAGGAAGGAAAGGAAGGGGGAGGAGGAGGAGGAGGAGGAGGAGGAGGAGGACGAGGGGGAAGGGGGAGGAGGAGGAGGAGGGAGGAGGAAGGATAGCAAGAATCTATTGCTAAAAATTTCAAGCAAATGATGGGGGAAAATTCCCAAAAAAAAAGTTTAAAAAGGGGAGAGGGAAAGGGGGGAAGGGGGAGAGGGGGGAGAGAGGGGGGGGAGAGGAGAGAGAGAGAGAGGGAGAGAAGTAGAAAAAAAGAAAGAGGGAAGGAAAGAGAGAGGAGAGAGAAGAGAGAGAGAGAGAGGAGAGAGAGGAGAGGGAGGAAGAGAGAGAAGAGGAGAGAGAAAAAAAAAAAAGTGGATAAAAAAAAAAAACCAAAACAAAAGAAAGATGGAAAAAAACCCAAATTATGGAGAGGAGAGAAAAGGGGAGGAGAGGAAGAGGGAGAGAAAAAGAGAGGAGAGAAGGAAAAGGAGGAGGAAGAGGGAAGAGGAGAAAGGAGAAGAGAGAGGGGGAGAAAAAAAGAAATTAAACCCCAACCCCCGAAAAGGGAAAAAGCCCCAAAAAAAAAAAGGGGAGAAAAGAAGAAAAGGGGGGAGGGAAGGGGGGAAAGGGGTGGGAAGGGAAGGGGGGAAAAGGAAAAAAGGGGGGAAAAAAAAAAAATGGTCGTCTCATTTCCCTTTCCCATCCTCTTTCCCCTTCTCTCCTTCCCCTTTCCCCTCTTTTGTGACCTGTTCTTTATTGATTTTCTCCAACTATCTCTCCCCAGGCTCCCCTTTAAATATTTTTGGTTTTTATGCAAAAAGGAGGGAGAGAGAGAGGAGAGAGAGAAAAAAAAGGGAGGAGAGGGGGAAGGAGGAGAGAGAGAGAGGGAGAGGAGAAAGGAGAGAGGGGAAAAATAGAGAGAAGGAGAGAGAGAGAGAGAGAGGAGGGGGAGGAAAACTATTATTTTTAAGATCTTTCCTTGTGTACAATCCTTAGGGAGTCCTTCACGGGCCTCTTTCGCTTTTTCTGCACCTAAGGGAAAGTCCATGGTAGGGCATTGAGTCCCAAAAAAATTTCTAAGTATTCCTAGGTTTTTATAAGTACTTTGACAATGCATGGGTGGCTCAAAAAGGATTAATTATAATATTACTAATAAGAAATTACTAATATGATCGTTTGAGTAAAGATTAATCTAGCAATGCCTATCATATTTT